>CM063499.1:46168823-46251323 GCA_032207245.1 Pardosa pseudoannulata
CGTACAGATATGGTTAAGCCTATATTTGTCTCCCACACATATGTCGGATATATTTTTTTATTTCTAATATGCTAGTCCAGTTGGAATCTACTTTTAAATAGATAAGGTTAACGCAAATTATTTCATCATCCTCTTGTGTGAATAAATTGGATTAATAAACTTGAACTATGCTAAAACCTAGTTTTGATAACTTTTGAATTTGTCGCGTAGCCGGGGTAATCCTACTTAAACAAAGAAATGTTCAATTTATGCTACCTTTTTGTAATTTTAGATGTCTTTTAGCTCTTTGCATTCAAAACGTACAGGATATGCTCATGCCTATATTCGTTTCAAACACATATGCCGGATATACTTTATTATTTCTAATATGCTAGTCCGGTTGGAATTTAATTTTGAATAGATAAGGTTAACGCAAATTATTTCATCATTCTTTTGTGTGAATAAATTGGATTAATTAACTTAATCTATGCTAAAACCTAGTTTTGATATGTTTTGAATTTGGGCAGGGGTAATCCTACATAAACAAACAAATGTTCATTTTATGCTAGATTTTTATAATTTTAGATGTCTTTTAGCGCTTTCCATTTAAAAACATGCATGGTATGCGCATACCTATATTCGCCTCAAACACATATCTCAAATATACTTTAGTATTTATATGCTACTCCGGTTGGAATTTAATTATAAATAGATAAGTTTAAAGTAAATTATTTCATCCTCCTCTTATGTGAATAAATTTGATTAATTAACTTAACCTAAGATAAACCTAATTTTGAAAACTTTTAAATTTTTTGCGTAGTCTGGGTAATCGTACATAAACAAAGAAATTTTCAATTTTTGCTACCTTTTTAGATGTCTTTTAGTGCTTTGCATTCAAGAACGTGCATGCCTATATTCGTGTCACACACATATGTTGGATGTTGGATATACTTTATTATTTCTAATATGCTAGTCCGGTTGAAATAAATTTTGAATAGATAAAGTTAAGGCTAATTATTTCATCATCCTCTCTTCTGAATAAATTGGATTAATTAATTAATGTATGCTAAAACCTAGTTTTGATAACTTTTGAATTTGTTGCTTAGTCTGGGTAATCATAGAAATGTTCAATTTATGCAAGCTTTTTGTAATTATAGATGTCTTGTAGCTCTTTGCGTTCAAAAACGAGCATAATATGCTCATACCTATAGTCGTCTCACACACATATGTCGATGTCATTGGCATGCGGTAGGTTTTCATGTAGGGTGTGCAAAAATCATGGGTTTTCCAATAAATCTTTAATATTGAGACATCGGAATTCTCCATTCTGAAACGGGTTATTTATTATGAATATAAATTTAAAGATTACAATAAATAAAATATTTACCTACAGGTAGTCGAGTTATAACTATAAAAACAGCTAAACTTATGATAATTCTACTAGCACTGAAGCAAACATCATGTGTTTTGTTGTATGGTGACATATCGAAGTAAAAAAAAAGACAACGCTTCGGGCTTTCACGAAAAATTTATATGTTAATCAAACGTAGCACCACATGGCGCCCGCCACTGCTGTGCCTCATCCGGATGCTCATTGGTGCCGACAAACCGAAAGTCTATTCCACGTGCAGAGGATTTCATTGCACGTTGGTACAATAGAGCGAACTGTTTATTGTTCCGTCAGTGGATTAAATTATATTTATTGATTGTTTTTAACATTTGGAACTCATATATTCTATGAAAAACATCTTGACAATTTTTAAAAACAAAACCATGTGTTACAGATATAACTTATATACTGTCTGTAAGACAAAATGAATGGTAAAATTTGAACGGTTCTGTTAAAATTCGCTTCTTTAAAAAAAACAGCATTGTTTTTCAGCTAATTATGTCAATAAATATAATACATCACTGAAATTACTTCACCACACTAAAACATTTCACTTTATATTGATGAAATACTTCTTTTATATTTCCATGAAAACAAAATCTTACAATATATAAATTTAAACATTAACCGTCTACAAAATCGTATTGCCAGTTAATCAGTTAAAAAACCAAAAGCGCTTAGCACTTTAGTACCCGCTTTAATACAACGCTCAATAAACCGTACCTTCGGATGATTATGAATGCCAAGTGCAGGAAAAATAGCTGCACTTACCTCAGTGCCATAGTCTGCTGTTCTTCTCCAGTATCGCATACATATAAAGCAAGATTTTCAATTTATTGCGCAGTGCGTACACAACAGAAATTCCTATGTTCGTTTGCTTTTGAACGCACTGCGGGAATACAAGGAAACAAATCCACATAATATTTGAATATATTGTAAATAATATGTATTATATACCATATAAAGATAGGTACACATGGGTGCAGAAATTTATTGCGCATCATAATTTTGCCATGGTGTGCAGTGCACACCCTGCACATATGGACCGCACGCCACTGGTCGATGTACATTATTATTTTTAATAAGCTAGTGCGGTTGAAACATATTTTGAATAGATAAGGTTAACGCAAATTATTGCATTCTCCTCTTTTGTGAATAAATTGGATCAATTGACTTAACCTATGCAAAAACCTAGTTTTGATAACTTTTGAATTTGTCGCGTTGTCGATTTAATATTGCTTATATAATGAAATCTTAAATCTATGCTCACATTTTGTAATATACCGTGTCTTTAAACTCTTTGCATTCAAAATATGTATGATATATTCCTATTTATATTCTCATTTTAATTTTTTAGGCCGGAAGCCTAATTTTCAAAGGTAATTTTAGATGTCTTTTAACTCATTTGCATTCAAAAGCCTGTATAATATGCTCATATGTATAGTCATCGCACACACACATATGTCGGAAGTACTTTATCATTTCTAATACACTAACCCGATTTTATAAATTCAGAATAAACACAGGTCATTATATGCAGAATATTTCGTCCTTCTCTTGTAAGAATATATTGGATTAATTAACTAAACCTTTTATGGTAAAACCTAGTTTTAGTCTGGGTAATTTCGCTTCTACACTATAATCTTCAATTTATGGTATTCAATTGAAATATTACGTGTTTTTAAACGCTTTACATACAAAATGTGTTATGATACACTATTATTTTCATTCTTATTTTAACATTTTACAGTCCAATGTTCCCAATAGGGAACATAATATTAATAAAATTATTTAAAATTAAATTTCATCAATATTGATACAAAAAAATTAACAAATGTAGTAAAAAGTCTACCGTATTTTTTAAAATGCAATCTATATGATTAATAGAAAAATGTATGAAAATAAAAAAAATGTCTCTATTTATCATTATATATATAATAATATATATATATATAAATACAAAGATATATATATAAAAATAAAATATAAATATATATATATATTATATATATATATATTATAATATATATATATATATATATATATAAATATATAATATATAATATATATATAAATATATATTATTATATAAATATATAAATATATATTATATATTATATATTATAATAATATATATATATATATATATATATATATATATAAATATATTACATATATATATATATATATATATATATATATATATATATATATATATATTTATATATATATACATACATACATAATATTATATATATATATATATATATATATTATAATATATTACATACATACATATATATATATATATATATATATTATATATATATATATATGTATATATATATGTGTAAATATATATGTATATATATAGTATGTATATATATATTTATATATATATATATATATATATATATATATATATATATATATATAATTTATATATATAATATATATAATATATATATATATATGTATATGTATATATATTTTATATATATAAAAATTTATATAATATATATATTATAATATATATATATAATATATATATATATATATATATATATATATATATATATATATATATATATATATATAAAATATTCATTCTTTAACCTTTTACAGTCCAATGTACCCAATAGGGAACATAATATTGATAAAATTATTTAAAATTAAATTTCATCAATATTGATACAAAAAAATTAACAAATGTAGTAAAAAGTCTACCATATTTTTTAAAATGGAATCTTATGATTAATAGAAAAATGTATGAAAATCATAAAAATGTCCCTTTTTATCATTTTCTATAGAGCACAAATTAAAAATTCATATAAATGTAAAACTTCTAATGCTTCTAAAATCCAATTGGTATACTTAATATAACTCTGGTACTTAATATAACTCCCTAACCATTCGGCCAACATTCGGCTTAACTGCTTTTTAAAGTAAAAGTACCGGGTGACCGAGCTCCGCTCGGAGAAAACAGGTATCGAAGCTAACTCGAAGATTTAAATTTTCAATTGTGATTTATCAAAACAATACATGCCATAAGAAAATTTGTGAAACCATTAGTGAAAAGATAACCGGTTAAAGTGCACCATTGTAAACTATTCTATACAAAGGTAAAGTTTGAAAAGTCATAGAAAATAAAATGTAATTGATAACAAAAAATTATACAATTAAAGAAATGGTACAAAGTGAGCAGTGTAAAGATTGAAGTGTGTTGAATGGAGAAGCATTCTGACAATGACGGTATCTTCTAGTTGTCCATTTGCGGGTATAATTGAGTTGATCGCTTGTTGTTCCAAAATTCCGGCTCCTTGAAGCATTTCATGTAGAGGTGCGTTCTGCATGTTGAAAATGTAGCTTGAAATCTGATGAATGTTGAAATGTCGAACTTTGTTGACGGTGATTTGAAATCGAAATCAGTTCCTTAACACGTTCGCTGCCACCGACGCACTGGCGCGTCAGAGCGGCACCTCCTGGTATGCCGACGACGCACTAACGCGGCGACGGACTTTGATAAGTTATATGCTCTGTGTTTAGTGTGGCTTTGGAAATTGAACGGCGAGGTTGTTTCGGCACGTTAGTGAAGCATTATTTTTTAATTTTTTATGGTTGGTTTTCAAAATTTTTGTTTGCATTATTTTTTTTTTACTATATCGTTTATGTGTTATATATACTTTGCTACATTAATTTAATATTTAGAGTTGATAGAAAATAAAAATGGAAACCGATATCAAGGAATAAAGACAAATCAATAAAGACTTTTATTATTATTATTATTAATTCGTCAGAACTACAGCCAATCGATTCCTCGTGGTCGAAAACCCCCGGGTACCAATTTTCACTTGGTTTGGACGCATGACCTATAGTCGTCACACATAAACATACGTTGAAATGATTATTTCTAATATGCTAGCTGTATTAAAATTAATTTTGCATAGACACAAGTTGTTATAATCAGAATATTTCTTCCTTCTCTTGTTAGAATAAATTGGTTTGATTAACTGTACCTTCTATGCTAAAACCTAGTTTGGATTACATTCAAAATCCTCAGTAAATCAAATATATTAGTACTTTTCAATTTGTCGCGTATTCTGGATAATTTCACTTGTATAATGAAATCTTCAATCTATGATAACCTTTTGTAATATGACATATCTTTAAACGCCTTGAATTCAAAATATGTATGATACGATCCTACTTATATTTATGACGGTCAAACATTATCGTTTCAAATATGGCAGCAAGAGGTTTAAAATATATTCTAAATAAATAATGGATAATATACGCAGAATCTTTCTTCCCTCGCTTTTGAAAATGAAATGGATTAATGAACTTCTTATTCCAAAAGGAAACATAAGTGTTGATCATTACTTAAGAATTTGTCTCGTGGACTGTTGGATCTCAGTTGGGCTATCAAATCTTGAATTTATGCTTGAAAATTTTTTGTAATAATAGATATCTGTTAAAGCTTTGCATTTAAATATATGTATGATATACATATGTCTATATTCTTATGTTTGCTCATTTATTTGGTGGATGTTCATTAATCTTTTTCATATATCAGCATGATGTTTAAACTATATGTTGAACACGTATGGGATGATATATTCAGAATATTTCTGCCCTAGATTATTTAAATAAAATAATGTATTTAACTTACACTTTAGGGCGGCAGCCAAATTTTGATCGTTATTTATGTATTTGTCGTGTGTTTGGGTAATTTATGATGTCTTTGAACTCTTTGCACTCAACTTATATGATATGCTCATATGTATAATCATCACACACACGCACATACTTTATCATGTCTAATACGGTATCCGGATTAAAATAAATTTTGAATTGACACAGGTTATTATACGCATAATATTTCGTTCTCCTCTTGTGAGAATAAATTGGATTATTTAACTTAACCATTTATGATGAAAACCTACTTTTTAGTCTGAGTATGTTCTTTTGTAGAATAAAATCTCGAATTTATGCAACTCTTTTGAAATATTACGGGATTTAAAAACGGTTTACATAGAAAATATGTATGATAAAATCCTATTTTTATTCTTATATTTACAAAAAACATATGACTTCCGAACATTATCGTTTCAAATATATGACGTTTGAAATATATTTTATATAAATACCGGATAATATACTCAGATCCCTTTCTTCCCTCTCTTTATGAAAATAAAATAGATTAATGAACTTTGTCTTCTGAACGGAAACATAAGTCTTGGTCGTTACATATGAGTTTGTCTCATAGTCTGTGGAAACTCAGTTGGGCAATCAAATCTTGTATTTATGATAGAAAATATTTTGTAATGTTATATTTTAAAATCTTTATATTTAAATATATGTATGATAAGCACATGTATACATTTTTATGTTTGCTCATTTATTTGATTTATATTCATTATTGTTTTACATATAGCAAAATGATGTTTTAACTATATGTTGAACATGTATTGGATGATATATTCAGAATATTTCTTCTCTCGATTTTTAAATTAAAATAGCTTTATTGAACTTTCAGGACGGAAGCATAATTTTCATCCTTATTATGTATTTGTAATGTAGTCTAGGGTAATTTTAGATGTCTTTTAACGTTTTGCATTCAAAAACATGTATGATATGCTCACAGGTATAGTCATCATTCACATATATATGTCGGACGTATTTTATCATTTCTAATATCTTAGCCGGATTAAAATATATTTTGAATAGACACGGGTTATTATAAGCATACTATTTCGTCCACCTCTTGTAAAAATAAATTGGATTAATAAAATTAAAATTCTATGATAAAACCTAGTTTTAGTCTGGGTACTTTCTTTTGTTCAATAAAATCTCCAAATTATGCTACTCTTGAAATATTAATTGTATTAAACGCTTTACATTCAAAATATGTATGATACACTCCCATTTATATTCTTTTCTTCACAAACACATATGACTGCCGAACATTATCGTTTCAAATATGCCAGCACGAGGTTTAAAATATATTCTAAAGAAATACGGGATAGTATAAACAGAACTTTTCTTCCTCGCTTCTGAAAATAAAATGGATTAATGAACTTAGTCTTCTGAACTGAAACATAATTGTTGGTCCTTACTTATGAATTGTTTTATAGTCTGTTGAATCTCAGTTGGGCAATCAAACCTTAAATTTATTGTAGAAAATCCTTTGTAATATATCTTTTAAAGCTTCGCCTTTAAAGATATGTATGATATGCGCATTTCTATAATCCTATGTTTGCGCATTTATTTGGTGGATGTTAATTATTGTTTTACAGCATGATGTTTAAATTATATGTTGAACAAGTATAGAATAATATATGAAGAATATTTCTGCCCTAGATTGTTGAACTCGAATTGTTTTATTGAACATCTTCTTCAGGGCGGAACCCTAATTTTCATCGTTACCTACCTATTTGACTTGTATTCTGGATCATTTTAGATGTATTTTAATGCTGAGCATTCAAAAATATGTATGATATGCTAATACCTTAGTCGTCACACACACACACATATGTCGGACTCACCTTATCATTTCTAATATTCTAGCCCAATTAAAATAAATTTAGAATAAACAAAATCATTATACCCTGAATATTTCATTCTTCTCTTGTGAGATTAAATTGGATAAATTAACTTTACCTTCTAAACTAAAACCTAGTTTTGACAATTACTTTTGAATTTCTATTATTTTGATTTTCGCTTCTACAATGAAATCGTCAATTATGCTAACCTTTTGTAATATAACATGTCTTTAAACGCTTTACATTTAAAGTATGTATGATACACTACCATTTATATTCTTATCTTTACACACACGTATGATAGACAAACATTATCATTTCAAATATGCCAGGATGACGTTTAAAATATATCTTTTAAATAGCGGATAATATGCGCAAAATATTTCTTCCGTTTTCTTGTAAGAGTAAAATGCCTTAATGAACTTCGTCGGACGGAAACATAAGTGTTGGTCTTTGATTAGGAATTTGTTCCATAGCCTGTATAGTAGATATATATAGTTGTCCTCCCCCCCCCCCCCCCCCCCCACCCCCCCCCCCCCCCCCCCCCCCCCCCCCCCCCCCCCCCCACCCCCCCACCCCCCCCCCCCCCCCCCCCCCCCCCCCCCCCCCCCCCCCCCCACTGGAATGCTCAGTTAGGTAATCAAATTTTGAATTTATGCTAGAAAAGCTTCTGTATTTTTAGGTATTTGTAAAAGCTTTGCATTTAAATATATGTATTATATGCCCATGTCTATATTCTTATGTTTGCTGATTTATTTGGTGGATGTTCATTAATGTTTTACGTATAGCTGTATGATGTTTAAACTATATGTTGGACAGGTATAGGATAATATATGTAGAACATTTCTTCCCCGACTGTTGAAATAAAATTGTTTCATTGAACTATCTCTTTTGGGTGGAACAATTTTAATCTTCACTTTTATAATTGTCGTGTACTCTGGATAATTTTAGAGGTCTTTTAAAGCTTTGCATTCAAAAACATGTATGCTGAACGATGGCCAAATGATTAGAACATTGACTTTCGGTTGAAGAGTTCGTGGGTTCGAGTCCCACTATGACAGGGATGTTTGTATCTTTACAGAATCGGTCTTAAACAGTAAATCCCGGTGTCATTATCCCTCGTGTAGCAAAAGAGTATACCATTACACTCAATCGAATCCTAAAACGTATATGATATGCTTATACCTATAGTCGCTACACTCACGCATATGTGGGAATTATCTTGTCATTTCTAATATAGATCTTCTAATCATTTCTATATTCTAGTCCGATTAAAATAAATTTTTGAATAGACACAGGTAATTATACGCAGAATATTTCGTAATCCTCTTGTGAGAATAAATTGGATTAATTAACTAACTAATGCTAAAATCTACTTTTGATAATTACTTTTTAATTTCTCTAGTATTCTGCATAATTTCACTTGTACAATGAAATCTTTAATTCAGCTAATCTTTTGTAATATTACGTGTCTTTAAACGGTTCATGTTCAAAATTTTTTTTATACACGCTCATTTATATCCTTACACACACATATGGTAGACAAACATTATCGTTTCAAATATACAAGCAAGATGTTTAAATATATTTTAAATAGTTAGCGGTTCATAAGCACAGAACAATTCTTCCCTCTTTTGTAAGAATAAAATGCATTAATGAACTTCATCATCCGGACGGAAATGTAACTGTTGATCCTTACTTATGAGTTTGTCTCGTACTAAGGGAATCTCAGTTGGGCTATAAAATCTTGAAATAATTCTTGAAAATCTTTTTTAATATTAGATATCTCTAAAAACTTTGTATTTAGATATTTGTATGATATACCCATTTCTATATTCTTATATTTGTTCATTTATTTGCTGGATGTTCATCAATGTTTTACGTATAGTAGCATGATGTTTAAACTATATGTTGGATAGGTATAGGATAATATATGTAGAACATTTCTTCCCCGATTGTTGAAATGAAATTGTGTATTTGGACTTGCTCTTTAGGGGGGTGGCTTTAATTTTCAGCGTTACTTATGTATTTATCATGTTGTCTGGGTAATTTTAGATGTCTTTTAACGTTTTGCATTCAAAAACATGTATGATATGCTCACAGGTATAGTCATCATTCACATATATATGTCGGACGTATTTTATCATCGTCGTGTATTTGTATACGTGTATTGTATTTGTCGTGAAATCTGGGTAATTTCTCTTGTACAATAAATTCTTCAATTTAAGCTACTTTTTGTAATAGTCCATGTCTTTAAAAGCTTTGCATTCAATATGCATGATACACTTCTATTTTTATTCTTAACTTAATACACACATATCGCGTGAACATTATCATTTCAAATATGCCGCATGACGTTTAATATATATTGTAAATAAATACCATATAATATACTCATAACTCTTCTTTCCTCACTTATGAAAATAAAATGAATTAATGAACTTCGCTTTCTGAGTGTAAACATGAGTGTTAGTCCTTAACTATGAATTTCTCTTGTATTCTGGGAGATATCAGTTGAGCAAAATCTTTTGTAATTTTATATATTGATTAACGCTCTGCATTGAAATATATGTAGTATGATATACTTTTATCGATATTCTTATTTGATGGACGTTATTACCGTTTTACAAATGGCAGCATGATGTTTGAAATAAATTTTGAGTAGATATAGGATATGCACGAAATATTTCTCTCCTCGATTATTAAAACAAAATCATCGTTTTATTGATCTTCCTCTTGTAAGCGGAAACCTAATTTTGATTGTTATTTATGTCTTTGACATCTAGTCTGGGTAATTTCGAATGCACATTGAAATATTCAACTTAAGCTAACGTTTTGTAATATTAGACGTCTTTTAAAGATTTGATTTGAAAATATGTAATTATTGAAACTATATTCTTATCTTTAGACACATATGCAGACATTGTAGTTTCAAATACCCTTTCAAATATACCAGAATGATGTTTAAAATATAGCTTAAATAGATAGCGGATAATATGAGCAGAAAATGTTTTCCTTTGCTTGTAAGAATAAAATGTGTATATTAACTTATCCTTCTGAGAGGATACATAAGTGTTGATCCTTATTTATAAATATGTCTTTTAGGTCTAGGTACTCTCGCTTGTCGAATGAAATTTATTTATGCTATAGAAAATTTTATAATACAGTAGAACCTCTTTCTAACGACCCCTTCGTTAAAACGACCATCTTAAAATTCAAAATTATTTTACCATAGGAATAATGTTAATTTTGAATCATTACAATGACCACAAGCATATTATTCTTCATTAGAAAGACCGCCAATTTTAGTCCGTAGTAACTCATGAGCAAGTGGGATATTTCAACATTATTGTAGTGTGGACTTCAAGAAACCTGTACTTCTTTCTTTGTGTATGCTTAAAGGAGGGGAGGGGGCGTGACTAAAAGGTTAGGATTAAATCTTCGATTGTCTTTTGATGAGTTTGTTGCGGTAGACGAAACTTTACAGTTCTGCTGAGAAAATTTGAAGGAGGTCTATTTTATTGCCCGTATTACCGGAAATGAAGAAATCTGTGATTCTGACGACGGAGAAGAAATCGTCCAAGCTTTTGAAAAATTGAATGAAAAAGAAGCCTTCAATGCAATCAATGCCTTGCGTCAATATTTTGAAGGACAATTTATTGCCCGTATTACCGGAAATGAAGAAATCTGCGATTCCGACGATGGAGAAGAAATCGTCCAAGCTTTTGAAAAATTGAATGAAAAAGAAGCCTTCAATGCAATCAATGCCTTGCGTCAATATTTTGAAGGACAATTTAATTCTGAAGATTTCCTTCAAAATCTAAGGGATATGGAATCAGTGATAATTTCTTTCTTTGTGTTTGCTTAAAGGAGGGAAAGAGGCTTGACGAAAAGGGGAGGACTAAATCTTCAATTATCTTTTGATGAGTTTGTTGCCGTAGACGAAACTTTAGAGTGCTGCGGAGAAAATTTGAAGAAGTTCGACTTTATTGCCCGTATTACCGGAATGAACAATCAATGTCTTGCGTCAATATTTTGAAGGACAATTTAATTCTGAAGATTTCCTTCAAAATCTAACGGATATGGAATCAGTGATAACGTAAAATTCCCAAATAAACTTGAAACAGGCTTCAATCAAAGACTTTTTACCAAAATTTCAGTAAAGGAAATACAAATAAAGAGAAGTGTTCTCCAGTTACGTACTGTTGCATTATTTTTTTGCTCATTTTTTTTTTATTATTACAACTACCATATAATGTTGGTTCCACAGGGGGTCGTTATACTGAGGTTCTACTGTATTAGATATATTTTAAAGGTCTGCATTCAAATACGTGGTAGAGACAATAAGTTTACGGAATGTTCTTCTAAAATCTCATAGGCATTTGTTGGAAGGATATATCTCTTTGAGCAGCACTAAAAGGGAAGAATACGCTATCCCACTGGCGTTGGGGTAGCCCTCAGGTCTCCCAAGACACAGGTCCAAGGTTCGTTTCCCCACCAGGACCATGTTGGCTCAGAATTTTATCTCTTTAGTGGGTAGATAAACGAAGGACCAAGCATGTGCGGGAACTAAACACTGGGCTTTCCACGGAAGGTTGACCACCTAACCGAAACGTCTGATTTCCTCCCCAGGGCTATTGGTCTAGGAAACAGTGATTGCACCTTAGGTCCTGGCCCCGTAGGATTTGTTTCGCCAAGGACTAAATAAGGAAAAAACAGAGCCATCTGGAATTTCTTTCTCACACTGTAAGCGGTAGCTGCAGATCACTTTTCACAAAGCGAATTCTTCATTCGCCAGATTTTGAAATATAATTTATAGATCAGCGTCCAAACATCAAATTCTACATTTCGCTTGAGAAATCACCTTCTGGGATGATCAAGATGTTCAAGAAAGTATGCAGAAACGATCCCATGTAAAACAACTGCTACGTACAAGTAGCTTAAACGTTTTCAAACATCGAAGATGACATTTGGACTGGTTCTACCTCCTCTTCCATCGCAGATGAGATTGTTGAACGCTTTCAAGAAATTGTGTTCGGTACACACGAATAACTATTGATGCTTTTGACTCTAAACTTAAAATTTCATAGGAGAGCATTCATAGAATTCCAAATAATTACCCAAACTGTCAATGAAAAACTTTAAATGGATATCATTAAACGACAAGTTGCAATCAGATTAAAACGGCTCAAAAATGGCCAATAAGCGATTGGTCTCATTTGAATGACAATGCTTTTCCATATCGTATTCTGACTGTGAAAAAGTTCATTGATAGAAATAGTGTTACCATTCTGGAACACCGTCCTTAATGTAGCACCAGCAAATTTTTACCTGTTAAGAGACATCATTTTGTGGATTCAGATGACGTGATGGATTGGAAATGCGACGAAGCAATGGATGATCATCTCAATGGATTCCAAGAGGATGAACAGTTTTGTCTCCAACTTATGCTACATAATCTTTTGTAATATTACATGTCTTAATATTTCATTTAAAATATTTATATTATGGCCTATTAATATTCTTATGAATTCTCTGCTCTATCGTTCTAAATATATAAACATGATTTCTTAAATACATTTTGTTTAAATAAGAATACACGTAGAAAAATTTATCCCTTGTGTGTGAGAATAAATGGCATTGGTGAATTGCGTCTTCTGTGACAAAATCTAGGTTTGATCATTACTTATGTGTTTGTCATGTAGTATGGGTAATTTTAATTGTACAATGAAATCCTCAATTTATTCTAGAGTTATTTTTGTAATTATAGATGTATTTTAATGAGTTTCAGTTAAAATATGTACGGTATGCTTAATTAATATTCTTATGGTTTACGTAAAATATCGTTCTAAATATGTAAGCATGATTTTAAAATATATTTTGTATAAATAAGAATACAAGTAGAAAATTTTATCCCTTGTGTGTGAGAATAAATGGCATTGGTAAATTCGGTTTTCTGTGACAAAATTTAGGTTTGATCATTACTTGTGTGTTTGTCATGTAGTATGGGTAATTTTACTTGTACAATGAAATCTTCAATTTATTCCAGAGTTATTTTTGTAATTATAGATGTATTTTAATGAGTTTCAGTTAAAATATGTACGGTATGCTTAATTAATATTCTTATGGTTTACGTAAAATATCGTTCTAAATATGTAAGCATGATTTCTTAAATATATTTTGTATAAATAAGAATACAAGTAGAAAATTTTATCCCTTTTGTGTGAGAATAAATGACATTGGTAAATTCGGTTTTCTGTGACAAAATTTAGGTTTGATCATTACTTGTGTGTTTGTCATGTAGTATGGGTAATTTTACTTGTACAATGAAATCCTCAATTTATTCCAGAGTTATTTTTGTAATTATAGATGTATTTTAATGAGTTTCAGTTAAAATATGTACGGTATGCTTAATTAATATTCTTATGGTTTACGTAAAATATCGTTCTAAATATGTAAGCATGATTTTAAAATATATTTTGTATAAATAAGAATACAAGTAGAAAATTTTATCCCTTGTGTGTGAGAATAAATGGCATTGGTAAATTCGGTCTTCTGTGACAAAATCTAGGTTTGATCATTACTTGTGTGTTTGTCATGTAGTATGGGTAATTTTACTTGTACAATGAAATCCTCAATTTATTCCAGAGTTATTTTTGTAATTATAGATGTATTTTAATGAGTTTCAGTTAAAATATGTACGGTATGCTTAATTAATATTCTTATGGTTTACGTAAAATATCGTTCTAAATATGTAAGCATGATTTTAAAATATATTTTGTATAAATAAGAATACAAGTAGAAAATTTTATCCCTTGTGTGTGAGAATAAATGGCATTGGTAAATTCGGTTTTCTGTGACAAAATTTAGGTTTGATCATTACTTGTGTGTTTGTCATGTAGTATGGGTAATTTTACTTGTACAATGAAATCCTCAATTTATTCCAGAGTTATTTTTGTAATATTAGATATATTTTAATGAGTTTCAGTTAAAATATGTATGGTATGCTTTATTAATATTCTTATGGTTTACGTAAAATATCGTTCAAAATATGTAAGCATGATTTCTTAAATATATTTTGTATAAATAAAAATACACGTAGAAAATTTTATCCCTTGTGCGTGAGAATAAATGGCATCGGTGAATTTCGTCTTCTGTAACAAAATCTAGGTTTGATCATTACTTATGTATTTGTCATGTAGTATGTGTAATTTTACTTGCACAATGAAATCCTCAATTTATTCTAGAATTATTTTTGTAATATTAGATGTATTTTAATGAGTTTCAGTTAAAATATGTATGGTATGCTTTATTAATATTCTTATAGTTTACGTAAAATATCGTTCTAAATATGAAAGCATGATTTTAAAATATATTTTGTATAAATAAGAATACGCGTAGAAACTTTTATCCACTTTTCGTGAGAATAAATGGCATTGGTGAATTCCGTCTTCTGTGACAAAATCTAGGTTTGATCATTACTTATGTATTTGTTATGTAATATGGGTAATTTTACTTCTACAATGAAATCAATTTATTCTTGAGTTATTTTTGTAATATTAGATGTATTTTAATGAGTTTCAGTTAAAATATGTATGGTATGCTTTATTAATATTCTTATGGTTTACGTAAAATATCTTTCTAAATATGAAAGCATGATTTATAAATATATTTTGTATAAAGAAGAATACACGTAGAAAATTTCATCTGTAGTTTGTGAGAATATATTGCATTTACGAACTATGTCCTTGTGACAAAATCTAGGTTTGATCATTACTCATGTATTTGTCATGTAGTATGGTTAATTTTACTTCTACAATGAAATCCGCAATTTATTCTAGAGTTATTTTTGTAATATTAGATGTATTTTAATGAGTTTCAGTTAAAATATGTATTAATATTCTTATGGTTTACGTAAAATATAGTTCTAAATATGAAAGCATCATTTTAAAATATATTTTGTATAAATAAGAATACACGTAGAAAATTTCCTCTGTAGTTTGTGAGAATATATTGCATTTACGAACTATGTCTTTGTCACAAAATCTAGGTTTGATCATTACTTATGTATTTGTGAAGTCGTATGTGTAATTTTCCTTGTACAATGAAATCTTCAATTTATGCTAGAGAATTTTTGTAGTATCAGATATCTTTTAGCACTTTGTACTTAAAATATTTGTGATATGCAAGTATCGATATTTTTATCCTTAGAAAGATATATACAGACGTACAACCACTTTTATAATAAAATCTTTAATATATGATAGAAATTCTTTACTAATATCGAATATCTTGTAACGTATCCGGTCCTTGTTTTAGGTGACACAATGAAAAATAATGTGCATCTGGAATAATGAATTTATTTACACCTCTACTATATACATCATTTCATAAATATACAAAAAAACAATTTCCAATCACTGGTAAGTGATTAGATACACATAGACCTGAGTAGAGACGTGTAATATCTAAGATCAGACTCGATAAATATTGATGATCAGAAGGAAGAATTATTTCGGTAGCTCTCGGAAAGTTCACTAAAGTAATGGTAGAATATCAAAGCACAGAGTTCCGAAGGGGAATATGCAAGAAATCCTGAAGAAGAATATATTAAAAAAGAAATGCACAGGGTATCGTTTCAATCTCAGCAAGGGATATATCCAAAGACGGGATTTCGCTAAATAAAACTCTCCGATGGAGAGACTGGTCGAGGCGACCTCCGAGTTAGCCAATGCCGGCTACTCTTTAAAGAAAACATCCCAAGGTGGGATTATAGTAAAAAACTCTCCGAAAGAGAGACTGGTCAAGGCGACCTCTGAATTAGCTGGTTGCTAGCTAACTACCATTTTATCTAAAAAAAAAATATTCTCTCGTCTCTTTCTAGAAAAGGGGTCTCTCAGAGAGGGGCCTCACTCACAATTTCATTATTGGATTATCTAGCGATGACGTCACCTTCGAACAATTGGATTTGTATGGGTTAAACAATCATCGGCCGCAAATCCAGGGGTCCCTGGAATTCTTAGCGGCTAGATCCAAGTCGCGGTAATTCCTTTGTCGTTCCGATGGTCATATTTCTGGCTGTCAGTGAAGATGCCGGGTTGTCTCGTATATCGTTCCTCTACTATAGGGCACAACAGTGTAGACATCGTGGTGCCGGGGAAAACAATCCCTTTGTATCCACACAAGCAAAGTCAAAGCTCTCAAAGCAAAGTTCTTTGATGTCGACACTGCGAAATCACGCCGTTACAGTCTTTTAACTTGTTTCATTCAAAAATATGTATGATTCTCCATTATATATATGATTATCGTGATAAACAAATATGGCTGATGTAAATTATCGTTTTAAATATGCCAGAATGATTTATAAATATATATTTTGAACAGATACCATGCAATATATGCTGAAAATAAAATGGATTAATGACTAGCTTTGATCATTACATATGAATTTGATGCGTACTCTAGTTAAACTCGATTATACAATATCTTAAATTTATACCAAATAATCTTTTCTAATATCAGATGCCAACTTAAATTGCATACTACTTGCATTAAAAAAGTATATGATATGCAAATATCTAAATTCCCATCTTTACATTCATATATCAAAGACGTACATCAACGTTTCAAATGCAGCAGCATGGTTGATGTTAAAAATAAAATTTGAATACATACAGAATAAATTACACAGAATAAATCTTCCGTCACTTGAAGGAATAAAAATGCATTAATGATCTTTCACTTTTGTGAGCAAATCCCGCTTGGATTATTACTTATGAATTTTTCGAGTATTGTGAATTATAATGGATGTACAACAAAATCTTTATTTTCAGCTAAAGAGGTTTTTGTTATATCAGATGTCTTTTAAAGCTTTGAACTCAAAATTATGCATGATATGCTGAGATTCGTATTTTTATAATTAGACACATATATGAACAAGAGTTTTAAGTATACTTAACCCAATAGTGCCCAGTGATCTACTTTTTAGATCACTAAACATAGCTTGGAAAATTCACTTTTAGATGACCTTTAACCCACCCCACACATTCCACACTGCACAAGGGACAAGACAAGGCATGCACCTGTTTACCAACACGTGGTTTTTTTTGTTTTGTTTGGTCATTGATCTAAAGCGATAGGAAAATGTTTGAATCCCCATTTCGTTCCGCAGTTTTTCGACGTGTCTTAGCATAAACTCTGAAAACAGCTAAGCGATACCAGTAAGTTAAACTTTCTTTTTTTGGTATTTTAATATCTTCATAGATGTAGCTGTTAGAATATAAAGCGATGTTATCGTAAAATAAATATAAATAGTAAAAATTAGTGTCAAAATATTGCTGATCTAGAAATAGATCCCTGGGAGTCTGGGCGTTTTTTCCCTGACTATCTGGTAATATTGTGTTTTTTTTTCGTTCAGGATGCTGTTGATTATCTCTTTTCTGAACAAATTGAAGAGGATATTATTGCCATACTACCTGATGTAGATGAATTGACAGATGAAGAGGAAATAGATGATGACGCTCCAATTGTAAATGATATTGTTGGTAAAATAGAAATAATATCAAAAGATGAGTGTGATCAAATAGATTTACCTTCAAAGTCTGAGAGAAAATCTAAAAAATTAAAAACAGGAAAGCCAAAAATTGTTTTTGAAGAGAAAAAAAACTATACCAAATGTTCGGAATTAGGGAAAGTTATAAGGATAATATTTTAGTAAAGGAAAATAATCTTGCAAATGGATCTCCAGTTGATTGCTTTGAAAATCTTTTTTCTGTTGAAGTGCATAACGTAATTGTGGATGAGACTATTTGCTATGCTAAAAATGTAAGAAACGATCCTGATTTCATTATCACTAAAGAAGATATAAAGATATTTATATGGTTTTTGATATTTACTGGCTACCATACTCTTTCAAGTGAAAGAGATTATTGGAGTGATGCAGAAGATTTAGGGATAGGTCTTGTACAGGACGCTTTTAGTAGAAATGCTTACCAAAAACTAAAGTCATATATTCTTTTCCAAGACAATTCAAAAGCAGCTGAACATAAGAATGACAAATCATTCAAGATAAAACCCCTTTTGGAGATAATAAATGAAAATTTTAAACAGTGGGGGATATTTAACAAGTACCTTTCTATAGATGAGATGATTGTAAGGTATTATGGACATCACTCTTTAAAACAATTCATAAGAGCTAAACCAATACGCTTTGGTTACAAATTGTGGGCAATGTGTGGTGATACCGAATACTGCTATAAATTTTCATTGTATTGTGGTAAAGAAGTATCTGAAACTCGTTCATTAGGTCCCTTTTAGAAAGAGTTGTACTGAATATGTTATCTATTGTAGAAAATAGATCTAGCCATGTAATTTTTTATAACTTTTTCACTAGCCATATTTTATTACATAATGTACAAGAAAAAGGCTTCCGAGCTACTGGTACAATAAGAGACAATAGAACTGAGAAATGCACCTAAAGTCTTCAAAGGAGTTCGATAAAATGCAACGTGGCACTTATGATTTTCGGTTCGACGAAAAAAAATTAAATCCCGATAGTTAGATGGAAAGACAATAAGAGGGTGGTTGTTGCTACAAACTTTGATAGCATTGAGTGCACATCAAAAGTTCTGAGAAAAAAGAAAAAGTATGAATCTCACAACCAAATTTAATGAATAATTATAACAAACATATGGGTCGTGTATACCATCATGTCTGGTTTCTAGAGAAACACAGGTAAAAAATGGTACTGGTGTCTATTCACTCGAATAATTGATATGGCTATAGTGAATGCAAGTATTCTGCACAGAAATGTTCATAAAGATGATTCCTTGCCCATGAAAGATTTTCGAAGAGCTGTTACTGTAAAATATCTAAAATTGGGAATCGGAAAAAAAGTTTTGAAAGGTCGACCTTACAGTTTTCCTTCATCCTCAAAAGCTAATCTCAGTGATCATGTTCGCTTTGATAGAATGGATCACAATATGGGACGAAGAAAAGGCCAAAGACGCTGTCCACTTGTAGGGTGCCAAGGAAGGCCCCTAACATATTGTGAAGTGTGATGCCACTTTATGCAAGAAGTGTATTATCAAATTCCACACTAAACCTTAGAAACATTGAAATTTTGTATTTTAAAATAATTGAAAGTTACTACGTACATTCTGTAATATTGTGCAATTCTGGATAAATAAATATTTTTTAAAAGGAAATGCATTAGTTTTTATCTATTTGGTTCATTTTTACCACATTGTTGAAGTACTACTGATTGTTGTGTATTTGCTAAAATATATCATCCGAAAGCCCAGTGATCTATTTTTAGATTAGCATTTTCTTTAAACTAAGGTACGTATTGATAAAATTCGATAATAACATTCATGTTAATAGTAAAAGACACCCAATTTATGAATTATATGTCATTAAGTCGAAAAAAAATATTTTGGGGGTTAATAGATTAAGATCAGTCCTTGTATACCCTATACAATAATAGTCTAAGTTACCTGTCCATCTCTCCACAAATTTACGAAGGAATGTGACCTGGAATGGATAGATGCATCCATTTTGGATTCTTGATGAGTTAGGTTTAGCAAAATTCAAATCGAGTAAATTTTATGATCTCCTAAATTATCGATCCGATTCTGCAATAATTTGTTATAAATGTGAAAGTGTTTATTTCTCTCAAAATATCTTTTCCTTATATAACTACAAAGGGGGATCTGTAATTGAGTTTCATAACTAATAAATGAACAGATTTGGTATTTCTCCTTTTACAAAAATGCACTTACCTAATTTGACTCTCAATAAATGACAGTAACTTAATTAGTTTTAAAACTATGTAACAACCATTAGTAACTTTAAAAATATCTAAGTGTCTTCGACTTACACAGAATAATCTAACTATCCACTCCGGTTACTGAAATGAGTGGTCTGACGAATATTGAGTTTTTAAACATTATAACATTTTATTTTTTTATAAATACAACTAGAAACATTTGTGCTTATTTTGATACCATTAATTTTACCACATTTCTAACATAATCATCAAAAATATCTCATTAAACAAATAACATCATAGATTATCACGTCTGTACATAATTTAAACTTTAAAAGCCTTTTCTCGGAACTTATATTTTTTTAGATTTTGTGGATATATTAAGCACTAATTTTAAGTGTTTCCAGAATTTTTTCATGATGTTATCAGTATTTGGGATATGTATTTCTTTTTATCTAAAATAGCAACTTGTATTTTATTTTTACCTTTGAATTACTGTCATTATATTTTTAATTTTTGAAAATTTAAAATAAAGATATTTTCATACACTTTAAATTCCAATATTACCTCCCTTGATATAATTAAAGGTATAATACCCCAAAACTACCAAAAATTTGATTTTTTTTAGTTTTTTTATTTATGGAATTTTTGGACATTTCTGGACAATTTAAAACAAACCCCAAAAATATTTTCGAATTAAACTTATTATTCGAACTAAACTTACATTATTTTACATCTGAATTTATTTTGGTGTCTAGATTTAAACGCCATTTGATATAATTTTCTTTTAATTATAGTTTAAAATAATTTAAATCTTTTAAATTTCTCTTTTCGACTAAATGCGCTTAAAATATGTTCCAAATATCACAATTTTTCCAGCTTTTTCATGGTTTTTACCTTTGAATTACTGTCATTATATTTGTAATTTTTGAAAATTTAAAATAAAGCTGTTTTCATACACTATAAATTCCAATATTACTTCCCTTGATGTAATTAAAGGTATAATACCCCAAAACTACCAAAAATTTGATTTTTTTAGTTTTTTAATTTATAGAATTTTTGGACGTTTCTGAACAATTTAAAGCAAACCCCATAAAAATTTTTGAATTAGACTTATTATTCGAACTAAGCTTACATTCTTTTACATCTGAATTGAGTTTAGTGTCTATATTTAAACGCCTTTTGATATAATTTTCTTTTAATTATAGTTTAAAATAATTTAAATCTTTTAAATTTCTCTTTTCGTTTAAATACGTTTAAAATATGTTCCAAATATCACAGTTATTCCTGCTTTTTCATGGTTTTTACCTTTGAATTACTGTTATTATATTTTTAATTTTTGAAAATTTAAAATAAAGCTGTTTTCATACACTATAAATTCCAATATTACTTCCCTTGATGTAATTAAAGGTATAATACCCCAAAACTACCAAAAATTTGATTTTTTTAGTTTTTTAATTTATGGAATTTTTGTACGTTTCTGGACAATTTAAAATAAACCCCTAAAACATTTTCGAATTTAACTTATTATTCGAACTAAACTTACATTCTTTTACATCTGAATTTAGTTTGGTGTCTATATTTAAACGCCATTTGATATAATTTTCTTTTAATCACATCTTAAAAATTTTAATTTTTGAGTTTCTTTTTTCTTCTAAATGCGTTTAAAGTGTGTTATAAATCCACAATGTTTGTGCTTTTTCATGGTATTTATTTATTTAATTTATGAATTATAACTTGTTATTATTGCTTTACCTTAAATTCAGATGGGCTTATTGTTTTCAAATTTTATAAGCGAACTGTTTTAAATTTTTCGCCAAATTGTTCAGAATTAAAGGTTATTTCTTTCACATTTGAATTAGATTTGGCGACTGCATTTCGATGTCATTTGATATTTTTTCTTTCTAAGTCTAGTTTAAAATAATTCAATCCTTTTTAGTATCTTATTTCATCAGAATGCTTTTAAAATACACTTCATATAATACAATAATTTGTTCTTTTTGTTGATATTTATTTATTTATTTATTATAGCAATTACAATTTGGCATATTTCTTTCATTTTGAATTCAGTTGTTCCTATTTATTTTCGAAATTTTATACTCAAATAGTTTTGTATATTTAGTTTAATTGTACATAAATAAAGGCCTAAACGAGGTATAATTCTTCTTTTTACATCTGAATCAGGTTTCGTGACTAAATGTTGACAATAATTAATGTATTTTCCGTTTAATTAGTGGTTAAAAAATTTAAATCTTTTGAGAATTTTATTTCATCTGAATGCGTTTAAAATATGTTTCAGGTAATGCAATAATTCTTGCTTTTCTAAGGTATTTACTTATTTAATTTATGTATTATAACTTGACATATGTTTATAACTTTTGAATTCATTTGCTGCTTTTTTTCCATGTTTTATACGCAATATTGTTTCTAAATTTTGGTTAAATTCTTCAGACTTAAAAATTTTTAGAAGATTGAACACTTCTTTTTATATCTGAATAGGGTTTGGACACTATATTTTGAATTCATTTAATATATTTTCTTTTTAATTACTGTTTAGAATAGTTGAAACGATTTGAGTCTATGTATATAAAAGTGAATTTGTGTCTGTCTGTCTGTCAGTATGTATGTATGTACTCAATAGACTCAAAAACCATGCATCCAATCGCCGTGAAAATTTGGGAAATGCTTAGGTATATCCCTGGGAAGGTTTTTGTAAATTTTTAACGTTCGAAATGCATTCCTTCCCCCTTTTTCGAGCATTTCATATCATTATTCCTAGCATCATTTTCCTCGGTTAAAAGCAACCGATTAAATTTTTAATTTATTGCATGATAACTAAGTTCAAGAAGCAATATTTATAGCTATGTGACGTCATCCCAAGTAATTGCTTTAAACGCAGTTTTCCTCGGATAAAAGCAGAAGATTAAACATTTTAATTTATTACAAAATACATTGATGAAAATGATATTTTTCTATCATTATGTCGTCATTCCTTTAAATATTTCATTTATTTAGTTCTTATTTTATATTATTTAAACATCGTCTGCGTAGTATCCATTCGATTCGACCTGGAAATTTAGATATAAAGTGATTAACTTTCATTTCTATATGACGCAAATTATAGCATTTTTATATAAGAACTAATTTTGAATTTAAGTCTTGGTTAATTTTTACGTTACAATGAAATATTTATCAACAATATTCTCACAAAAAAAGTACAAATTTCAATGACTCTCATAGGCAAATAAAAACCTATTATTTTATGCAGTTATCTTTATATTCACAGGGTTGTCGATATGAATGTGTGTTTCTGTTTCATACAAAACCATGTGGTTTGTCATAAATTTCCCTAATTTTGGAAAACATTTATTAATACTTATTAACAAAACTAGGATTAAACTTATATTTTGCCATAAAAAAGTTTGAGAAAATTTAATATGATACAAATTCGATTATAAAAACTGAATATTGTTATAATACGCTTATAATAGAAATATATAAATATGCCAATGAATCGAACTGAACTGTGACGAATTTAGAGAGTTATGCACGAAAAAAAAAATTTTGTTTAAAATATATGTATTAAATTTACCGTAGCGAAGCACAGGCAAACTTGCTAGTATCTTATATAATCTGTATACGAGTGGATCGGGACAGCCAATTTTGGGTGCGTACACTTCCGGTAGAAAATTGCTTGCTTCTCAGTTTATTGTAATGGACAGTAAATAGCCTGATTTAAGCATGAGAAAATTACGCATTGAAATATACTTCACTATAGTACTTTAGAAGCTTATATTTTTCTATCAAAGAATATTCAAGAAAAATTCCCTTTTACTCTTTATTAAGTGAAATAATTATTCAATATTTCTGTATACTTTTTAGAGGAATAGTAAAATTTAAACTTATGAATATTCTTTGATTGAAAAATGTAAGTTTCTAAATTATTATATAATTGTAACATTTTTTCAGAACAATGTTTTTATCTTAAAAATTCAGGCTGTTTACTGCCCATTATAGACAGCTTGAGGTATAAAGTTTATAATAGCAAAAATTGATTTTAAAATAATAAAAACAGATTTTAAAAAAATTGACAGTTAAAAATAAAAATCAATTTTAAAAATTGTTAAAAATGTAAAAAAAAATATTAGAAATAAAATAAAATATTAAATTATAAAAATGATAATAAATATTAAAATTAATAAATTTATTACAATAAAATATTAGAAATACTAGTGCTTCTCAAGCTCATTTCTTAGCAGAAACTAATTTTATAAACTTAAAACGACAAAAACTAACAAAAATAGAAGTAAAAAATTAAATAAAATTCAAATTAAAAGGAGAAAATTGACTGAAAATATTTTCAGAAATGTAAATAAAATAATAAAATAACTGTCCAATTATTGAGTAGTTTTAGTTAATATATTAGTGAATAGATGGCGCCAGTGAGCCCAGCAGTTTTCTACCAGAAGTGTAAGCACCTAAAATTGGCTGTCCCGATCCACTACTATCTGTATGAGTTCAAAATATGTTTCAGATATTATTATAACTCGTGCTTTTTCATGATGTTTATTTATTTATTCTATTCATTATGATTTCGTATATTTCTTTCATTTTAAGATCAGTTGTGCCAATTCTTTTCCAAATTTTATTCTCGAATTCTTTACATTTTTATTCCAATTGTTCAGAAGTAAAGGCCTTGTTGAGATAGAATGCTTCTTTTTACTTTTGAATCGAGTTTGGAACTATATGTTACCGTCAATTGACATATTTTCCTTTTAATTACTGGTTAAAATAATTTAAACCTTTTGAGTGTCTTATTTCATCCAGATGCGTTTATAAAATATGCTTCACATAACACAATTTGTGCTGCTTTTTAATGGTATCTACTCATTTATTTTATCAATTATAGCTTGACACGTTTCTTTTGTTTCACCTTCAGTTGCGCCTAATGTTTTTCAAAATTTAAATGCCAATTTCTATCTATCCATAAAAGCTTTATAATATGATACAGTAATTAGAATTTGTTTCTTTTGAATAATATTTTTATTTGTAAATATATATATGCTCCTTTAATTATCTGGGGAAAACCTTATGTAATTTTCTGTTAACATAATCAAATCGCCAAATATAAATCTTTCATTTCATATCTAAGTGCCTATCTCACTTAAGCCGTTTAAAAGCTAACCGCGATTACACTACGGGCAAATTGCGTATCACCATTGGTTGACGTCATGGGTTAATCGCAGTTAACCGTTTAACAACTTTAGTGAGACCGACCCTAAATTTAATGGGTTGCTTTGGTTTGCTTTGGCAAAAGAAAAATTAAATTAAATTCCTTTAAAAAAACAGCTCTATAATATTTTTACAAATATAGCTTATTTTTAATTTACTTCTATCTCCAGCATCATGATGAGTAAGTGGTATTTTCGAATATAACATAATATTTGTAGTATAAAGTGTAAGTATAGCATTAGATGGATAAGTTATCAGGATCTGATCATTAGTCGTTAGTTCATTCTAGCTTTTCAAACGACAGGTAGAAGCGTCTGTAACTATAATCCTGCTGATTTAATTCAAAACTTTTTGAGTCATGCACGTAATAAAGCAGTTAGAGTCAATTAAATGTATAAGATAGGGCAGAAAGATCTCCGAATCTGTCAGGAGCTCTCTTTCAGGACCGGAGTCTGTAAGTTCGAAGGGCATTCCAGAGATGTTCCTAGCCTTTAAAGAGTAGTTTCTGTCTTATTTTTGGTCGTTCGTGCAATAAAATATAAAACTTTAGTACTCCAGACCCCACAATATGTAACTAAAATATATGTACAACATATTTCACTTTCTTATATAAGTACAGATCAATTCCTTTTAACATTAATCTGACCAAAAGGTAGAGCGCTACTCTTCGGAAACTAAATTCTCGGGTTGGAATCCTTTTGTTGGAATGGGTGTTCGTAACAGTTCGTAATCGGTTTTATGCAATAGGTCCCGGTTTCATTAGACCTCGTGAACAAAGTAGTAGACCGTAGAGCTCCAAACCAATAGTCAACAGTGGAACAAAAAAATGAAAATATTTTTTGGTATTGTTAATCATCTCTAATGGTGTCATTTTGAGCAAAAATGCAAGAAAAGAGTATAAATTGGTTTCCCGAAAATGCCAAAAATTCTTCAATAAATTTATATGTATTGGGTGATCAAAAACCCACTGTATAGCAAATATTTCTCCGTAGCTCTCAACTGAACCAAAGAAAGTCTACAAATGATTCTTCGAATTGCATATTTGTTTTTTCTGTGTGTCTTCTATTCGTGAAGGGGTTCTCAAACTTTTTATCCCACCGAACCCCCTTTTTTACCCCATACATAGCAACGAAACCCCTAAATAAATATTACTTAATGAGAAGCGAAGTCCTTTTAAACGGTTGCTATGGTTTACTTTTTTGCAACACAATGGATAATGAGACAGGGATCTACAGCTTAAAGCCCATTTCGAAATCCGGCGAAAACACATGCCAAAGTGGGATTCGAACCCATGATCTACTATACCGAACATCATTTCTTTAACTATTCGGCTATCGTTTGTCTTTCAGATATGGGGAAATTGATGATTTAGTTTATATGAAGAAGTCATTTGATTTATGATAAAGAGCTGTTTTAATTTTGGACTTGGGTAGTTGGTTGGGAACACTACATTCTACTGTTTAGCTACGCGAGGGTTAAAATTCAAAATTGCTTTCATTGATGATGTAATACAATTCCAAACCTACTTTGAATTTAGAAATAAATATAAATTTCTTCTAGTAAATCTAATTACCCAGACTAAAGACTGTAATCGAACCAACAAGAGGTAAATAATAGTAACACGTTCGAGTAATCCCCAGAGATTTGGATAAAAGCAATTTACGCCACGTTCTTCACCACGTTTGGCGAGCGAATAAATTGGCAAATAAAACGACATTTATCAGATTTGTATATTTAACCTATGTTTCGATAATCGTAATATTAAAACAATTTCTTCTTTAGTATATCTATAATTAAAAAAATCTTTGAAATTGTGCATGGCAATCAAGTCAAGAACCTTTTCAGTCATTTTCTCAGAAATAGTTTAATTTATTTTATTCGAAAGCAATATATGAATACCTTTTAACAAAAATCACTTAAATGACTTCCATAAAGCTCAGTTGGGAATTAATCTGCGTTTTGAGTAACTCATAAATCACACACTAATCTATTTTAAGAGATAAATTGGAGTTAGAAATTATTTAATAGGTGTTAGCACAAACTATATAAATCTTTAAAGGGAATATGAGAGTAAGGGAAATAAATATTTCGAGACATATTGCAATCAAAACCATTAAACTTTCGTAAACGGCATTTATCTGATTTGTAAATTTAGCTTAAGTTTCCATAGCTGAAATTTTAATACTTATTTAAAAACAACCTTTTAGTGTACAAGTAAATAAAATTGTATTGGAATTAGATACGGCAATAACGGAAAGCAGCTATTTTTAATCACTTTTTGGGAAAATAGTTAATTTATTTTACTTGAAAATAATATAGGATTAGCTTTTGACAAAATCACTGGAATTAATTTCTCAAAGCTCAGTTGGGAATTAATCTGCGTTTTAAATAACAATTAAATCACACATTAAGCTATTTTAAGAGATAGAATGGAGTTAGAAATTAATTAAAAGGTGTTAGAACAAACTAGATAAATCTTTCCAGGGAAGATGAGAGTAGGGAAATAAATTTCTCGAGGCATATTGAATTCAAAACCACTCAACTTTTGCAAACGATATTTATCTGATTTGCAAATTTAACCTAAGTTTCCATAACTGAAGTGTTAATGCCTATTTAAAAGACAATCTTTTAGTGTACATGAAAATAAAACTATATTGGAATTAGATAGTGAAATAAAGGCAAGCAGTGATTTTAATCATTTTTTGGTAAAATTGTTAATTTATTTTACTTGAAAGTAATATATGAATACCTTTTAACGAAAATCACTTGAATGACTTCCATAAAGCTCAGTTGGGAATTAATCTGCGTTTTGAATAACACGTAAATCACACAATAATCTATTTTAAGAGATAAATTGGAGTTATTAAAATTATTTAAAAGGTTTTAGCACAAACTAGATAAATCTTTCCGTAGAAGGTAAGAAAAGGCGAAATAAATGTTTCGAGACACATTGCATTCAAAACTACTAAACTTTTGTAAACAAAATTTATTTAATTTACAAATTTAACTTATCCATAACTGAAATGTTAATGCCTATTTAAAAAACAATCTTTTAGTGTACAGGCAAATAAAATTGTATTGGAATTCGACACGGCAATAAAGGCAAGCAGCGATTTATAATAATTTTTTGGAATCATTTTTGGAGAATTTTGGTAGCTAATTTATTTTTTTGTAAATAATATAGGAATAGCTTTTGACAAAATCACTGGAATTACTTTCTCAAAGCTCAGTTGGGAATTAATCTGCATTTTGAATAACACATAAATCACACACTAACCTATTTTAAGATATAATTTGGAGTTAGAAATTATTTAAAAGGTGTTAGCACAAACTAGATAAATCTTTCCAGAGACGGTAAGAGTAGGCGAAATAAATTTTGAGACATATTGCATTCGAAACAACTGAACTTTTGTAAACGAAGTTTATGTGATTTGCAAAATTTACCTAAGTTTCCATAACTGAAATGTTAATGCCTATTTAAAAACCAAGCTTATATTGTATATGCAAATAAAATTTTATTGAAATTAAATACGGCAATTAAATCAGCCAGGGATTTTTAATCAAATTTTAAGAAAGTAGTTAATTTATTTTACTTTGAAATGATATAGGAACAGCTTTTGACAAAATCACTGCAATTACTTTCTCAAAGGTCAGTTGGGAATTAATCTGCATTTTGAGTAATACATAAATCACACAAAGCTATTTTAAGAGCTAGAATGGAATTAGAAGTTATTTAAAAGGTGTTAGAACAAACTAGGTAAATATTTCCAGGAAAGTTGAGAGTAGGGGAAATAAATTTCTCAAGACATATTGCAGTCAAAACCACTCAACTTTTTCAAACATTTATCTGATTTGCAAATTTAACCTCAGTTTTCTTAACTGAAATGTTAATGCCTATTTAAAAAGCAATATTTTAGTGTACATGCAAATAAAATTGTATTGGAAGTAGCGAATTGTATTCCTTTTCGGGGAAAATAGTTAATTTATTTTACTTGAAAGTAATATATGATTAACTTTTAACGGAAATCACTTGAATGACTTGCGTAAAGGTCAGTTGGAAATTAATCTGCGTTTTGAAAAACACATAAATCACACACTAATCTATTTTAAAAGATAAATTAGAGTCAGAAACAATTTAATAGGTGTTAGCACAAATTATATAAATCTTTAAAGGGAATAGGAGAGTAAGGGAAATAAATATTTCGAGACATATTGCATTGAAAACCATTAAACTTTCATAAACGGCATTTATCTGATTTGCAAATTTAGCCTAAGTTTCCATAACTGAAATGTTAATGCCTATTTAAAAGACAATCTTTTAGTGTACATGCAAATAAAATTTGATTGGTATTCGATACGGCAATAAAAGAGAGCACCTATTTTTAATCATTTTTCGGAAAATAGTTGTTAATTTATTTTACTCGAAAGTAATATAGGAATATCTTTGACAAAATCTCTGGAATTACTTACGCAAAGCTCAATTGGGAATTAATCTGAGTTTTGAATAACAGATAAATCACACAAAGATATTTTAAGAGATAGAATGGAGTTAGAAATTATTTAAAAGGTATTAGAACAAACTGGATAAAACTTTTCAGGGAAGATGAGAGTAGGGGGAAATAAATTTTTCGAGACATATTGCATTCAAAACCACTGAAATTTTGTAAACGAAATTTATCTGATTTGCAAAATTTGCCTAAGTTTCCATAACTGAAATATTAATGCCTATTTGAAAGACAAAACTTTTAGTGTACATGCAAATAAAATTGTATTGGAATTAGATAAGGCAATAAGATCAAGCAGCGATTTTTAATCATTTTCTCGGAAAATAGTTAGTTTATTTTACTTGAAAATAATACAGGAATAGCTTTTGACAAATTCACTGGAATTACTTTCGCAAAGCTCAGTTGGGAATTAATCTGAGTTTTGAATAACACAAATTACACACTAATCTATTTTAAGAGATAAATTGGAGTTAGAAATTATTTATAAAAGGGGTTAGCACAAAAAAGATAAATCTTTACAAGGAAAGTAAGAGTAGGCGAAATAAATTTTTCGAGACATACTGCATTCAAAACCACTAAAAGACATTTATCTGATTTGCAAATTTAACCTAAGTTTTCATAACTGAAATGTTAATGCCTATTTAAAAAGCAATCTTTTAGAGTACATGCAAATAAAATTGTATTGGAATTAGATACGTCAATAAGATCAAGCATCGATTTTTAATATTTTTTTGGGAAAATAGTTAATTTATTTTATTTGAAAGTAATATAGGATAGCTTTTGACAAAATCTCTGGAATTACTTTCTCAAAGCTCAGTTGGGAATTAATCTGTGTTTTGAATAACATATCACACACTAAGCTATTTTAAGAGATAAATTGGAGTTAGAAATTATTTATAAAAGGTGTTAGCCAAACTAGATAAATCTTTCCAAGGAAAGTAAGTGTAGGCGAAATAAATTTTTCAAGACATATTGCATTCAAAACCATTAAACTCTTGTAAACGAAATTTATCTGATTTATAAATTTAACCTAAGTTTTCACAACTGAAATGTTAATGCCTACTTAAAAAGCAATCTTTTAGTGCACATGCAAATAAAATTGTATTAGAATTAGATAGTGAAATAAAGGCAAGCAGGGGTTTTAATCATTTTTTGATAAAATTGTTAATTTATTTTACTTGAAAATAATATTGGAATAGCTTTTGACAAAATCACTGGAATTACTGTCTCAAAGCTCAGTTAGTAATTAATCTGAGTTTTGAATAACACATAAATCACACAAAGATATTTATAAAGAGATAGTAAAGTTAGTGGAGTTAGAAATTATTTAAAAGATGTTAGAACAAACTGTATAAGTCTTTTCAGGGAAGATGAGAGTAGGGGGAAATAAATTTTTTGAGACATATTGCATTCAAAACCACTGAACTTTTGTAAATAAAATTTATATATTTTCAAAATTTAAGTAAGTTTCCATAACTGAAATGTTGATGTCTATTTAAAAAACAAGCTTTTATTGTATATGCAATTTAAATTGTAATAAAGTAAAGCAGTGATTTTTATCATTTTCTGGGGAAATAGTTAATTTATTTTACTTAAAAATAATATATGAATAACTTTTAACAAAATCACTAGATTTACTTTCTTAAACCTCAGTTGGGAATTAATATTTGTTTCAATATCAAAGAAATCACAATCTAAGCTATTTTAAGAACTAGAATGCAGTTAGAAAATATTTAAATGGTGTTAACAGAAGCTATAAACCAGGAAAATGTTCTGTCTGCCTTTACAATTACCGTAAAAAGATGTCAAAAGCAATAATTTAATTCCTCAAGACAAGTGAAATTTGTATGCCAGCAAAATACAAAAACTGTTACCAGATAATTTACAGTCTTGTTTAGTCGTAAATGCATTTAACTGAGTAGTACGTAAAGCTTTTGCAAAGTTCTCGGGATTTGTTAAAAAAGATTCACATCGATTTTTAGTTATTTTGCAAACTGTTGGCAGCTTTCGTTGTTACTAATCCCTAAAAATAATTGTACCGCATTATAAAGACTTCTCAGATTGCTTTCTCTTTAGCTTTCAAAATGTACAGAAAGCTCCGTCGAAATTTCTAGTATTTGAGGATACCAAAATTGTCTCCTTCAAATACTACCCTCATTTACGCCTTTTGCCTCAAAATGGGCGTCATTGGAATTCCAAGGCCTAATGACTTCTTCCTCACAAGCTAGATAATCTTCTTCAGCATCATCTGTTTCAATCTCATAAATTTAACCCATTAATGCCTGGATATTTCTGATGACTATATATTAGTAAATACCTAAAATAGAAGCTATTATAGACACCTGGAAGTAAAATAAATTATGAAATTTAAACACCTTCAAATATGACATCAAGTCATCATTAGTGAGGAGGTGTAATTTTAAAACATAATAAGATGTCTTTAAAAAGAAAGAAAAACTTCATGATAAGAGATTTATTTGCTATCATATATGAGAAAAGAACTGAAAAGAGATGACTTATTACAGATATGGCTATTCGCCATGATTTTGACTGGTATAGAATACCGGTTATAATAAGTTCCCATTCTAAGCTTGAAAATCATAAAATGCCGACGAAATGACAAAATTATAGATATTTGTTAACATATTTGAAAACTTGGGAGATTATTCATAAGATTAATATCTATTTCCATTAAAAAGGAAGAATCGTTTCAAGAAAACAAAAATTCTACAAACCATTTTTTGACTGTCCTCAAATAAGGACGCTGGGCGTTTATGGGTTAAGGCTATAAAGGTTTGGATAGAATAACTGAATCAGGAATGGTACAGATGATTGATGAAATGCATGGATGCTCTACCAGTGCTTTCTTTTTTGCTGACCAACTTTACTTCAAGGAGAGCGACAAATAGACATAAACTTCCTGAAATAGCTGTTGAAATAATACAAATCAACAAAGATTGCATAAATCAAAGATGTATCCTTGAGATATAGTGTGAAGGATGGTGCATGATTCGAGGCACATTCGTCTTCCATCGTCTTCATAAAAAAAAGTTTATACTTATCTGATAATACTCATTCAAACTGGATTCCTCCTCTACACGAGTCCAGTGTTCACCATACATACACGACGAACAAAAAATTTACTTTTATTTACTCTGTTAATACCTTCGAAATGACGGATTTTAACAAAAAAATGTAAAATGAATTTTCGTTCTGAAAAAAATCATGTCAGGTATGCGTCTCATTATAGAAAAATATTTTTCAAATAAAATGATTATTTTACGGCCTCAAAACTTCTTTTTTCTCATACACCTTTACTTTATACTTTTTAAAACAAAATTTGTCAGTTTCAGGACTTTAGTAGGGAATTAGATATGTCGTAATAATCTAGGTAGATTACTTTTATGTAATTCTTATTCAAAATTTAGGGAGATTATCTATTAACATGTTTGTGATTAATCTGAGTATGCACTTAAAAATCGCAAAGTACTTTTTCGAATTACAGAGAATTTAACACCAGAAACCGGCAAAAACGGTTGTTAAAATATGGTATAGTTTTAAATATTTGTCGTACATTAATAACATTTTTTAACCCTCGGTGGCAAACAGCATTCTCCAAGGATTAGGCTTTCAAATGTTTACCACGAAACAGTTCACTCTGCAACAGTAAAACAAAAACAAAAAATGAAATAAAATAAATAATGAGAGAATGTTGTCACGAAGATTTGAATGAGCACACCATTTAACTTAACAGAAGAATTTATTAAAGCTAAGTAGCAACTCGCAACTTTACAAGATCGAGAAGTTGCCTACAACTAGTGGGTATCAGCTTTTATACTGGAACAGAATATTCGAGAAATAACTAATTTACATATTAAAGAAAGATCTAGAATGTTCAAGAATATAAGAAAACAATAACTAACATTTTAAAATTGAAAATCCGTACTTCGTATAAACCGCCATGGCAATCATTGAACCCACAATCTCGGGTCTGGATCGCATGCTTTGACCATTCGGCCACTGTGCTCTCTTGCTAAGTTTCTTTATGCTGCACTTTAGTCGTGAGTTATCATTTAAAAAAGGCCATAGTTTAAATAACTAAAACGAAATCCTGGAATAAGGTAGTATTATGCTTGCCATTAATGTTAAAGTAAGCATAAAAGGTACTAGAGAAAAAAGATTAAAAAGTAAACGAAAACTAGACCGAAGCCCTAAGTTAGGTGATATTAATTAGGTTCCAAGATAATATTAGGAACAAGATGCTTTTACATAATTTAACTTGGAGAGATGGGGGGTCTCCAAGCATGGGTCCAGCCCCGGAAGTGATATAAAACAAACACTTGTCTGTACAGATATTTGAATTTGTGCCATTATGTACTAATGAGCGTTACAAACATCTTGAAAAACATATGCATTAAAAAGTAACATGAGAAAGGAATATAAATTGACAACAAAATGAAGACTTTGTTGCCATGATCTATTACTACTCGAGCTTTAAAAACAAAATTAATATTTAACAATTTCATAAAAATTATTTACAGTACAAAAAAAAAAGGCTTGACCATTTAGCTGGTGCAAGTGATTAGTTCACAGTTTTCAACATTTATCTTAAGTAAAAATAGGTACTCAGATTTGTTTCTTAATAAACTCTAAGGTTAAAATGAAGAATATAAAAGCAAGGAATTGGCATGCCGTGCAATAGTAACTTTATTAAGTCATACAGTTGGATGATTTTTGGCCAAATATTCTCAATAAGTGCATTAGAAGAGAAAATTATTTTCTAATGAATCTTCTTGTCTGATATGTTTCATACAACAGCGTTATATATATTCTCATCCCCTATATAATAACATAAATTATCTCTCCGTCTGTCCTTAAATTTATGAAGCGGTTGGACCTGGAATGGATAGAGGTATCCATATTGAACTCTTGATAAGTTAGGGCTAGCAAAATTCAAAGCAAGTAAGGTTTATCTTCTCCTAAACAATCGATTCAATTCTAAAATAAATCGGTATAAATATGCTTTGATTAAGTTTATCAATTTATCACATAATAAATAGGTAAAAATTACATTTTAGCAGTATGACGTCATTCCTTTAACCATTTCTTATTTTAAATTATTTATATATCAACTGCATTATTCTCATACGTTTTATCACTGAACTTAGATATTACGAAAATAATTTTCTTTTATATTTGGCTTAATAGTAGATTAGGTACATATGTGATATTTTAAATTCAATCATCGATTATTTTATGTTTCAATTGAAATTTTATCACCGGTATTAACAACAAATTTTATCTATCTCCAGGGTGTAGTTGAAATGATAGTTTCAGTCATTTGCTTCCATTAATTACCGTGGCAAAAAAAATAGCAAGAACTTGACGATAATTTCGACGTAGCTAAGAAAATTTTAAAAGATCCTTCTGAAGGAATTCAACGTAATTCTAGCCGAACTATGGTCGATTGGTTAGGGTGCTGACATGCGATACCGGAGTTCGTGGGTTCGAATCCCTCAGTGGAAAGGATGTTCGTAGTTGGAATCGGCTTTAAGCTGTAGGTCCTGGTCTCACTAGCTCTCGTGTTTCAAAATTAGACAGTAGCACTCCAAACCAAACCAAAAAAATCAGCTTGATTACCAATATAGGGAGCCTTTACAGAAGTATGAAAGTAAACAAATTATTGAGCGTGTCCCAGATAACTCTCAGCCAAAAAACAAACAATTTTTTTTACCTGTTCATAAGGTACTTTAGAATTCTGAAAAATTAAAAATTTTACTGATCTCTTCATATGACCTGCTATATGCTAGTAATGAAAATATCGTTAAAAATTAAAATTAATTTCCCCTCTCGCCTTTGAAGGAACTAAATATTTCTTTATTAAAATATGTTTAAAAGTACACAATGTGTATGGTTATTGTGAAAATCGCCAAATGTGTTACTAAATTGAGAATAAGTCGTGAAGCATGAGCCTACTGAATCTTTAGGCTCATCAGAAGAAAGCAAATACATGTATATTATTTTTGCTGCATCACACAAGATTACCATGAGAGATTGTGAAAGGAGCATGTTTCAGAAAGTTATATGCTTACAAATATTTATTTTATATCATTATTTTACGGTTTTCAATAGTAGTTCAATCATTTGCATGTACAGAATGGTATAAATGACTTAAAAGGCAAACACTGAACACAGTCATTTCCTCAGTCATTAACGTCTCTTTAAATAAAATTTCTGTGAGTTTTTATTCTTTATTTTCTGCTACATGTTTCATAGTTAAGATTTTATAGTACAAAACTAACTGCAGAAGTTCACGAAATATGATGTTAAAAGAGAAATTGTTTGATAATAAAATATGTATACTTCTAAAAATATTTATTTAAATTAATTTCAGATTAATATTATTAATAGAAATATTCTATAAACTCAATCATTTTTATTTCTTAAATTACGTAATAGGAACATTTCTTAACTTTTTCTTTTAAAAGCCTTTCCTTGTACGTGAGTAAATTATCGAGTCTTATATTTAATGAAACCTTTATTGATTCCAAAAATTGCTTGTTAAATTTTTAAGTAATTTCTTAAATACTTTTTCCAAAGATAATCATTCAATCGTATCATTAACCTTCCAAGTTATTTTCATCCGTAATGACTATTCTGGAAATCTCTCTCAGATTTCTCATTGGTTCCTTATCAAATAGGTAATTTTAGTACTTAAATTCTAGTTGGGGTAAGGTTAATTAACTGTTTTTAAAAGGATGGTGATTATTTGAATGATATACAGAAACGTATTGAGAGCTAAAATTACTCCGAACAAGTCGTTAGCAATTACACATGTGCCGATGAAGGCGGAAACTTGAGATGTTTTCCGTCTAGTAATTTTTTCTTCTTCTTTTTTCTTTTATTTTTCCGTATACCATATATATAGTGAGAGCATTAAAGCTGTCATAAATACTGCAAACGGTATATTGATCTCAAAATTCTTAGAAGGGAAATTTTATATATGGGATAAAATCTAATGTGACCCTTTCTCGATTTATGGTAGATGAATTCATTTAAAAAAGCAATGAGTTAATCAATAAGAGACTTATAACTACTCCAGCAATAAATATTTCAATACATTTTCAAAAAGGTATTGCCAACTAAAATTATTCCAAACAAGTCTTTAGCAGTTCCACATGTCCCGCTGACTTGCAATGTTTGCTATCTGTAATTTTTCTTCTCTATTTTTTTTCTTTTTTATTTTTTCGTATACTATATATATATAGAGAGAGAATTAAAGCTGTCATAAAACCTATAAACGATATATTAATCAAAAAATGCTGAGAATGGTAATTTTATATACTTATAATATATAATGTGATCCTTTGTCGATTTAAGGCCAATGAATTAAATTAAAAAGACTAAGTCAAAGACTATGTCATTAAAAAAAAGTAAATCACTAGTGCTTCTTTCCACTAATCGCATTATAATTACTTTCACATAAAACACCTCAATACATTTTCAGAAATGTAGTACCAGATAAATTTACTCCGAACATATCGTTAGGAATTACACATGTGCCACTGATAGCGAAAACTTAATATGTTTGCTGAGTCTGAAATTTTTTCTTCTTCTTTTTTCTTTCTTTTTCGTATACCATATATATAGAGAGAGCATTAAAGCTGTCATAAATACTGCATACGGTATATTGACCTGAAAATTGTTAGAAGGAAAATATTATATATAAGACAAAATCTAATGTGATTTTTTGTCGCTTCATGGTAGATGAATTAGATTAAAAAAGCAATAAGTAAATAACTAAGAGCATTATAGTTACTCTCACATAAATATTTCAATACATTTTCAAAAAGGTATTGTAAGGTAAAATTACTCCAAACACGTCGTTAGAAATTACACATGTGCCGCTTACTTGCGATGTTTGCCGTCTAATAAATTTTTCTTCTTTTTTTATTTTTTTGTATATCATATATATAGAGAGAATTAAAGCTGTCATAAAAGCTGTATACGATGTATTAATCAGAAGACGCTGAGAATGGTAACTTTATATACTTATATAATGTAATGTGATTCTTTGTCGCTTTAAGGTAGATGAACTAAATTTAAAACACAATAAGTAAATCACTAAAACTTCTTGTTACTTGTACTTTCTCTCACATAAAATGATTTATTACATTTTCTTAAAGGTATTACTAGATAAATTTACTTCGAACATATAGTTAACAATTACAGATGTGACACTGATAGCGAAAACTTAAGATGTTTGCTTAATCTGAAAATTTTATCTTCTTCTGTTTTCTTTTTTTTCGTATAAGATTTACATATAGAGAGATCATTAACCCATATTGGACCGCTGTCCTATAAACAGGATAGCAAATAGAATTCCATTTAATAATAAATTTATAAACATTTTCTGAGTGGATTTTATTTTAAGACTTTTAAAATAGACACACTTTATCATAGTAACAAAAAAAGACTGAGAAATCAAAATATATTGTATTTAAAATACATTTTTAGAAACCCCTTAAAAATTGTCGTTTTTTAATCTTTAATTTTATATTCATTATTTTTTTAAACATAGTAGAGGTTACTTGTAGTATTGGCACTACATTAGTGAGTAACGCTAGGTCCAAAAAACGGTATTGTGACACCAAACACTTTATCCATTTTAACTATGATTCTTCAATTGATCCGCAAGATCGTTATTGTAGAATTCGACTTTTTTATGACAAAATCATCAAAACCTTGAAGCAATTTGGTATATTTTCTGAAAATTTCACCATCGATGAAAGAATGGTAAAATGTTTTGGAAGGCACAGTTGCAAGATGTTCATGAAAAATGAAACTGTAAAATTTGGATATAAATTTTGGGTATTTGCATCCTACTATGGTATCCTTTTTCTATAATCCCTTACCAAAAATGCCAGTTCAAGAACTGCAAAAGAAAAGCAACAACAGTGTGCTTAAAATGAAATGTTGAACTTTGCTTTGAATGCTTTCCTAAATTTCACCTATTAATCAGCCTAATGCAATGTAAGTGATACTTGTTAAATTTTAGTAGAGTATTGGACCGTTGGCCTAATTATAGTACAGCTAATTACTTAAAAAATATAATTTATTTTTAAAATTTTGGTTTTATATGCTTAGTTACACCATATTAATGTTATGGATAAGGTTTTAAAAATTTTCAGAAATATCTAGATGGTGTGGTACAATATGGGTTAAAGCTTTCATAAAAACTGTATATTCTATATTGTTCTGAGTACTGTTAGAATGATAAGTTTATATATAGGACAAAATCTAATGTTATTTTTTGCAGCTTCATGGTAGATGAATTAAATTAAAAACACAATGAGAATGCATTATAATTATTCACAGTTGAAATATTAAATGCATTTTCAGAAAGGTATTAAAAGATAAAATTACTCCAAACAAGTCGTTAGCAATTACACATGTGCCACTGATTTGCCATGTTTGCTGTCTAATATTTTTTCTTCTCTATATTTTTCTTCTTATTTTTATATTTTCGCATACAATATATATAGAGAGAATTAAAGCTGTCATACAAACTATATATTATATATTAATCAGAAGATGCTGAGAATAGTAACTTTATATACTTATACAAAGTAATGTGATTCTTTGTCATTTTAAATAGACGAATTAAATTTAAAAAAAAATAAGTTAATATCTAAAACATATTGTCACTAATAGCATTATAATTACTCTCACATACAATATTTCATTACATTCATTACAGAAATGTATTACTAGATAAATTTACTCCGAACATATCGTTAGCAATTACACATGTGCAGCTGATAGCGAAAATTTAAGATGTTTGCTGAATTTGATAATTTTTTCTTTCTTTTTTTTCGTGTACGATATATATATAGAGAGACAGACCATTAAAGTTGTCATAAAAACTGTATATTATATATTGATCTTAAGACTGTTAGAATAGAAATTTTATACATAAGACAAAATCTAATGCGATTCTTTGTTGCTTTATGGTAGATGAATTAAATTAAAAAGGCAATGAGTAAATCACTAAGAGCATTATAATTACTCTTTCAAAAATTATTTCAATGCACATTTAGAATGGTATTGCAAGATAAAATTACTCCAAACTATTCGTTAGCAATTACACATGTGCTGTTGACTTGCGATTTTTACTGTCTAATACTTTTTCTTCTTTATTTTTTTCTTCTTTTTTATATGTTTTCGTATACCATATATATATAGCGAGAACTAAAATGACACAAAAAACTGTATACTATTTATTAATCGAAAGTTGTTGAGAATGGTAATATTATATACTTAAAAAAGGTTATGTGATCTTTTGCCGCTTTAAGGTAAGAGAATAAACTTAAACATTTAAATCACTAAAGCTTCTTGTCACTAATAATATTATAATTACTCTCACATGAATTATTTCAATACATTTTCAAACATGTATTGCAAGCTAAAATTACTCCAAACAAGTCGTTAGCAAATTACACATGTGCTGTTGACTTGTGATGTTTACTGTCTAATAAATTTATTTTATTTTTTTTTTTATTTTTTCGTATATTATATATATAGAGAGAACTAAAGCTGTCATAAAAGCTGTATACGATGTATTAATCAGAAGACGCTGAGAAAGGTAAATTTATATACTTATATAATGTAATGTGATTCTTTGTGGCTTTAAGGTAGATGAATTAAATTATAAAGAAAATTCGTAAAGCACTAAAGCTTCTTGTCACTAAAAACAATAAAAATAATCTCACATAAAATATTTCAATACATTTTTAGAAAGGTATTACTAGATCAATTTATTCAAAACATATCTTTAGGAATTACACATGTGCCACTGATAGCGAGAACATAAGATGTTTGCTGAGTGTGATAAATTATTCTTCTTCATTTTTTTTCGTATACGATATATATATATATATATATAGATAGAGAGCCTTAAAGCTGTCATAAAAATTGTATACTGTTTATTGATCTACAGATTGTCACATTACATTTTCATATCTCGTATATGGAGAAACATTGAAAAGTAAAGTTATAGTTACAGTATATTTATAGTAAGTTTATAGCACAGTACATCAAAGCTATGTAAAAACGTATATTACTATACGTTTTTACATAGCTATTATACTTATAATAGCTATATTATATTTAGAGTTAAAGGTTTAATATGGCATGTAAAAGCAATATTTTAGTTATACCAAATTTTGCACTACACGTATATAATTTTCTAGATCTAACTCAAGGATGCCAGATTTTTTATTATTTCTCCAGCGTTTCTATTGTTGAGTTTAAAATATTTGTCTAGATATTTAAAAATTGAGAACATGTTCGGTTTATGTACCCGCCATTAACTAGTTTTCCTCTCACTTTACATTTTTATATCTCCTACATATGAAGCAACATTAAATAGATTAAGATGAAAATTTATAGAAAAGTTTTTACTAAAAGTGCCTTATATTCGAGATCTAACTCAAGGATGACAATCTTTATTTATCTGCCTTATTGAGTTTTAAATATGTGTCTAGATATATAAAAACTGAAGAACATGATCGGTATATGTACCCGTCATTAACTAGTTCCCCTCTCATATTAAGTTTTCATATCTCTGACATATGAAGGAACATTAAAAAGACTGAGATGAAGATTTTTAGCAAAGTTTCTACTTCACGTGCCTTATTTTTGAGATCTAACTCAAAGATGGCAATCTTCATTTATCTGTCTCATTGTGTTTTAAATATTTGTCTAGATAGTTAAAAACTCAAGAATATGATCGGTATATGTACCCGTCATTAACTAGTTCCAATCTCACATTACATTTTCATATCTCGTACATATGAAGGAAAATTTAAAAGATTTAGATGAAAATTTATAGCAAAGTTTCTACTACACGTGCCTTATTTTCGAGATCTAACTCAAGAATGCGATATCCTTACTTATCCCTCTTGTTTCTGTATTATCGAGTTTAAAATATTTGTCTAGATGTTTAAAATCTCAAGAACATGATCGGTATATGTACCCGTCATTAACTAGTTCCCCTCTCATATTACATTTTCATACCTCTGACATATGAAGGAACATTAAAAAGACTGAGATGAAGATTTATAGCAAAGTTTCTATACACGTGCCTTATTTTCTAGATCTAACGCAAGGGTACGATATCCTTACTTATCCCTCTTTTTTCTGTCTTATTGAATTTTAAATATCTGTCTGAATATTTGAAAACTCCAGAACATGATCGGTATATATATCCGTCATTAACTAGTTTCCCTCTAATATTACATTTTCCTATCTCGTACATATAAAGCAACATTAAAAAGATTAAGAGGAAAATTTTTTGCAAAGTTTCTACTACACGTGTCTTATTTTCGAGATCTAACTCAAGGATGGCAGTCTTTATTTATATGTCTCATTGTGTTTTAAATATTTGTCTAGATAGTTAAAAACTCAAGAATATGATCGGTGTATGTACCTGTCATAAACTAGTTTCCCTCTCACATTACATCTTCATATCTCGTACATATGAAGCAACATTAAAAAGATAAAAATGAAAATTTATAGAAAAGTTTCTACTACATGTGCCTTATATTCGAGATCTAACTCAAGGATGACAATCTTTATTTATCTGTCTGATTGAGTTTAAAATAATTGTTTAGATATTTAAAAACTGAAGAACATGATCGGTATATGTACCCGTCATTAACTAGTTTCCCTCTGAGCTTATATTTTTATATCTCGTACATATGAAGGAACATTAAAAAGACTGAGATGAAGATTTATAGCAAAGTTTCTATACACGTGCCTTATTTTCTAGATCTAACGCAAGGGTGCGATATCCTTACTTATCCCTCTTGTTTCTATCTTATTGAGTTTTAAATATCTCTCTGAATATTTGAAAACTCCAGAAAATGATCGGTATATGTACCCGTCATTAACTAGTTCCCATCTCTAATTACATCTTCATATCTCGTACATATAGAGCAACATTAAAAAGATTTAGAGGAAAATTTTCAGCAAAGTTTCTACTACACGTGCTTTATTTTCGAGATCTAACTCAAGGATGGCAATCTTTATTTATATATCTTTTTGTGTTTTAAATATTTGTCTAGATATTTAAAAACTCAAGAACATGATCGGTGTATGTACCCGTCATTAACTAGTTTCCCTCTCACAAGACATTTTCATATATCGCACATATGAAGCAACATTAAAAAGATTAAGATCAAAATGTATAGCAAAGTTTCTAGCACACGTGCCTTATTTTCGAGATCTAACTCAAAGGTACGATATCCTTACTTAGCCATCTCTCTCCAGACTTGTTGAGTTTAAAATATTTGTCTAGATATTTAAATACTCAAAAACATGATCGGTATATGTACCAGTTATTAACTAGTTCCCCTCACACATTACATTCTCATATCTCATACATATGAAGCAGCATTAAAAATATTAAGATGAAAATTTATAGCAAAGTTGCTACTACACGTTCCTTATTTTCGAGATCTAACTCAAGTTTGCGATATCCTTACTTATCCCTGCTGTTCCTGTCTTGAGTTTAAAATAATTGTTTTGATATTTAAATACTCAAGGACATTATCGGTATATGTACCCGACATTAACTAGTTTCCATCTCACACATTACATTTTCATATCTCGTATATATGAAGTAATATTAAAAATATTAAGACGAAAATTTATAGCAAAGTTTCTACTCCACGTGCTTTATTTTCGAGATCTAACTGAAGGGTGCTATATCCGTACTTACCCTCCTGTTTCTCTCTTGTTGAGTGTTAAATATTTGTCTAAATATTTAAAAGCTCAAGAACATGATCGGTATATGTACCCGTCATTAACTAGTTCCCCTCACACATTACATTTTCATAGCTCGTACATATAAAGCAACATTAAAAAGATTAAGATGAAAATTTATAGCAAAATTTCTGCTACACGTGCCTTATTTTCGAGATCTAACTCAAGGATGGCAATCTTCATTTATCTGTCTTATTGAGTTTTAAATATTTGTCTAGATATTTAAAAACTCAAGAATATGATCGGTTCATATACCCGTCATTAACTAGTTTCGTTCTCACATGACATTTTTATAGATCGTACATATGAAGCAACATTAAAAAGATAAGATGAAAATTTATAGCAAAGTTTCTACTACACGTGCCTTATTTTCGAGATCTAACTCAAGTTTGCGATATCCTTACTTATCCCTGTTGTTCCTGTCTTGAGTTTAAAATAATTGTTTAGATATTTAAAAACTCAAGAACATGATCGTATATGTACCCGTCATTAACTAGTTTCTCTCTCAAATTTCATTTTTATATTTCATACATATGAAGCAATATTAAAAATATTAAGATGAAAATTTATAGCAAAGTTTTTACTAAACGTGCATTACTTTCGAGATCTAACTGAAGGGTGCTATATCCGTACTTACCCTCCTGTTTCTCTCTTGTTGAGTGTTAAATATTTGTCTAAATATTTAAAAGCTCAAGAACATGATTGGTGTATGTACCCGACATTAACTAGTTCCCCTCTCACATTACATTTTCATATCTCGTACATATAAAGCAACATTAAAAAGATTAAGATGAAAATTTATAGCAAAATTTCTGCTACACGTGCCTTATTTTCGAGATCTAACTCAAGGATGGCAATCTTCATTTATCTGTCTTATTGAGTTTTAAATATTTGTCTAGATATTTAAAAACTCAAGAATATTATCGGTTCATATACCCGCTATTAACTAGTTCCCATCTCACATTACATTTTCATATCTCGTACATATAAAGGAAAATTTAAAAGATTATGATGAAAATGTATAGCAAAGATTCTACTACACGAGTTTTATTGTCGAGTTCTAACTCAAGGGTGCGATATCCTTACTTATCCCTCTTGTTCCTCTCGTTGAGTTTTAAATATTTATCTAGATATTTAAAAACTCAAAACGATTATCGATTCCTGTACCCATCATTAACTAGCTCCCGTCTCAAGAAGTACTGAAGAATTTGAATTGTTGCTTATCCTTACATATATTTGTGCTAATCGATCTTGTACCATAGTGATAATTAAGAGCGTTTAGTATTTCATGTAAATTGAGCGCCCCCAAAAGTATGGGGGGACATCATGATCCCTATGTTTCCATGGCAACGGTGGCGCTGTAGGCGGGCTGGGCTCTGCTCTTCGGTCGACCCTCATTCGGTCTGCTGCCACCGGCCGGATAAGGAATCTTGCTCCCGCTTAAAGTTGTCCGGCACCCATCTGTTTTTCTCAGTGGACTCAGCAGGTAGCCGCTTTCGATTTTTCGAAGTTTTCATTCCTCGCGAGGCTTCTAAAATGGCATTCTAAGTGGAGGAAATTGTTCGCGAAGGAAAGGATAGGACTTGTGGAACTTACTGGGACGTTTTAGTTTTTGGAGAGAATTCGGGAAAGTTTAGATATCGCATCGGCGTGGAATAAAGCAGGAAATTTCACAACTTATCTTAATTTAGTTTTAAAGAAAAACAAAAAAATTGTGAATTATTTATTGTTATTTGCCTTGAAAGATACATTGAATTTTAAACAATTTTTACGAAAAAAATTAAAAATTGTTTTGTTTATATCCGATTATCTTTATTTTTTTTAATCTGAATTTTTACATAAAGTAAGTTTTCTAAAATTATATTCCTGTGTTCAGAATTGATTTTTTACAATAATTGATATTTGTTTTTGAGCAACAGTTGTATTTCGGCCTCTTAAAACAAAGCTTCCAGAAATTTTATGAATAATCAAATGAAGATATTCGGTATAACGAATTTCTTTCTATAGAATTTTTTCAAGAGAGTTATATATCCTTACATTTTTTAGTTCGAATATTTCTCAAGTTTTCAAATCAGAGAGGTGTTTTAAAATGTTTGGGAGAATATTTTCATAATTGTGCAAATTAATTTCTCTATAAAATTACACAAGTAATTAAGTCTCTTTAAAAACATTTATATAAAATTCTGAATTTGATAATATAAATTTTATCATTCATTTATTTCAGTTAAATACAGTACAAAATTTTTGAAAGAAATATTTTTGAATGAATATTAAATTTTTTGGGGTTTTTTATTACTGATTACAATCTTTTAATCCAATTAAAACTTCACGTGTGTAGTTTGATAAGTAAAAAATTAAAAGTCTTAACTGTCCCAGTTGTGTAGATTATAAAGGAATAAAACTATAGGAATTTGGTTCTTTAAATTTGCACAGAAATTTTGTTTATTTTCTTCAGTTTATAACTTTGACATGTTCTTCAAATAAAAGCTAAAACTGTAACGCACAAAATATTTATTATAACATTTAATACGCCATGTTGTAAATACTTGCTGGGAAAAATATTTTGATTAAATTTATACAAAGAAATCATAACATGTATATTTGTCATAAGCTATCGATATTTAAGGCAAATAATTAAAAGCTGTAGAATCTTTATTTCCAAGAATAAATTCTTAAGAAAACCTTTTTGAGTTTACGCTCAAGAAACGTTAAAATTTCTTTACATTTGTGTTGTTTTAAGTCAGTTTTAAATTGGATTTAATATAGTTATTTGAGATTGAATTTGAGCCAAATTGGTAAAATACTTAAAGAGAAAAATGTTTCAGCATAAACAATTAGTATAATATTTAATCTTAACCAAACAAGCAAATTGTTGTTTGTTGTAATCCATAGTGTTGTAGAAAGTTATAAGGTTCCAGTGATATCAAATACATTTGAAATATATCAATATTTCTTGTGGAGCATCAGTACAAATGAAAGCTTTAAGGTAAATTTGAATAATAACTTAAAGATTCGTGTATAACTTAATGTGTGTGTTTTGAAAAGCTTTGTAAAATTTTAAGATTTAAGGTTTGATAAAGCGATATATTCATAGGAAAAATAAGAGAGCTATCATTTTTTATAAATACATTTTTAAATACTTTTAATCTTAAAAATACGCAAAATTCATAGAATTTGGCAATTTTGTATACCAGTTTTCAATTTATATGAACTTTTGCAAACATTATAAATGTATAATCTAATACAGAAATAAAAATATTAATATATTTCATTGGGACAAAATTTGAACCGTCATAGACGAAAAGTTCTACATTGCCTAACTTGACTCAAGTTATTTAAAGTTGAGACACCCCTATAATTATATATATATTATAATAAACTTAGGTTTTAAGAATAATTTAAGATTTTATGTAGTTTAACTTGAGACTTTTTATGTAGTTTAAATTTGAGACACCCCTATAATTATATATATTTCATAATAAGTTTAAGGAGAATTAATCATTTTAAGGAGAATTAATCATTTTCTGTAATTTAAAGTTATTTAAAGTTATTTAAAGTTGAGACACCCCTATAATTATATAAGCTTAGTTTTTAAAGAGAATTAATTATTTTCTGTAATTTAAAGCTGTTTAAAGTTGAGACACTTCTATAATTATATATATATTTTTAATAAGCTTAGCTTTTAAAAATAAGTAATCATTTTCTGTAATTTAAAGTTATTTAAAGTTGAGACACCCCTATAATTATATATATATATATTTTTAATAGGCTTAGTTTTTAAAGAGAATTAATCATTTTCTGAAATTTAAAGTTATTTAGAGTGGAGACACCCCTATAATTATATATATTTCATAATAAGCTTAGTTTTTAAAGAGAATTAATCACTTTCTGTAATTTAAAGTTATTTAGAGTGGAGACACCCCTATAATTATATATATTTCATAATAAGCTTAGTTTTTAAAGAGAATTAATCACTTTCTGTAATTTAGAGTTATTTAAAGTTAAGACACCCATATAATTATATATACTTCATAATAAGTTTACTTTTAAAGAGAATTAATCATTTTCTGTAGTTTAGAGCTCTAATATAAATTTAATATATTATATAAAATATATATTTCCAATCTCTTAATTCCTACCCATAAAAACATTTTATGTTAAAGTTAGAACATATTTAGCTAGAATTATTGAATAAATTTTTCTATATTACTTTTTGGGTCACTGAATATTGAAATTGAATTTGGAACCTTACGAAAGTTCTTTCCAAAACGCTCTGTAAAATTCAGGGTTTCAAAATATATTAGAAAGTATTTTTGGCATCAAATCAGCAGTTTGCTGTTCTGCCTGCTGTAATACATTTTTCACCCGCATTTCCAAATTTAGTCCAGGAATCGAAGAATATTTTGGACGTTCTATTGGATTTCCTGCTTTTTTCGGAGAGTGACAAAGCGTTGATGTGATTTGGTGTTATTTGATTTACCAATTCCTGTTTCGAACATATATGAACTTATATACTTCTCTTAGAAAAAACTAGTCGAGACTTGTTGCTTCTGATTCGTTCTTTTTCATATAAACGTCATCGGATATAAGAACATTCTAAAAATTCTTTTTCTTATTACATATTTGATAGAAACACTTTAAGCATTTACTAGAAATTTATTTCTTTTGAAATTTTATATTTTACTTTTACTGAATTTATTTCTTAGTGCATTTTTCTAGAAACAAATTAATATATTTTTTATTCTGAAAAATATAAAATTTTCATTCCGGAGTTTGTGTTTGATAAATTGCTCCATAAAATATAACTACGCAATCAATTTTTAACATTACTTTTCCAGAAACGCAGCCAAATTTTAATTACTGTCATTTATTTGTAACGACAATTTTGCTGAGGGTCAGTGTAAAGCATACCGTCAGCAAAAATACATCTGTTTAGTAATTTTTTTTTAACTATTTGAAAATCAAGAAATTTAAAAAAATATTTTTTATTTACTCGTATTATTATATTTAACACCATTAATTTAAATCATACATTTTCTTTATTTACATAAAATAATATAAAATTTAAGATTTTAATCTTTACTCTTTCTTTTTAATATTACAATTTAGAGGGAGTATTTCAAATAATTATTCGATGTAAGACAAAGTTGTTCTTTTAATCCATCATTTACAGTCAATTAGATGCATTCCAACATATTTTGAAAGCTTGAGAAATAACATTCAGTACTTTATACCGTTTGCTCCAACCATTAACTATTCAGAGAGTGAAAATTATTTGTCAGGTAGATATTTAAATGTGAATAGAAAGATAATATTGAAGCATTATTTTACATAAAGTTTTTACATACAGTCCATAAATCATATCTACGAACAATTTGATGATAAACTTTTATTCACATTGACAGCTTGTTCTGTTTGATTTTTCGACTGATGGATTAAAAAATTAAAGTGACAATTTCTTCCACTAATAGAATCAATATATATTTGTATTACCACTAAACTGTTTTACTGTTGTGAAAGTTTATTGTTTATACAATAACAAGAACACAAAAACGCTGTCGTGTGATATTCGCTTTAAACTGTTACTGAAGTGTAAAGAATTTTGCACCGTTGTTGATTACAGTTTAAATAACTTGTTGAACAAACAGATGTGTGATTCTAAGTGTTAATCATATCTACGAACAATTTGATGATAAACTTTTATTCACATTGACGTCTTGCTCTGCTTGATTTCTCTACTGATGGATTAAATAATTTAAGTGACAATTTCTTCCACTAATAGAATCAATATAAACTTGTATTACCACTAAACTGTTTTACTGTTGTGAAAGTTTATTGTTTATACAATAACAAGAACAAAACAAAAATGCTGTCGTGTGCTATTCGCGTTAAACAGTTACTGTGAAGTGTAAAGAATTTTGCACCGTTGTTGATTAGAGTTTAAACAACTTGTTGAACAAACAGATGTGTGATTCTAAGTGTTTAAATATTGACTGTTTTTCTGCAACTGAGTTGGTATATTAATGCACATTTTTGTCTATGCTGCAACAGTATTTTGTGTAACTGATTAAGCTGAATATATCCAGCAAATTATCCAATACTTTAAAAATTTTTATAAGTAACATACTGCATTTCCGTGGGTGATTTAATTAAAATTTATACCCTATATATTCTTACTAAGACATTTATTGCATTGTAACTTTTCACTAAGAGCTATATATTTCAAAACGTTTTAGGTAGATAGCAAGGTTTGGACGAAACTACTTTGTGGAGTTATATTATGAAATACAAAATATCCCGAATCAAGAGTAAACCTTCAACACAAGTTCTTCTTATGGATTGTTGCAAGAGTCTCAAATCTTACTGCTCAATGTCAAAACAAATATTGGATACTTCAAAATAAAGAAATCCACAAACTATTTTTTACAAGGATCCCACTTTTTACCAAGCCGCTGAATTTCCAGTCTTTCTGGACATCTCTGATTGTTTGAGATTTTAATCTAGATAATTTCCATTATAAGAAAAATATGCAACGTATTAAAGATATTTTACCTGATTTTACAGCCATATTTTGGTAACAAAAACTAAGTAACTTACTAGGCTGGATATAGGTGAACAATTGTAAAAAATATGTTTGCTTATGGTAATTCAAGAGTATGGCCTAACAGGCTAGAAAAATAAAACTAATTCGTGTAAGCCTGAGACAATTTTATAAGACCAATCGAAAGAACAAACTATTGAAAAAGAAGAAATACTAGTGCAGGACGCTCTCAAAAAGCCCCTACAGTATTTCACTAAATATAACTTTATTTGTTCTGAAATTATTTAGTGGTATATACAAATAAGGATTTATGAAAGTATTTTTCAAGAAACTTCATTGGAATAAACACATGCAAGACACATTCAATTCATAAAATCTTATCACATTAACTATCCAGCACAATGTTCGACTGCGATCTTAATTCAACAATCCTAAACGATTCGAGCTATAACTGTACATCTATGAATGAAAGCCTAGCAGATCCTGGGCCTGTGTACTTGGACCCTTCTTACTATTCCATGAACTACCGAATAGTGGGAACAGTGTTCCAAGGCATTGTATTCACTGTGGGAGTACTGGGTAATATTATGGTGGTGATAGTCGTCTGGCAAACCCGCTCCATGCATACCCCTACCAACTGCTATCTGGTGAGCCTCTCCATTGCTGACTTCATGGTTTTGATTGCTTCTGTTCCAAATGAGATCCTGGCTTACTACTTATTAGGTGAGTCCTCTTTTATTTATATATCTAGGTAGTACATTGACTATACGTTGAAGTTTTCTATACAAATGTCGACAATGTTAAAATGTATTATACTTAAGTTACTTGTTTCGAATTTCTTTGAGCTACGGAAAATATTTCCATAAGTAGTCTTTTTAAGAGAAAACAAATATATTTTTATTATACTTAAGGCACTTGTTGCGAATGTCTTTGAGCTATAGAGAATATTTCCATAAGTAGTCTTTTTTAGGAGAAAACTAAAATATTTATATTATACTTAAGGAACTTGTTGCAAATGTCTTTGAGCTACTGAGAATATTTCCATAAATAGTCTTTTTTAAGAGAAAACAAAAATATTTGTATTATACTTAAGGTACATGTTGCGAATGTTTTTCAGCTGCTGAGAATATTTCCATAAGTAGTCTTTTTTAAGACAAAACAAAAATATTTCTATTATACTTAAGGAACTTGTTGCGAATGTCTTTGAGCTACTGAGAATATTTCCATAAGTAGTCTTTTTTAAGAGAAAACAAAAATATTTGTATTATACTTAAGGTACTTGTTGCGAATGTCTTTCAGCTACTGAGAATATTTCCATAAGTAGTCTTTTTTAAGAGAAAACAAAAATATTTATATTATACTTAAGGTACTTGTTGCGAATGCGTTTGAACTACGGAGAATATTTCCATAAGTAATCTTTTTAAGAGAAAAAAATATATTTGTAATATACACAATGTACTTGTTGCGAATATGCATGAGTTAAGGGGAGCATTTCCATAACTGCTCCTTTCAACAGAAAAGAAATATATTAATATTATACCTAACATACTTGTTGCGAATATATATCAGCTCAGGGGAATATTTCCATAAGTAACCTTTTCAACAGAAAATAAAAATATTTTAATTATACTTTTTTCAGATATGTATCAGTTAAGGGTAATATTTCCATAAGTGGTCGCTTCAATAGAAAAAAAAACATTTGTTTTATACTTAAGGCACTTGTTGCGAATATATAGGAGATAAGGGGAATATTTCTATCAGTGGTTATTTCAACAGAAAAGAAATATAGTAATATTATACTTAAGGTACTTCTAACTAATATATATCAGCTGAGGGGAATATTTCATAAGTGGTCTTTTCAACAGAAAAAAAGAATTCTTAATTATACTTTTTTCAAATATGTATCAGTTAAGGGTAATATTTCCATAAGTGGTTGCTTCAATAGAAAAAAAAACATTTGTTTTATACTTAAGGCACTTGTTGCGAATATATAGGAGCTAAGGGGAATATTTCTATCAGTGGTTATTTCAACAGAAAAGAAATATAGTAATATTATACTTAAGGTACTTCTAACTAATATATATCAGCTGAGGGGAATATTTCATAAGTGGTCTTTTCAACAGAAAAAAAGAATTCTTAATTATACTTTTTTCAAATATGTATCAGTTAAGGGTAATATTTCCATAAGTGGTTGCTTCAATAGATAAAAAACATTTGTTTTATACTTAAGGCACTTGTTGCGAATATAAAGAGCTAAGGGGAATATTTCTATCAGTGGTTATTTCAACAGAAAAGAAATTTAGTAATATTATACTTAAGGTACTTCTAACTAATATATATCAGCTGAGGGGAATATTTCATAAGTGGTCTTTTCAAAAGAAAATAAAAATATTTTAATTATACTTTTTTCAAATATGTATCAGATAATGGTAATATTTCCATAAGTGGTTGCTTCAATAGAAAAAAAAACATTTGTTTTATACTTAAGGCACTTGTTGCGAATATATAGGAGATAAGGGGAATATTTCTATCAGTGGTTATTTCAACAGAAAAGAAATATAGTAATATTATACTTAAGGTACTTCTAACTAATATATATCAGCTGAGGGGAATATTTCATAAGTGGTCTTTTCAACAGAAAAAAAGAATTCTTAATTATACTTTTTTCAAATATGTATCAGTTAAGGGTAATATTTCCATAAGTGGTTGCTTCAATAGATAAAAAACATTTGTTTTATACTTAAGGCACTTGTTGCAAATATACAGGAGCTAAGGGGAATATTTCTATCAGTGGTTATTTCAACAGAAAAGAAATATAGTAATATTATATTTAAGGTACTTCTAACTAATATATATCATCTGAGGGGAATATTTCCTAAGTGGTCTTTTCAACAGAAAAAAAACTCTTAATTATACATTTTTCAAATATGTATCAGTTAAGGGTAATATTTCCATAAGTGGTCGCTTCAATAGAAAAAAAAACATTTGTTTTATACTTAAGGCACTTGTTGCGAATATATAGGAGATAAGGGGAATATTTCTATCAGTGGTTATTTCAACAGAAAAGAAATTTAGTAATATTATACTTAAGGTACTTCTAACTAATATATATCAGCTGAGGGGAATATTTCATAAGTGGTCTTTTCAAAAGAAAATAAAAATATTTTAATTATACTTTTTTCAAATATGTATCAGATAATGGTAATATTTCCATAAGTGGTTGCTTCAATAGAAAAAAAAACATTTGTTTTATACTTAAGGCACTTGTTGCGAATATATAGGAGCTAAGGGGAATATTTCTATCAGTGGTTATTTCAACAGAAAAGAAATATAGTAATATTATACTTAAGGTACTTCTAACTAATATATATCATCTGAGGGGAATATTTCCTAAGTGGTCTTTTCAACAGAAAAAAAACTCTTAATTATACATTTTTCAAATATGTATCAGTTAATGGGTAATATTTCCATAAGTGGTTGCTTCAATAGATAAAAACATTTGTTTTATACTTAAGGCACTTGTTGCGAATATATAGGAGATAAGGGGAATATTTCTATCAGTGGTTATTTCAACAGAAAAGAAATTTAGTAATATTATACTTAAGGTACTTCTAACTAATATATATCAGCTGAGGGGAATATTTCATAAGTGGTCTTTTCAAAAGAAAATAAAAATATTTTAATTATACTTTTTTCAAATATGTATCAGATAATGGTAATATTTCCATAAGTGGTTGCTTCAATAGAAAAAAAAACATTTGTTTTATACTTAAGGCACTTGTTGCGAATATATAGGAGCTAAGGGGAATATTTCTATCAGTGGTTATTTCAACAGAAAAGAAATATAGTAATATTATACTTAAGGTACTTCTAGCTAACATATATCAGCTAAGGGGAATATTTCATAAGTGACCTTTTCAACAGAAAATAAAAATGTTTTAATTATACTTTATTCAAATATGTATCTGTTAAGGGTAATATTTCCATAAGAGGTCTCTTCGATAGAAAAAAAAACATTTGTTTTATACTTAAGGCACTTGTTCCGAATATATAGGAGCTAAGGGGAATATTTCTATCAGTGGTTATTTCAACAGAAAAGAAATATATTTGTATTATATTTAAAGTATTTGTTGCGAATATATAAGCTAAGGGGAATATTTCAATAAGTGGCCTTTTTAACAGAAAAAAATATTTTAATTATACTTTATTCAAATCTGTATCAGTTAAATGTAATATTTACATAAGTGGTCTCTTCAATAGAAAAAAATATTTATTTTATACTTAAGGCACTTGTTGCGAATATATAGGAGCTAAAAGGGAATATTTCTATCAGGGGTTATTTCAACAGAAAACAAATATATCTGTATATTTAATGTAGCACCTGTTGCAAATATAACTATATGAGTTAAGGGGAACATTTCCATACCTGGTCTTTTAAAGAGAATACAAATACATTTTATTATACTTCAGGTATTTGTTGAGAATACATATGTCCTAATGAGAATATTACCACAAGCAGTGATTTAAAGAGAAAACACAAATATTTGTGTCATACTTAAGGCACCTGTTGCTAATATATAGGAGCTAAGGGGAATATTTTCAGTGATTATTTCAACAGAAATCACAAATATTTTTATTATACTTAAGATACTTATGAATATCTATGAGCATATAGGTATAATTCTATAAATGATCTTTTGAATAGAAAGCATATATATCTGAATTATACTGAATGTAACACTTGCTGCGAATATATATGATCTAAAATGTATGTTTTCATAAGTGGTCTTTTCAATAGAAAATAAAAAAATATTTTAATTATACTTGTTGTAAATATGCATCATTTAAGGGTAAGACTTCTAAAAGTAGAATCTTCAATAGAAAAATATATTTGTATTATACTTAAGGCACTTGTTGCGAATATATAGGAGCTAATGGGAATATTTCTATCAGTGGTTACTTCAACAGAAATCAAAAATATTTGTATTATACTTAAGATACTTATTGTGAATAATCCTGAGCTTATAGGAATGATTACATAAGCGGTCTTTTCAACAGAAAACAAATATATCTGTATTATATTTAATGTAGTAATTCTTGCGAAAATAACTATATGAGTTAAGGAGAATTTTCCATAAATGGTCTATTAAAGAGAAAACAAATACATTTGTGTTATGCTTAAAGGTACTTATTGCGAATATATATGGGAAATATTACCACAAGCGGTGTTTCAAAGAGAAACATAAATTTCTGCGTCATACTTAAGGCACTTGTTGCAGATACGAGCTTAGAGGAATATTTCCATAGTGGTCTTTTCAACGAAAATGAAAAATATTTATACTATACTTAAGATACTTGTTTCAAATATATATGACTTAAAGGGAATATTTCTATCCGTAGTCTTTTCAATAAAAAAATATATTTTGTTATACTTAAGGCACTTGTTGCGAATATATAGGAGCTAAGGGGTATATTTCTATCAGTGATTATTTGGACGGAAATCAAAAATATTTGTATTATACTTTAAATACTTGTGAAAATCTACAAGCTTATGGGGATATTTACATAAATGGTATTTTCAACAGAAAATTCATATATCTGTATTATATTTAATGTATTACTGGTTGCGAATATATATGAGCTAAAGTGCATACTTCCACAAGAGGTCATTTCAACCAAAAACAAAAATATTTGTATTATACTTAAGGTACATCTTGCGAATATAAACTTATAGGAATATTTAAACTATTTGTTTTCTCAACTAAAAGTAAAAATATTTATATTATATTTACGGTACTAGTTGCAAATATATATGGACTAAGGAAAATATTTCCACAATTGGTCTTTTCAACAGAAAACAAAAATATTTGGGAAATTTCATTGACTGTATATTTGGTAAATTTTATCATTAAGCGAAATAAACATATGAAACTTAAACCATAAATATAAACCTTTTCATGATTGAAACATTTTCTCACAGCATTCACTTATAGTCTACATGCACATAAGTTAAACCTGCTGTCTTTTAACGTTATTGTTGCTCATAAAGTTTCCGGCTTTGCTTGTTTTACGATGTCACGTGTCTTAGAGATACGTGTATTGAAGTAGAAAGCTGTATTATAGTTCTTTATATGACACTTTTAGATGTAGAATACATAATACAATAGTTTATAGGCTTTAAACATTCTTTATGTGATAATGGGAAATTCCATCATGATATGTAGTATATTATATATTAATACTTATATTTTTCAATCCAGTAAAACGTTCCATCAAAGTAGAGCGTAATGCGAAACAGCGCTAAACGAGGCTATCTTAACATTTAAATAATGGGGTTAGGGGAAAATGTATAAAAAATTAGTTAGGTATTAAATTTAATAATTTTTTAAATAAAAATAAAACCAAACATTTATTTCTTACAAAAATAAAAACAATATAAACGAATATATTTATAAAAACAAATAAAATTCTAAGTCAGTCAGATCATTCAGTCTATTCTGTGTTTCCAATTTTCTGCCTTTTTGTCAAGAAGGCATCTAATGTAGTTTGCGTTTTCCTTTTGCATTCTGTTAGAAGTTGTTGATAAGTGGATAAAGCATCTATAGACTCCCCTCTTGCTTTTGAACTCCTGTCAAAATTTGGATCCTTCTCAACAAATTGGTCCATAATTTCAGTTATAGTGGGTAAACTCCTTTTTACAAACGCCATCGAAAGTTCTATTTGCTCTTCTGTGAAATCACTACTATCAATAATTTTGTTTTCTTCTTGCTCAGTTAATTCCGTGAGCTCATCATTAGAAAGACTAACTGCTGTTTCTTGAACTATTTCTTCTACGCCTTCCACATTTATCTTATCTTTTCTTGTCTTTTATTATCACCCATGATAAAAACTAACGCTCATAATATTTGTCACTGTATTAATCGTTATAATATTGTATAAATGTATACTTACAATGACGTCAACAAATGTTTCAAACGATAAAAATGCTTCCGTACAGCATCGCACCAAACAAGAAACACAACTAAACTTTTTCGGATATGTAACTCTGCGAGCAATTTCGGGGAGTCCCTTGGTTGAAATGAAAGGGCGCTAAACAGAAACAGCGCTAAACGAAACAGAGTTAAGCGGGGTCTTATTGTATGTTACTTATATATAATTCAATATATTACTTATATACTAATTCAGTACCTATCTTATCATTTTAGATACCGCTAAAAATAGCTTGCAAATTTTTTAAGTTTTCTTAGAAAAAATTTTTCTTTTGAGAGAAGGTAAAGAGCAATGTCATAAACCATCTACAAAATGTTCAAGTAATTTTTATTACTTATAAATTTATAATTTAAATCTATACTTTATGATTTTTCTAACAATGCTAATAAATTTATTTTTTCAGCGAGTAAGTAGACTGAAATCGGGACTAATTGCTTTATATATTAGTAATTTGATTTTGATTTGGTTTGGAGTGCTACGGTCTACTTTTTTGCAACACGAGGGATAATGATACCGGGACCTACAGTTTAATGCCGATTCCGAACGGCTACGAACATCCATGTCACAGTGGGATTCGAACCCACGAACTCTAGTACCGAAGGCCAGCACCCTAACCAATCGGCCATAGTTCGGCTGTATATATTAGTAAATTCCATTTTACAGTAGTTATTTTACATGTAATACCAAAAAACTATTTTTTCCTAAAGTTTTTACTTTTTTATGAATGGCAACCTATGATATTTAAAACGATTTCTGATCACTAACATGACCAGCTGTAGTAATCACAGTTTTTTAAACTTAATTTTATTTTATGCTGTACAGCCCACAAAAACTCAGATTTAAGATATGCATCGATATGTAATAGGCAGAAATGACTCGAACATTGTAGGATTTATCTAGAACAGTGATATAAAATCTTAGGCGATACAACCCCTCGAGGGGAGGTTTGATAATACTGGGGCGACATCGAACTTGTTTTGGGAGGTTGGGCGGTCATACGAGCAGGTTTTAGCTATCAAACTTAGTTTTAAAAATACTAAATAAATTTATTACATTAATTATCGGATTTACATGATTTTTACCGGTAATAAAAACAAACTTACGTGGTGGTACCAGAACCAGTTATTTTCATTTCCTATGTTCTGTGTGAAATAGGGCCGACTTTCAGAAAAATATATTTAACCAACAGCATCCATTTTGTTTGATTTGGAGCTCTGCGGTCTACTCTTTTGCAACACGAGGGATATTGATACCGGAGAGTACTACTTAAATCCGATTTCGAACGCTAGGAACATCTATACCCCAGTGGAATTTGAACCTATAAATTCCGAAACAGAAAGTCAGCGCCCTACACATTCTACAATAGCATTCATTTCTGCGTTGCTTCAGAGTGACTCAGTAGCAAAATTTTGATTTGCAAATCTACTGAAGAACAATATTTAACCCTCCGAGGGGAACAGATTGATTAAAAAAAGTCTCCAAAAATACGCTAAAGGTTTATTGTGTCAATGGCCAAAGCGTTCTATGATTTTTTACTTCACCCTTTGTTGACTGGAATGGAATACGGGAAACCCACCCTCGTTACTGTCCCTTTACAATAAATATATATATATATATATATATATAGATGTTATAAATTGTTAATTTTTAATACACATAAAGCTCGTCAAGTCTTGAAGATCATCAGATAAGAAATAATAGATTCTAAAAGTACAAATAAAAATATTCTTTAAGAAAATTATTTATATTTAATTACTAAAGTTATCCAAGATATTTAAGTGGTGCAATTAGAGATACATCTGTTACCGCAAACAAAATACTTCGAAATAGAGATTTACAAAGCCATGAAAAGCTAACAGCCTCTTTGTGCCTCAGACAGTAGGGGTGCATCCCTCAACAAATGTAAGTCAAAGGGGGATATTATATATATATACATATGTTTATATACACACACACACACACACACACATATATACATACAAATATATATATATATATATATATATATATATATATATATATATATTTGTATGTACATATATGTGTGTATGTAAAAAAGAGAGAGAGAGTATATACATGTACATTTATCGATTAGCGAAACAAACAACTTTGTTCCCCACATCATAAATAATGTATAATTCAATTCAACTTTTACATAATTCTCTTAGTTTATAGTACATTCTCTCGAATTCTTTCACTTCTGACTTAAAGAGAAGTTATCTATATTTGACTGAGAGGTGTCAAATATAAGAGTTCTTGATTGTAAAAGTTTCAAATAATCTCTGAAACTTCCTAAGTTGAGTTCTTTAAAAATTATTTTTGTAGGCATTGAATTTTGTCTTATATATTTTATATTGTATGCTATTTTTATGGAAGTATACATAATACATGAAAATACATATGAATAATGCAATATAAAGAAATATCAAAGAACAAATAAATAGATTAAAAGCTTTATGTATTTGATATACAGAAATGTACGCAGTATTGTACCAATAACTGTTAATACTGTAATTTGAATGATGAATATTTTTTTGATCTCATGGCGTATGTACACTGCTCAAAATAATTAGGGAACAAAATTTCGCATAAGCCAAAAAGCTAAAATTGGCAATAGATTTAATTCACCGTATAATTTGGCTTCATCTAGGTGAAATAAATTTAATGTAATTCAAAGGAAATAGCATAAAAATATATATTTATGTATGAATGTCTGTTTGGTTTTTATTATTTCACTTATTTCATATCATAAATTTCACTTGTATTAGAAAAATTCTATAATGGTTATATATAATGCGATTGAGTTTCGTGTGACCGTAAAAAGGTGTTAATAATGTCGCCAATAAGCCAAATCTGGCAATAGTTTTATTTCACCGAATAATTTGGCTTCATCTAGGTGAAATAAGTTTAATGTAATTCAAGAGAAATAGAATAAATATATATATTAATGTATGAATGTCTGTTTGCTTTTTATTGTTTCACTTATTTCATATCATAAATCTCACTTGCATTAGAAAAATTCTATAACGGTAATATATAATGGGAGAGAGTTTCATTTGACCTTGAAGAGATGTTAATATTATCGCCAAGAAGCTAAAATTGGCAATCAATTTATTCGCCAAATAATTTGACTTCATCTAGGTGAAATAAATCTAATGTAATTCACAAGGAAATAGAATAAAAATATATATTATTATTGAATGTATGTTTGCTTTCCATATTTCACTTATTTCATATCATAAAGCTCACCTGCATTAGGAAAATTCTATAACGGTATTATATAATGGGAGTGAGTTTCATTTGACCTTGAAGAGGTGTTAATAACGTCGCCAAGAAGCCAAAATTGGCAATAGATTTATGGCAATAATTTGGCTTCATCTAGTTTAAATAAATTTAATGTATTTGAAAAGAAATAGAATAAAAATATATAATTATGTATGAATGTCTCTTTGCTTTTTATTGTATCACTTACATCATATCATAAATCTCACTTGCATTAGAAAAATTCTATAGCGGTAATATATAGTGGGATGAATTTCATTTGACCTTGAAGAGGTGTTAATAATATCGCCAAGAAGCCAAAATTGGCAATAGATTTATTTCACCGAATAATTTAGCTTCATCTAGATGAAATAAATCTAATGTAATTCAAAGTAAATAGAATAAAAATAAATATTTATGTATGAATGTCTGTTTGCTTTCTATTATTTCATTTATTTCATAACATTAATCTCACTTCCATTAGAAAAATTCTATTAAAATATATAATGGGAGTGAGTTTCATGTGACCTTGAAGAGGTGTTAATATTATCGCCAAGAAGCTAAAATTGGCAGTCGATTTATTCGCCGAATAATTTTGTTTCCTATATGTGAAATAAATTTAATGTATTTCAAAAGAAATAGAATAAAAATATATATTTATGTATGAATGTCTGTTTGCTTTCTATTATTTCATTTATTTCATAACATAAATCTCACTTGCATTAGAAAAATACTATTAAAATATATAATGGGAGTGAGTTTTATTTGACCTTGAAGAGGTGTTAATAATATTGCCAAGAAGCCAAAATTGGCAATAGATTTATTTCAACGAATAATTTGGCTTCATCTAGGTGAAATAAATTTAATGTAATTCTAAAGAAATAGAATAAAAATATGTATTATTATTGAATGTATGTTTGCTTTCCATTATTTCATTTATTTCATAACATAAATCTCACTTGCATTAGAAAAATTCTATTAAAATATATAATGGGAGTGAGTTTTATTTGATCCTGAAGAGGGTTAATAATATTGTCAAGAAGCCAAAATTGGCAATAGATTTATTTCAACGAATAATTTGGCTTCATCTAGGTGAAGAAATTTAATATAATTCAAAAGAAATAGAATAAAAATATATATTATTAATGAATGCCTGTTTGCTTTTCATTATTTCATTTATTTCATATCATAAAGCTCACCTGCATTAGGAAAATTCTATAATGGTAATATGTAATGGAAGTGAGTTTCATGTGACCTTGAAGAGGTTTTAACTATATCGGCAAGAAGCTAAAATTGGCAATCGATTTATTCGCCTAATAATTTGGCTTTCTCTGGTGAAATAAATCTAATGTAATTCAAAGGAAATAGAATAAAAATAGATATTTATGTATGAATGTCTTTTTGCTTTTTATTATTTCACTTTTTCATATCATAAATCTCATTTGCATTAGAAAAATTCTATAACGATAATATATAATGGGAGTGAGTTTCAGTTTACCTTGAAGAGATGTTAGTAATATCGACAAGAAGCTAAAATTGGCAATCGATTTATTCTCCGAATAATGTTGGTTTCCTATAGGTGAAATAATTCTAATGTAATGCAAAGGAAATAGAATAAAAATATATAATTATGTATGAATGTCTGTTTGCTTTTTATTATTTCACTAATTTCATATCATAAATCTCACTTGCATTAGAAAAATTCTATAACGGTAATATGTAAGGAAAGTGAGTTCCATATGGCCTTGAACAGGTGATAATAATGTCACCAAGCTAAAATTGGCAGTCGATTTATGCGCCGAATTATTTGGTTTCCTCTAGGTGAAATAAATTTAATGTATTTCAAAAGAAATAGAATAACAATATATATTTATGTTTGGATGTCTGTTTGCTTTTTATTTTTTTCATTTATTTCAAATCATAAATCTCACCTGCATTAGGAAAATTCTATAATGGTAATCTATAATAGGAGTGAATTTCATTTGACCTTGAAGAGGTGTTAATAATATCGCCAAGAAGCCAAAATTGGTAGTAGATTTAATTCACCAAATAATTTGGCTTCATCTAGGTGAAATAAATTTAATGCAATTCAAAAGAAATAGAATAAAAATATATATTTATGTATGAATGTCTGTTTGCTTTTTATTATTTCACTTATTTCATATCATAAACCTCACCTGCATTAGGAAAATTCTATAACGGTAATCTATAATAGGAGTGAATTTCATTTCACCTTGATGAGGTGTTAATAATATCGCCAAGAAGCCAAAATTGGCAGTAGATTTAATTCACCGAATAATTTGGCATCATCTAGGTGAAATAAATTTAATGTAATTGAAAGGAAATAGAATAAAAATATGTATTTATGTATGAATGTCTGTTTGCTTTCCATTATTTCACTTATTTCATATTATAAATTTCACTTGCATTAGAAAAATTCTATAAAGATAATGTCTAAGGGAAGTGAGTTCCACGTGACCTTGAAGAGGTTTTAATAATATCGGCAAAAAGCTGAAATTGGCAGTCGATTTATTCGCCGAATAATTTGGTTTCCTACAGGTGAAAGAAATTTAATGTAATTCAAAGGAAATAGAATAAAAATATATATTTATGTGTGAATGTGTGTTCGTTTTTTATTATTTCACTTATTTTATATCATAAATCTCATTTACATTAGAAAAATTCTATAACGGTAATGGGACTGAGTTTCACGTGACCTTGAAGAGCTGTTAATATTATCACCAAGAAGTTAAAATTGGCAATCGATTTATTCGGAGAATAATTTTGTTTCCTGTTGGTGAAAAAAATTTAATATAATTCAAAGGAAATAGCATAAACATATATAATTATGTATGAATCTCTGTTTGCTTTTTATTATTGCACTTAGTTTTTTATGACATAACAATTTAATAAACTCTAGAGATGCAGAGACTAATTTTCTGAATTACCCTCGTAAACATTACGTTAAACTAATTGGCGTGTAGCTGCCATATAACTATACAGTATAAAATGCTATACCAACGTAAGTAAATCACGAATAGAGAGAAAAAGTAAGCAGACAGCTGTTTCGTTGCTTCCAGGGAGCAACATTCTGAATCAGAAAGCAGTCAGTGGATTATAAAAAATCAGTTTTACTTCAGTCTGCTTTTATAAGCCATTGAGTGATTTCGCATCGATGCTTTGTGCTGCTCAATAGAAGTCTCGAATCAGTTCTTTACCTACTTTCTCGCCCTATTTGTGCTTTACTTACGTTGGCATTACATTCTTTGCTATATTGTAGTACTAAAATATTACTTTCTCGTATACATAAATAATTGATTATTAATTTTAATTTTACATTGCATATATAAAATTCTATTTCTTCCTAACATAACAGTCTACTAAACTTTCTTTGCAATTAACTACAGGGGACATTCCAAATTACACATTCTTTATCCTAATTGCTTGCATTCTTTAAACTAAAAATAAAAATACATTACATGAATTTTACTTTAATTATATATATTACTTATTCTTTACTTTTCGCCTGGCTTGGAAATATTTTAGCCTGTTAAGCAAGTTTTTCAAATACTATCATTAATAAAAAAATACACCTGCATATAACAAGAATTTTGGCACACATTTTCTGCGTAATTTGATAAATAATTGTTGTATTCATTAACAAAAAAGAGCAATTTAATAATAGTAAAAATAAATTAGAGCACCATAAGGAAATTTTTAAGAGATAATTAAGCTGAAAAATATTGTTCCCTTTTCGTTAAAAATGTAATTCAAGTTGATAACTGCGAATAAAATTTCGTACAAGTAGAAAGAAAATTTAATGGGATTTACAGGACCGCAATTAATCTTATTCCGAAACAGAACAGTAAGTATCATTAGCATTTAAATGAGGTTTTTCTTTAAATTACGATGACAAATTTATAAATAAAAACAGGGGGAATTATACTTCGTTATAGAAAGCTTTACAGTGGAATAAAAAAAATTAATAGTATTTAATATTTTATATGAATAACATTTTATTTGCAAAATGGTTATTTATTAACGCTACATTTAAGGAACGGGCCAATTTGACTCATTAGTAATTTGAGATGCATTATATATATATATATATATATTATATATATATATATATATATATATATATATATATATATATATATATATATATATATATATATATATATATATATATATATATATATATATATATATATATATATATATATATATATATATATATATATATATATATATATATATATATATATATATATATATATATATATATATATTTATATATATATATATATATATATATATATATATATATATATATATATATGTATATATATATATATAATATATATATATATATATATATATATATATATATAAATATATATATATATATATATATATATACAATATATATATATATATATATATATATATATAAATATATATATATATATATATATATATATATATATATATATATATATATATATATATATATATATATATATATATATATATATATATATATATATATATATATATATATATATATATATATATATATATATATATATTATATATATATATATATATATATATATATATATATATATATATATATATATATATATGTATATATATATGTATATATATATGTATATATATATATATATATATATATATATATATATATATATATATATGTATATATATGTATGTATATATATATATGTATATATATATATATGTATATATATATATATATATATATATATGTATATATATATATATATATATATATATATGTATATATATATATAAATATATATATATATATATATATATATATATATATATATATATATATATATATATATATATATATATATATATATATATATATATATATATATATATATATATTAATATCACTTTTCAAAAACATACGTTGGTTCATAGTTAGGTAATAAAATATATGTAAACTTTCATTTCTCTTCTCCGCATACTCTTTCATTTCGCATTATCAAATGTGGTATACCTATTTTCACGGTTGTGACCCAATTTGTCGCATAGATTGTATATGAAAATAAATAAATATAGTAATAAATATAGTATAAAGTAAATATAAAGTATAGTATAAAGTAAATACAGAAAAGATGTCGAGAACACTTTCATTCCAATGACAGAAATTCATGCTACTGACGCATGGAAGGATTGTCAAGTTCAACAATCATGCAAAAGACACAGATGTAAAAACCATTGTGCTAAATGTAATAGAAATGTTTGCAGAAAATGCGTTTCAAAAACAGATATTTTATGTAAAATATATTTTTCATGAATTCTTTTGTAATAAACATTTTATTTAAATTAATTTGGAACTATTTTCTTTGCAAAAAAATTCAATTTTCTTGTATGTGTCAAATTGGCTCACTTCAGTAAAAACAGGTATATGATCAACATCCGTAAATCTAGAGTCAAAATGCAATTCGAGAAATTTTAAGTAAAAAATTTACAGATGTTGTTAGATCAGGGGTTCTCAACCTTTTTTGGTGCATGCTCATTAAGTCACGTTTATATGATACTGCCCATGGTCAATATATTTAGCATTAGGACCACACGAAGGGTCATTTTAACTATGAAGGGGAAGTCTAGTCCAAATCCAAAAGTTTTCGTCACAGGTGAGTTTCTAAAGACTCCTACTGCTCAACCAATAGCTACTTCCAGGAGGCCCTTAAACAGTTAGTATCACTAAAATGCACTCTATTAATAGTATTATTCTACAGGATCGGCTCTAAATTTAAACCGTTCATCATGGTCTGATATCACATAACACCTGTGATACCAACCTTTTTTGGTGCATGCCCATCAAGTCATTTTTATTTATCTGATGCCAGCCATGGTGAATATATTTAGCATTAGACACGCTCGATGAGTCATTTTAACTATAAAGGGGAAGTATAGCCCAAATCCAAAAGTTTCCGTCACAGGTGAGTTTCTAAAGCCTACCCTGCTCAACCAATAGCTACTTCCAGGAGGCCCCTAAACAGTTAGTATCACTAAAATACACTCAATTAATAGTATTATTCTACAGGATTGGCACTAAATTTAAACCGTTCATGATGGTCTGATATCACATAACACCTGTGATACCAACCTTTTTTGGTGCATGCCCATCAAGTCATTTTTATTTATCTGATGCCACCCATAGTGAATATATTTAGCATTAGAACTGCACGATGGATCATTATAACTCTAAAGGGGAAGTCTAGTCCAAATCCAAAAGTTTCCCTCACAGGTGAGTTTCTAAAGCCTTCTCCTGCTCCTCAACCAATAGCTACTTCTAGGAGGCCCCTAAACAGTTAGTATCACTAAAATGCACTCTATTAATAGTATTATTCTACAGGAGTGGCACTAAATTGAAACCATTCATGATGGTCTGATATCACATAACACCTGTGATACCAACCTTTTTTGGTGCATGCCCATCAAGTCATTTTTATTTATATGATGCCACCCATGGTGAATATATTTAGCATTAGAACCGCACGATGGGTCATTTTAACTGTAAAGGGGAAGTCTAGTCCAAATCCAAAAGTTTCCGTCACAGGTGAGTTTCTAAAGCCTCCCCTGCTCAACCAATAGCTACTTCTAGGAGGCCCCTAAACAGTTAGTATCACTAAAATACACTCAATTAATAGTATTATTCTACAGGATTGGCACTAAATTTAAACCGTTCATGATGGTCTGATATCACATAACACCTGTGATACCAACCTTTTTTGGTGCATGCCCATCAAGTCATTTTTATTTATCTGATACCACCCATAGTGAATATATTTAGCATTAGAACTGCACGATGGATCATTATAACTCTAAAGGGGAAGTCTAGTCCAAATCCAAAAGTTTCCCTCACAGGTGAGTTTCTAAAGACTCCCCTGCTCAACCAATAGCTACTTCTAGGAGGCCCCTAAACAGTTAGTATCACTAAAGTGCACTCAATTAATAGTATTATTCTACAGGATCGGCACTAAATTTAAACCGTTCATGATGTTCTGATTTTATATCATGATATCATGATGGAGACCCCTAAACAGTTAGTATCACTAAAATGCACTCTATTAATAGTATTATTCTACAGGATTGGCACTAAATTTAAACCGTTCATGATGGTCTGATATCACATAACACCTGTGATACCAACCTTTTTTGGTGCATGCCCATCAAGTCATTTTTATTTATCTGATACCACCCATAGTGAATATATTTAGCATTAGAACTGCACGATGGATCATTATAACTCTAAAGGGGAAGTCTAGTCCAAATCCAAAAGTTTCCCTCACAGGTGAGTTTCTAAAGACTCCCCTGCTCAACCAATAGCTACTTCCAGGAGGACCCCTAAACAGTTAGTATCACTAAAATACACTCAATTAATAGTATTATTCTACAGGATCGGCACTAAATTTAAACCGTTCATGATGTTCTGATTTTATATCATGATATCATGATGGAGACCCCTAAACAGTTAGTATCACTAAAATGCACTCTATTAATAGTATTATTCTACAGGAATGGCACTAAATTTAAACTGTTCATGATAGTCTGATATCAAATAACACCTGTGATACCAACCTTTTTTTGGTGCATGCCCATCAAGTCATTTTTATTTATCTGATGCTACCCATGGTGAATATATTTAGCATTAGAAACGCGTCATGGATCATTTTAACTATAAAAGGAAAATCTACACCAAATCCAAAAGTCTCAGTCAAAGGTGAGTTTCTAAAGCCTCCTCCTACTCAACCAATAGCTACTTCTAGGAGGCCCCTAAACAGTTAGTATCACTAAAATGCACTCTATTAATAGTATTATTCTACAGGAGTGGCACTAAATTGAAATCATTCATGATGGTCTGATATCACATAACACCTGTGATACCAACCTTTTTGGTGCATGCCCATCAAGTCATTTTTATTTTACTGATGCCACCCATGGTGAATATATTTAGCATTATAATCGCAAGATGGGTCATTTTAACTATAAAGGGGAAGTATAGTCCAAATCCAAAAGTTTCCCTCACAGGTGAGTTTTTAAAGACTCCTCCTGCTTAACCAATAGCTACTTCCAGGAGGCAACTAAACAGTTAGTATCACTAAAATGCATTCTATCAGTAGTATTTTTCTACAGGATTGGCACTAAATTTAAACCGTTCATGATGGTCTGATATCACATAACACCTGTGATACCAACCTTTTTTGGTACATGCCCATCAAGTCATTTTTATTTATATGATACCGCGCATGGTGAATATCTTGAGCATTAGAACCGCACGATGGATCATTTTAACTATAAAAGGAAAGTCTACGCCAAATCCAAAAGTCCCCATCAAAGGTGAGCTTCGAAAACCTCCTCCTTCTCAACCAATTATAGAATATTATATTGAAAGAATAATGAATAATTTTCATTAATATGATGTAATAATTAAATATATAAACAATAAATGTTGTTTTGTGTAAGTGCTTATATTTGGGATTATAAAAGACAAAAATAGACTTTCTGATTGTTTCAAGCAAAGCAAGTTTAAAAATGCATATTTGAAATGGAAATTTAAATTATGTAAAATGCTACCCTCTAATATTAGTTTAAAGTGTCGAAAACGTAGAAAACCCAAAAAGTCATTAATATATCTTTAAACAAAAGAGAAAAACCATTTTAACTGCTAGTTTTGCTGCGAAAGCACTGTTCTTTAACCCTTTCGTGGGCCGTGGGAAGATTACTTCCCATCTACACGATCTTACAAAATACACCTGTGGGAAATCGCAAAACCCATTATAAGATATTGGTTTTGTTATTGAAACTACGGGAAGACTGATTTCCGTTTTGCACTGTCATCAATTGTTCGATCGATTGAATAAAATTAGCAGCTCTATTTTGAAAGTTTGGAAACGTGGAGTGAGAAATAATCGGCCCTCGAAAGGGTTAAATTGTTAAAAGTTATGTTTGTATATCCTCCACACATTGCAGATTCTACTTGTTTTATTGAGTATTTTTAGTTCAAAAGAACCTTTAAGCACTACAGAACTGTCGTTTCGATCACGCTCTTTTATTACATTAATGTATCTTAAAAACATCAATATTTTTTACATTAAATCGTCTGCTCTTGAAACTTTGTCTTCTTCAAACTGACATCCATTTTTTTACAGCAAACGAAATTTGTAAATCTAAAAGGCGTTTCCAGAAAACGATTTTTTAATGGAACTAATCATCCTGTCGTACTCGAAATCACGTATTTCAAAATTACTTTCCATTTTCCCGGTAGACATATCCCAGACAAAGATCCTGTTGCTTAATATGGTCTTTGGGCCAGACGCTACCTCCCCCCTTTCGAAATTTCATGCAGAGATCTGCTGTTCAGACTCCATGCCGTGCCCAGCGAAATGGCTTCTTTTCAGAGTTTTCTGAGCTGCCGCTTCTAAAGGATTTGGTTGAAAGCAATGCCACTCGCAGTTTATAAATCTTCAATTTATATTTCATTATTATGTTTTGATAGCGTAACATGGAAATGTATTTAAATATTTCATCAGAGCTATGAAAACGGGAATTTTTTTTTCTGTGTGAAAAGAATGAACGCCGTGAATTTGATAAATGTAAATAAAGTGAGGAATATAATATATTTAATATTTAAGAAGCCAAAAAAGTTTTAGTTCTGTAGAACTCGGCTAAACTTTTTTTACTTTTATCACATTCAGTTGTTAAATATATAGAAGGAGAAATTAAATAAGTAAAGAAAATCAATATAAAATAAATAAATAAATAATTATATATATATATATATATATATATATATATATATATATATATATATATATATATATATATATATGTATATATATATATATATATATATATATATATATATATATATATATATATATATATATATATATATATATATATATTTATATTTATATATATATTTATATATTTATATAAAGAGAAATAAAGAAAGGAAAGATATTTTGAATTATCTGTAATCCCAAAGCAACCATAATAGGTATCACAGCTTGCAGTAGAATTGTTGTCATTAAGTTGTTAAATACAAAAAAATGAAAAGAAGTTTTGATTTATCCGTAATACTAAAAGAATATACAATAGAGTTTTGTCATTCAATTGTTAATATAAACAAAATAATTAAAAGGGGTTTTATATTATCCGTCATTCAAAAATAGCTATAATAATTGCCACAAAGTACCGAAGATTTACTGTTATTCAACTGATAATATATATATAAAAGAAAAAAAGAAGTTTACAATTATCGTAATCCTAAAATAACATACTAAATAATTATTGTCATTCAATTGTTAATTAAAATAAAAGAATTAAAAGGGGTTTTATATTATCCGTCATTCTAAAATAGCTATAATAATTGCCACAAAGTACCGAAGATTTACTGTCTTTCAACTGATAATATATATATAAAAGAAAAAAAGATATTTACAATTATACGTAATCATAAAACAACATACAAAAGTATTATTGTCATTCAATTGTTAAATATAAATAAAAGAATTAAAAGGGGTTTTATATTATCCGTCATTCTAAAATAGCTATAATAATTGCCACAAAGAACCGAATATTTATCGTCATTCAATCGATAATTTATATAAAAATAGAGGTTTACAATTATCCGTAATCCTAAAACAACGTACAAAAGAATTATTGTCATTCAATTCTTAAATGTAAATAAAAGAATTAAAAGGGGTTTTATATTATCCATCATTCTAAAATAGCTATAATAATTGACAAAAAGTACCGAAGATTTATCGTCATTCAACCGATAATATATATAAAAGAAAAAAGAGGTTTACGATTTTCCGTAATTCGAAAACAATATACAAAAGAATTATTGTCATTCAATTGTTAAATATAAATGAAAGAATTAAAAGGGGTTTTACATTATCCGTTATTCTTAAATAGCTATAATAATTGCCACAAAGTATCGAAGATTTATTGTCACTCAACTATTAATATATATAATAGAAAAAAGTGGTTTACAATTATCCGTAACCCTAAAAGAACATACAAAAGAATTATTGTCACTAAATTACTTAATATAAAGAAAAGATTTAAAAGTGATTTTATATTATCCGTCATTCTAAAATAGCTATAATAATTGCCACAATGTAACGAAGATTTATTGTCATTCAACCGATAATATATATAAAAAACATAAGGTTTTCAATTATCCGTAATCCTAAAACAACATACAAAAGAATTATAGTCATTCAATTGTTAAATATAAATAAAAGAATTGAAAGGGGTTTTATATTATCCGTCATTCTAAAATAGCTATAATAATTGCCACAAAATACAAAAGATTTATTGTCATTCAATTGTTAAATATATATAAAAGAAAAAAAAGAGGTTTGCAAATATCCGTAATCTTAAAACAACATACAAAAGAGTTATTGTCATTCAATTGCTAAATATAAATAAAAGATTTAAAAGGGGTTTTATATTATCCGTCATTTTAAAATAGTTATAATAATTGCCACAAAGTACCGAAGATTTAATGTCATTTAACTGACAATATAAATAAAAGAAAAACAAAGATTTACAATTATCCGTAATCCTAAAATGACATACGAAAGAATTATTGTTATTCAATTGCTAAATATAAATAAAAGAATTAAAAGTGATTTTATATTATCCGTCATTCTAAAATAGCTATAATATTTGCCACAAATTACCTAAGATTTATTTTCATTCAACTGATAATATATATAATAGAAAAAAAAAGAGGTTTCAATTATCCGTAATCCTAGAACAACATATAAAAGAATTATTGTCATTCAACTGTTAAATATAAATTAAAGAATTAAAATGGGTTTTATATTATCAGTCATTCTAAAATAGCTATAATAATTGCCACAAAGTACTGAATATTTATTGTCATTCAACTGATAATATATATAAAAGAAAAAAAGAAATTTAGAATTATCCGTAATCCTAAAACAACATACAACAGAATTATTGTCATTTAATTGTTAAATATAAATAAAAGAATTAAAACGGGTTTTATATTATTCGTCATTCTAAAATAGCTATAATAATTGCTACAAAGTAGAAAAGTTTTAATGCCATTTAATTTTTAAATGTATATAAAAGATAAAAAGAGGTTTTGAATTATCCGTCAACCTAAAATAACTATAACAATTAAAATATTCAGCAGAACTGTCATTCATTTGGTAAATATATATAAAAGAATGAAAAAAGGTTTTGAATTATCCGTCAACATAAAATAACTATGATGGACTGTAATGACTTCTACATCTCACAATAGAATTATTGTCACTCAATTGTTAAATATAAATAAAAGAAAGAACAGAAGCTTTGGATTATCCTTCAAACAAAAAAATATAACAATTAGTAAAATATACAATAGGTTTGATATTCAAATGCTAAATATATAAAAAAGAATAAAAAGATATTTTGAATTATCCGTCAACTTACAATAACTATAATGATTATTAAAATATACAGTAGAATCATTAAGTTGTTAAATATATAAAAAATAATGAAAAAAGGTCTTGAATTATCCGTCAATCTAAAATATCTATAATAACATTGGTGAAACATACAGTGCAATTGTTATTCAATTGTAACATATATAAAAATTTTTGGAACAATCAGATAAATTTTGTTTTTTGAAAGATACAGGGATTAAAATCAAGATATATTGGTTTATTTGTTATAAAACTAATTTTTCCAGCTCTTATTTTGAATGCAATAACAAATAAATGTTTTTTCACTAAGTTTTTCTTTTTACATAAATGGCATCATATGATGATTCAAACGATAGCTGATCACTAACCTGACGTTCTGTAATATTTAAATATGTTTAAACTTCACACTTATTTTACTCTGCAAAATCCATAATAGCTTAGGTTTAAGATATGCATTGATATGGAATCGACAGAAATGACTCGCGCATTACAGGTTTAACACAGTGATTCTCAACCTGTGGGGCGCGCCCCCCTAGGGGGGCGCGAGCATATCCAAGAGAAAATGTTATTTAAAAAAATTGATTAAGTGACTGAAAGGAAAGAACACACACACATACAAAACAAAATACATTTCGACATATTTAATAATTAACTTATTAAATTAAAACAACTTACTAAATTAAAAACAAATTTAATAATTATTAGTGACTTCCTTGGGCCTGTTTTTCAGAGCAAAGTTTTTCGAAGGAGGGTTTAATATTAGAAATAGACACTCTCAGTTCTTTTTCTATATTTAGCTGAGATCTATATTTTGTCTTCAAAGAAGCCACCGCAGAAAATCCAGTTTCACAAAGGTAAGATGTTGAAAATGGTAGTAGAATGCGAAATGCCCTTGTTTTTAGTGCAGAAAACTCATCATCCACTCCTGCCCAAAATTCAAAGAGTGATTTATTACTAAATTGTCTTTTGGTTTCGCCGCTTGCCGTGAAGTCTATGAAGGTTTCTTCCTCTTCAATTGAGAGTCCTTCGGGAGTATTTTGAAATGGATCCCTCACCCACTTGTAACTTGATATCAGTTTGTCGTCAGCAAGAAAGTACTTTTTAAAATTCTTTGCTAGCATTGCTAAATGATTTTCAATGGTTGCAAAAACAACTTTTACATGTTGTTCTTCAGCCTTGTAAGTTTTAATACAATCATTCAAATTTGCAAACATTGTTAAGTTTTCTTGCTTTAAATTTCTGCTCCATAATTCCAATTTTCTACAAAAAGCATTAACTTTATCACTCGTATCCAATATATGTGTATTTGCTCCTTGCAGATGAAGATTCAAGTTATTTAATTTCTCGAATATGTCGACCATGTAGCTCAATTTCATCACAAATAAACTATCGCGAAAATTCTCAGCTTCCGGTCTGTTTTCCTCTTCTAGGAAAACGGCGATTTCTTCTTTTAATTCATAAACACGTTGCAAAAATTTCCCTCGTGATAACCATCTTGCCTCGCAATAAAATAGTAACGCTGAATGTACTGCACCATGTCTTTACAAAGTGCGGAAAAGATTCTTGATTTCAGGGGTCTCATTTTTATATAATTTACTACGGTTACAACCGTAGTTAACACAATATTCAAACCAGGACTCATTTCTTTGGAAGCCAAAGCTTCTCTGTGGATCATGCAATGTGTCCAGACACACTGTGGCGATTTTTGTTTCACAAGTGCTTGAATACTTTGGAATCTTCCGGACATAGAACGAGCACCATCGGTGCATATTCCGACGCAATTTTTCCATTCTATGTTTGAATCGTTCATAAAATCATTTAAGATAGCAAATAATGCGAGTGCTGTTGCTTTGAGTTCTATTGGTTTGCAGAAAAGTAATTCTTCTACTACTGACAAATCATCACAAAATCTAACATAGTCAATGAAATGAGCATCTTTATTACTATCTGTTGCCTCATCGAGTTGTATTGAAAACAATTTGTCACGCAACTTCGACAAAAGCTGACACTCTACATCTTCAGCTATATCAGCAATTCGACGGGCAACAGTATCATTTGAAACAGGTATAGACTGCAATTGTTTTGCAAAATTATCTCCAAACATAATTTCTACAATCTCAATTGCGGCTGGCAAAATAAGCTCTTCACCAATGGTGTGAGGCTTTTTACATCTGGCTATTTTATATGAAAGTTTGTAAGAGGCAATTAAAGCTTTTTCATTCACAGACAAAGTTTTTTTAAACAATGATTTTTGCTTTTCATATGATTTTAATTTTAATTCGAAGAATTCTCTGGGTTTGTTTACGTACTCACTATGAAGCGTTTCCAAATGTCGTTTAAGTTTATTAGGTTTCATGCTGTCTGCCGCCAACATTTTTGAGCAAATGATACACAGGGGCCTTTCTTCTTCATTTACTTCAGTACTAGTGAACCCAAAATTTAAGTATTCTTGAGAATATTTTCTTGATTTTATTTTCGGAACCACGCTCGTCTGTGTACTTGTTGATGCTTGTCTATCGTCTAATGCTCGCTTACGCCCGCTTAAAAATTTATCCATGATTCTGCATAAGTCTGCTGCCGTGAATATTTAATACCGTGAATTGCAATTACACGAAAATATATATAACATACACATTAAGAATAGATTCAATAGCAATAAGAAGGATCGACTCGAATGAGATTGTCTGGAATTGAAATTGGCGTCATAGAACTTTCTCCTTCTCCCTATGAGAAAACATTTGTTCACATCTGCGCACGCTCCTAACTTAACTTTTAAGCTGACCAGACAAATTCCAGACAAATCGAAACTTCTCGCGAAACCGTGAGAATGCCTGACATGGCGGGACGCAAGAGCAATAAAAAGGCATAGGATTATTGTTTTTTCAATGCTGAGTATCAGTGTTGCAAAATGTCAATAAATTTCCGTATTCTTGGTAATTTGCAAAGTTTAAAATTAAGGTTGTAGTGCAGGTTTAGCGCCATAATGCTCAAAATACATTATTATTGTATATATTTTATTGTACGCGGTGGGGAGGGGGGCGCGATGAAAATTATGATTGAAAATTGGGCCGTGAATACTAAAAGGTTGAGAAACACTGGTTTAACATAAATTATGAATATATGAAGCATAATAAATTCCCATTCTGCACTGTGTTAATGGGTTATTTTCTTTCCATTTAAATGTTCCTACTTTATAATCAAAAAGCACTTTTGGAAGTTCGAGTTTACATGTACTTTTTCTTAGTTTTATCAATGCTTTTAAGAATTTTCTCCCATGAATTAATAAGCAGCATCCTTTGATTAATGGTCTGTTAAATGTCAGGAATTTTAAAAACAAACAACATCAAAGTAAAATAAGGAAATCAATTAATTTTTACTTAATCAGTTGGCACATGGCATTTCAAAGTGTTTTCCAAATTGTTTTCCATTAAAATAGATTTCATTTATTTTAAACGAACCTGATTTAACGATTATATGTAAGTCACCCAAAACTTAATTCGTTCAGACAGTAATTCGTTATTCGTACTTAGAATGTAGTAAATAAAAATTGAATTAACAATATTCTTTTAAGTTTTTTCAGTGTTTACGCATTGCTTCGACTATAATTATTTTTATTATTAAGATTTTTAATAAGCTAAAGAGTTTTTAAGATAATATATTACAATTATGTAAACCTTAATTTTGAAAATGCAAACATTCATTTGCTAATATATAAAGAAATAATTTTTTAATCACCTACCAAGGAATTCTGAATATATATGTATACGTTTTAGTTTATAATTTTTAAGAAACGGAAATATAGAACAGATACCCCCTAAAAGGATGAAAACTAAAATATTTGTGTCTCTCGCATGAAAAAGTTGAGCAAAAAAGTACATGAAAAATAGAATATAACTAAATCCATTCCAGATGAGGTATATACTAAACATTATGCATAAAAGTGATAAATAATGATTAAAAATCCCCACTCAGAAGTAAAAAATAAAGAATATTTTCTTTTACTTCGTTATATTATTATTAATGATTTAAAAGTATATTATTACATAACATTCAACTGCTATTTTCTATTGTTACCCATTATAAATTGTACAAGTGCTATATAGTTTATGTATTTAAAGTAAGATATACCCACGGCATATTAAAAAATTAGCAAAGAAGAATATAACTTCAATGTACACTCTAAAAAAGTATAAATAAATGAAATTTTTTACTTGTTATAGTATTAGGAAGGATTTAAAAGTATATTATAACATTACATTCATCTGCTATTTTGTTGTTACCCATTATAAATTGTACAAGTGCTAATATAAATTATGTATTTAAAGCAAGATATATCCGCGAGATATTTAAAATTAGCATAGAAGCATATAGCTTCAATGTACACTCTAAAAAAATGTATATAAGTGCAATCTTTAACTTTTTTATAGTATTAGAAATGATATAAAAGTATATTATTACATAAAATTCAACTGCTTTTTTCTATTGTTACCTATTATAAATTGTACAGGTGCTTATATAATTATTGTATTTAAAGTAAGATATATTTTCGAGATATTAAAAACTAGCACAGAAGCATATAACTTCAGTATACACTCTGAAAATATGCATAAATGCAATCTTTTACTTTATTTTAGTATTAGGAAGGATATAAAAGTATATTATTACATAACATTCAACTGCTATTTTCTATTGTTACCCATTATAAATTGTATAGCTGCTTATATAAATTATGTATTTAAAGTAAGATGTATCCTTGATATTTAAAAATTAGAGAAGAAGCATATAACTTCAATATACACTCTGAAAAAATGTATATAAGTGCAATCTTTAACTTTGTTATAGTATTAGGAATGATGAAAAGGTATATTATTACATAACATTCAACTGCTATTTTCTATTGTTACCCATTATAAATTATACAAGTGCTAATATAAATTATGTATTTAAAGTAAGATATATCCGAGATATTTAAAAATTAGAGAAAAAGAATATAACTTCAATATACACTCTGAAAAAATATATATAAATGCAATCTTTTACTTTATTTTAGTATTAGGAATGATATAAAAGTATATTATTACATAACATTCAACTGCTATTTTCTATTGTTACCCATTATAAATTGTATAGGTGCTTATATAAATTATGTATTTAAAGTAAGATATATCCGAGATATTTAAAAATTTAGAGAAGAAGCATATAACTTCAATATACACTCTGAAAAAATGTATATAAGTGCAATCTTTAACTTTGTTATAGTATTAGGAATGATTTAAAAGTGTATTATTACATAACATTCAACTGCTGTTTTCTATTGTTACCCATTATAAATTGCACACGTGCTTATATAAATTATGTATTTAAAGTAAGATGTACCAGCGAGATATTAAAAAATTAACAAAGAAGCATATAACTTCAATGAACACTCTGAAAAAAATATAAAAATGATTTCTTTTACTTTGTTATAGTATACTGTCTACCAATAAGTATTTCAACATATAACCTGTGATAGAAAAGAAAACTAACTTTAATCAAAATCAATAGTTGGTAGAGCCTCCACGAGAGGCAATTACAGCGTGAACCCTCCGGGGCATAATTTCCACACAAGTCTTTGTATTAAAACTAGTGGTATTGTCTTCCACTCGGCTTGGAGTAGACATATAAGTTTCTTCACCGATTTTGAACGGCCATCGGTTGGGTACGAATCTTCAGAATTTCTCTGGACAGCACTCGTCGGTCTGTATCTCCCAGTTTCGGTGGTCTGCCGACTCGGGACACATTCCGACAGTCACCGCTCACCTTTCACTTCTTAATCACATAGGCCAATCTCGATTTTGGGTACTTCAGATCGCTATATATATCCTTTAATGATTGGCCTCATTTGTGATACCCGATAATTATACCTTTCTCGAAATCAGAAAGCTCCAAATTGCGCGGCATATTGCATGCGACTAATGCCAATGCTGTTTCTTATACGATGTATACCATCGGAGGCCGTGAAGTACCTCAGGACAGCAGATATCGTCATTTGCATAGGTGTCCAAATACCTATTGGTAGACAGTGTATTAAGAATGATTTAAAAGTATATTGCTACATAACATTCAATGAGTGTTTTCTGAAGTTACCCTTTGTAAATTGTGCAATTTCTTGTATAAATTATGTATTTAAAATAAGATGTAGCTACGACATATTAAAAATTATTAAAAGAAAGCATAAACTTTGAATCCCTACTCAGAAACAAATAAAAAATATTTTCATTTACTTTGTTGGAGTATAAGGAATGATAGCAAACTATATTAATACATAACATTTAACAGCAATTTTATGCTGTAACCCTTTGAAAACTGTGCAAGTATTTATATAAATTATATATTTAAAATAAAGCATTCATGAGACATTTTGTTATAGTATTAGAAATCTTTTAAAAGTATATTATTACCTAACATACAACGGCAGTTTTATGTCATTACCCTCTATAAATTGTGCAGGTTCTTGTATAAATTACTAGCACATAGCCCGTCATATAACGGGAACAGTAAAATTTTTAATTTTCCTAAATTGTAAAGTACCCTATGAGGTAGGTAAAAAAATGGTTTGTTGTTTTGGCTGAGAATTATCAGGTACACGCTCAATAATTTGTTTATATTTACTGAACGTATGTTAGTTGATAACTTTTATTTATCTTGTCATATTATGTGATAGAATAAACAAGCAGAGGTTGTAATATTGACAGTAATTATTTGGTGGAAATATGAATGATGTCCGAAATTGAACGAATCGATTGCAAACCGTATGGGTATGTATAAAAAAACAACCACACAAACGAACTAAACTTCTTAATTTTCGAAGATATATAACTTAAGCTCTAGATATTTATTAGTCTGCGAAATAAACTCTTAGGGCCATATTCACCACGATATTAATTCTCAGATCTAACCGCGAATCAGCATTTTGGTATTCTTCACGAGAATCCGCGGCTTTCAGCTCATTTTAATCCCCTGTTTCTGATAACCCGAATTTGGAGGATTAATTGCCTAATCCACGGATACTACATTTTACGCATGCGCACTGCTTTGAAAACAAACATAGCGGATATATTTTCAGATTTAGAAGATCTCGAAGTTTTACAAATGTTGGAAATAACAGAAAGCCACAGGGAAAGATTTGTCCATCCAAATAGAACAAATGATTTGGATTGTTTGGATGATGTGGACTTTCGGTCGCGTTAATGTTTTAATAAATATACAGCTGAAACATTAATTTGATTGCTAGATGACACTATTTCAGTCCTTCGGAAAAGAATAATGCTCTATCTTCTGCTGAAATTTTTTTTTTAGTATCAAGGTATTTTGCTACTGAATCTTTCCAGATTTTTCAGGAAAGATTCTGCCTCGGTTTCATCAAAATTCTTCCTTTTATATACTTTCATTCTTCTTTCGTGAGCAAATATCAGTAAAACTACAAATCCTTTACTAAATTTATAATTTCCTCAAATGATATCTATGTCTGGTTGAGTGCATGTGTAAATCAACTTAGCATGGGAACTATCCCCGGAGAATCTGGTTTATTGACCAATCGAAACATCGCTTACATATTTGCAATAATTAATCTATAGATAAAGGAATCCACTCATGGTGCATATGACACGAGTTTAAGTGACAGTTAACGGCGTATGATCGCTGATCTACCGATTCCCTGATCCGCTCTTTGATCCTGGATACTCTGATTTAGGTGAATATGGCCCTTAGACTTCTATGAAAAGAATTTGTTGTTAATACCGGTGATAAAGTATCATTGTAACAAAAAATAATGCAGATTAAATTTAAAATTATCACATATTTACTAATCTATTATTTAAGACAAATATAAAATAAATTATCTACGTAATATATAAGTTCAGTCATAAAACTTATAACATATAAAATATGCTTTGCATCCTAAATTAATAAGCACTTCGAAGTATTTTTTTCGTTTTATGCAATTACTTTTTCCATCTTTTATGATTTAATCAAGTTTAACCGTAAAAAAATTATTGGTTAGATTTCAATGATGTGTCCTCATTTTAAACTAGCATATAGCCCGTCATATGACCGGAACAGTAAAAATTTTAATATTCCAGAACTGTAAAGTACTATGAGGCTGACAAAATGGTTTGTTTTTTGACTAAGAATTATCTAGTACACACTCAATAATTTGTTTATCTTCATACTCCTTGTCGTGTAGTCCTCGTTATATATTTGAGTAAAAACCTGTGATTAAATGTATAGTGGGATTTATTTTTAATTACGTTGTGTTAATATTTTTGTACAAAGATTTAACCACATCTGAGAAAATACAGACATAAATATGAGAAAAAAAACTAACCGCTAAAATGATAGCAACCGAGAAGCTAATATATAAAAAAAAGTAAATTTATTATAATATATTATACATTATTTACAAAAATAAAATGATGCTAATTTTTAAGTAAGCTTAGTCAATATATTCAAAATCTTCTGACAATTGTTATAACTTAAGCAAATATTGTAATAGAGAGAGGACCTAATCTCAATTTCAAAATTAATGCAAAATGGATACCTTTGTGGGTCTAAAATGTTAGAACATTTGGTTGAATATCATGATTAAAAATCTATTCGTTTACGTACAATAAAGATGATGTTTCAAAGTGGTTGTCACGTACAATTTTATTCAAAAATTCCGAATGGATGTAATGTACATTTGCCTTTTATAGGAGAGTCAGTATTGTATAAACTTTTTGATGACATTTATTGAGGGATGCACTACTGACGCACAAAGACGCTGATAGATTGCGGTTTGTAAATATCTATTTAGAAGTGGCGACTTTTTTTCCTCGATCAGGAGAGGCTATACATCATGTTGTTCTGTTACAGACATCGTCAGTGGCTTTCTCTGAGTCTTTTGGGTGCGGCAGTACTACTTTGTGC
>CM063499.1:46268823-46281323 GCA_032207245.1 Pardosa pseudoannulata
CAGTAAGCAGACAGTTAAGTATTCAAAGCAATTCATTATGAGGATAAGTTACAATTAATTTAACTTTTTATAACTTGTAATTATTACCGATATTATTATAATTAGGTTATTTAATGGAGCTACAAGAAACATGTAAAAGAAAAAAGCAATTAGAGGAGAAAATTTTATTAAAATGCGAGATTATTTGATAAAAATTAAATGACCCAATACTATTCCTTAAAACTGTTCCTAGTGCATTAAACTACTATTACTATTATTCTACAATTCCATTTAAATATTGAATTTTTAGTCAAATTTATTTAAAAGATTACTATATCTTAATGTTGCTTACTTTAATGATGAATTTGTATTTTTCAGAGGACAGGATTTTCTACTGAAAGTCTGAGAATTTTTTCTAGATAATTTTTTAATGGTAAAACTGGAAATGTTTAACTAAATCGTAAATAAAACTATTTCTTTTACATTAATTATAGTTCTATAAAATACTATTCATGGTTATGAGATTAGTAAGTATACAGTAAAGTATTCCAAACATTTAATTATGAGGACAAGGTACAAATAATTTATTTTTTATAATTTGTAATTATTAACGATATTATTATAATGAGAATATATAATGCAGGTACAAAAAGCGTAAAGTAAAAATATCAATAAGGGAAGAATATATTGTTAAGATACAAGACTATTTAATGATAAATGAGTCACCAACAATATTCTTTAAAAGTGTTCCTAGTGCATAGAACAACTATTACTATTACTCTACTATTGCATGGAAATATTGAATTGAGTCAAATTTATTTGAAGGATTACTATGCCTTAATATTCCTTACTTTAATGATGACTTTGTATTATTTAGAGGACATTGTTTTCTTTTTAACGTCAAAGAAATTTCTCAAGATCATTATTTTTAAGGATATAACTGGGTATATTCATTTAGTACTTAAATTAAAATATTTCTTTTACATTAATTGTAGTTCCCATAAATGAAATACTCTGCATGAATATGTGAATAGTAAACATACAGTAAACTATTCCAAGTAATTAATTATGAGGATAAGTTACAATTAATTTTACTTTTTTCTAGTTTGTAATTATTAACGATATTATTATAATGAGAATATATAATGAGGCTACAAAAAATACGTAAAACAAAAATATCAATTAGAGAAGAATATTTATTAAAATACGAGACTATTTGATAATAGTGAGTTGCCACACAATATTTATTAAAATTGTTTGTAGTCCGAATTTTTACACATATTTATTTAAAAGAGTACTATCTCTTAATGTTGTTCACTTTATAATGATTTTGTATAATTCGGAGCACATTAATTTCTCCTAAACGTCTTAGAAATTTCTCCAGATCATTATTTTTAATGGTAAAACTGGAATGTTTACTTAATCCGTAAATTTAAATATTTCTTTTACATTAATTGCATTTTATATAAAGGAAATGCTATACTTGATTATGTAAATTGTAAACAAACAGTAAATTATTCCAAACAATTAATTATGAGGACAAGGTACAATTAATTTAACTTTTTATAATTTCTAAATATTAATGATATTATCATAATGAGAATATATAATGGAGCTACAAGCAACGTGTAAAACAAAAACATCAATTAGAGAAGAATATTGCCTTAAAATACGGGACTATTTAAAAATAAATAAGTCGCCCGACAATATTACTTAAAATTGTTCCTATAAGTACATATAAGTACTAGGACTATTACACTACTATTGTATGAAAATATTGAATTTTGAGACAAATATATTCAAAATATTACTATTTCTTAATTTTGCTTAATTTAATGATGGTTTTGTGTTATTCAGAGAACATTCAATTCTTCTAAACGTTTAAGAAATTTCTCCATATCATTATTTTTAATGGTTAAACTGGTATGTGTACTTAATTCTTAAATTTAAATGTTTCTTTTACATTAATTGCATTTCTCATAAATAAAATACTACGCATGATTAGGTGAATGATAAACGTACAGTAAATTATTCAAGCAATTAATTATGAGGACAAGGTACAATTAATTAAACTTTTTTATAATTTGTAATTATTTACGATATTATTATAATGAGAACATATAATGTGTCTACTAGAAACATGAAAAAATATCAATTAGAGGCGAATATTTTATGAAAATACGAGACTATTAAATAATAAATGAGTCACCAAACAATATTCCTTAAAACTGTTCCTAGTATATATAAATGCTATTACTATTACTATACTATTGCATCGAAATATTGAATTTTGAGTCAAATTTATTTAAAAGATAACTATGTCGTAATGTCGCTTACTTTAATAATGACTTTGTATTATTCAGAGAATATTATTTTTTTCTGAAAGTCTTAGAAATATTTCTAGATAGTTTTTACTGGTAACACTGTGTATGTTTATTTAATGCATAAACATAAATATGTTTCATACATTAATTGTATTTCACATAAATAAAATACTACGCATGATTAGGTTAATAATAAACATACATTAAATTATTCAAGCAATTAATTATGAGGACAAGGTAAAACTAATTTAACATTTTATATTTTGTAATTATTAATGATATTATTATAGTGAAAATAAATAATGGGGCTACAAGAAACATTAAAAGAAAAATATGAAATAGAGAAGAATATTTTGTTATAATACGAGACTATTTGATAATAAATGAGTCACCCAAAAATATTCTTTAAAACTGTTATTAGCACATAGAACTACTATTATTATTACTGTACTAATGAATGGAAATACTGAATTTTCAGTAAAATTTATTTAAAGGATTTTTATGCCTTAATGCTGCTTACTTTAATGATGACTTTGTATTATTCAGAGGACATTATTTTCCTCTAAATGTTTTAGAAATTTCTCCAGGTCATTATTTTTAAGTATAAAACTGGGTATGTTTAATTAAACCGTAGATTAATATATTTATTTTGCTCTAATTGCATTTCAAATAAATAAAATACTATGCATGATTATGTGAATAGTAAACAGAAAGTAAATTATTCCAACCAATTAATTTTGAGGACAAGGTACAATTAATTTACCTTTCTATAATTTATAATTGTTGACTATATTATCATAATGTTAATATATAATGGGGCTACAAGAAACATGTAAAACAAAAATATCAATTAGAGAAGAATATTTCATTAAAATAGTAGACTATTTGATAATAAATGAGTAGACCGATAATATTCCTTAAAATTGTTCTTAGTAGATATATCTACTGTTAATTTTACTATACTATTGCATAGAAATACTAAATTTTGAATCAAATTTATTTAAAAGATTACTATGCCTTAATGTTGATTACTATAATGATTACTTTGCATTATTCAGAAAACATTATTTTATTCTGAAAGTCTCAGAAATTTTTCTAGATAATTTTTAATGGTAAACCTGGATATGTTTATTTCATGCTTAAATATAAGCATTTCTTTTACATTAATTGCATTTCACATAAAGGAAATACTATGCATGATTATGTGATTAGTAAAATTGCAGTAAATTATTCCAAGCAATTAATTATGAGGACAAAATACAATTAATTTAATTTTTTATAATTCGTGATCGTTAACGATAGTATTATAATGAGAATATATATTGTTGAAACAAGAAACATGTAAAAAAATAATTTATTGAAGAATATTATATTTTATTAAAATACGAAACTATTTGTTAATAATTGAGTCACCCAATAATATTCCTTAAAACCTTTCCTAGTATATATAACTGCTATCACTGTTACTATACTATTGCATAGAAATATTGAAATTTGACTCAAATTTATTTAAAAGATTACTATGTCTTAACGTTGCTTACTTCAATTATTACTTCTTTTTTATTCAGAGGACATTATTTTATTCTGAAAATCTTAGAAATTTTTCTAGATAATTTTAATGGTAAAACTGGATATGTTTATTTAATGCTTAAATATAAGTATTTCTTTTACATTAAATGTTGTTCACGTAAATTATATAGTATGCATGATAATGTGAACAGTAAACATACAGTAAATTATTCCAAGCAAATAATTATAAGGTTAAGGTACAATTAATTTAAGTCTTTATTATTTGTAATCATTAACGATATTATTATAATAAGAATATATAATGAGTATAAAAAAATACGTAAAACAAAAACATCAATTAGCGAAGAATATTTATTAAAATACGAGACTATTTGATAATAATGAGTTGCTGCACAGTATTCCTTAAAATTGTTCCTTGTACATAGAACTACTATTACTACTACTATAATATTCCATAGAAATATCGAATTTTGAGAATTTATTTTAAAAGAATTCTATGCCTTAATGTTTTACTTTAATGATGATTTTGTATTATTCGTAGGACATTAATTTCTCCTAAACGTCTTAGAAATTTCTCAAGATCATTATTTTTAATGAATAAACTGGACTGTATTTAGTTTCTTACACAATTTAAGCAACATTCTTTATATATATATTGCATCCCTAAAGAGTTGGGGTAGTGGATTCGCCGTACTCTGTTTTGTGTGACTCTATTCAATGACTTTTGAACATTTAAATAATTGTATTGTCCTTTCTTAGCATGAGGACATTGTTAAAAAGTATTGGAGACCCTTTGAACTAATGGAATAGGCGCTAATTGTTCTTCATTCTGACTCAACGTAACTGTTTAAAAGATCATCTCTATATAAGGGTGATTTATAATCAACCTCTTGAAATTTAAATGTTAAGAAAGAGTTCTTCGTTAGAAACATAAAGATTTATTATAGTTGGAAAGCAGCTGCGTAGGTTAAAACCATGGCGGACATCGACAACCTTACATAAGTTGCCAACATTCGTTTTCACAAGTTGACATAAACTAAACGATTACAATTCTTTCATCTATATATAAAGTAAACCTGACATTTACAGAGTTGAGGTACTGGTTTCACCGGACTCTCTTTTGAGGACTCAAACCGTCCAATGACTTTTGAACTTTTAAATAATTGTATTGTACTTTCTCAGTAGGAGGACATTGTTAAAAAGTAATGGAGACCCCTTGAGCTAATGGCTTAGGCGGTAATTGTTCTTCATTCTCACTGAACGTATCTGTTTAAAAGATCATCTCTACAGAATTGAGGTGCTGGATTCACCGGACTCTCTTTTGAGGACTTTAATCAATGATTTTTGAACATTTAAATAATTGTGTTGCACTTTCTTAGCATGAGGACATTGTTAAAAAGTATTGTGAAGCCCTTGAACTAATAGATTAGGCAGTAATTGTTCGGCATTCTGACTGCAGATGCTGTTTGCAAAACCATCTTTATAGAGTTATAGGGATGCTTTATAGGGATGCTGGATTCACCAGACTGTATTTTGTGTGTCTCTAGTCATCCAATGACTTTTGAACAGCTAAATAATTGTGTTTTACTTTCTCGGTATGTGGACATTGTTAAAAAGCATTGGAGAGCCTTTGAACTAATGCCTTAGACACTAATTGGTCGGTATTCTGATTGGATGTGACTGTTTACAAGACCATCTCTACAGAGTTGGGGGCTTTTTAACATTTAAATAATTGTGTGGTACTTTCTTAGCATGAGGACATTGTTTAAAAGCATTGGAGAGCCTGCGAACTAATGACTTACTCGCTAATTGTTCGGCATTCTGACTGGACATGACTTTTTACAAGATCAAATCTGCAGAATTGAAGTAGTGGCTTCACCAGACTGTTTTGTGTGATTCTAGTCATCCTATGACTTTTCAACATTTAAACAACTGTGTTTTACTTTCTTATCATGAGGACATTTTTAAAAAGTATTAGAGAGGCCGCGAACTAATGGTTTACTCGCTAATTGTTCGGCATTCTGATTGGACATGATTGTTTACAAGATCATCTTTACAAAATTGAAGTGGTGGCTTCATCGAACTGTTTCATGGGACTCTAGTCAACCTCTGACTTTTCAACATACAAACAACTGTGTTGTACTTTCTTAACATGAGGACATTGTTGAAAAGCATTGGAGAGCCTGCGAACTAATGGCTTACTCGCTAATTGTTCGGCATTCTGACTGGATATGAGTGTTTACAAGATCAACTCTACAGAATTGAAGTAGTGGCTTCACCAGACTGTTTTGTGTGATTCTAGTCATCCTATGACTTTTCAACATTTAAACAACTGTGTTTTACATTCTTATCATGAGGACATTGTTAAAAAGTATTAGAGAGGCCGCGAACTAATGGTTTACTCGCTAATTGTTCGGCATTCTGACTGGTCATGACTGTTTACAAGATCATCCCTACAAAATTGAAGTGGTGGCTTCATCGGACTGTTTTGTGGGACTTTAGTCATCCTATGACTTTTCAACATACAAACAACTGTGTTGTACTTTCTTAACATGAGGACATTGTTGAAAAGCATTGGAGAGCCTGCGAACTAATTGCTTACTCGCTAATTGTTCGGCATTCTGATTGGACATGATTGTTTACAAGATCATCTTTACAAAATTGAAGTGGTGGCTTCATCGGACTGTTGTGTAGGACTCTAGTCATTCTATGACTTTTCAACATTCAAACAACTATGTTGCACCTTCTTAACATGATGACATTGTTAAAGAGTATTAGAGAGGCCGTGAACTAATATGACATACGCAATATTTTGTAAAATATTTTTCATAGTTTAACAATGAGAAAGACTATTCTAATTTGGCAGTTACATACCTATTTCAGTTAATAAAATTACATTAATTCAATTTAAATTATCTAAAAGAAATATATTATTTATCTGATATCCCATAAAATGTATGATTTACAATAAAATAAACTTTACAAGTAATGAGTTATAAATTATGTAAGGACATTTTCAAGAAGGGGATAAGAGATATTGAATTCCATCTTTTAGAATTTTCAATTCTAACAATATTTTTACAATGAAAACTAATATTATTATTACATGAAACATATAAAAATAAAAACGTGGTAGAAATGAATTCTTAATGAAATATTTCAAAAATATGTATTTAAATATATATATATATATATATATATATATATATATATATATATATATATATATATATATGTATATATATATATATATATGTATAAGTATATATATATATATATATATATATATATATATATATATATATATATATATATTATAAGTATATATATATATGTATATATATGCATATATATGTATATATGTATATATATGTATATGTATGTATGTATATATATATATATATATATATATATATATATATAGTATATATATATACATTTATATATATATTTATATACATATATATATATATATATATATATATATATATATATATATATATATATATATTTATATATATTGTTACGAATTTGCGAAAATTGCTTGAGTTTAGCATGGGACTCTATGGGTATCTCGCCAAATTGGCGAGATATCGGCTCGTTGGCGATGTATTTGGCAACCTATTTTTGTCGCCAAGTTCATCGCCAAGTGTCGCCAAGTGTCGCCAAATGTCGCCAAGTGTAGCGTCACGTGGCCACTTCCGGTTCCGGCTTCTGGAGTGTTCTGGCAGTTTCTGTGAGCCTATATAAGGCAAACGGAGTCCCATGCAGAGGAGACACTGGCTCAGAATTTTACCCCAAATCCAGGTTCTGACGTAAGCACGACCAACGATGTTCTCAACAGTATTTCAACTATTCAAAACTTCAATTCTTTCAACACTAATGTCAATATTGATTCGGCTCTTCTTATTAAAATCATTAAAAATCTTCCAAATCGTAAGTCCCCTGGAGAAGATAAAATCACTAATACTGCTCTCAAGCATCTCCCCATCCAGTATATTTATTATATTTTTACAATTATTGATCACATCTTTTATTTTTGTCATTTTCCTTCTAATTGGAAAAATTCAATTATTGTCCCTATTCCAAAACCTAACAAGGACCACTCTTCTCCAGATAATTATCGTCCAATAAGTCTTTTAAATACTCTCAGCAAAATTACTGAGAAATTTATTCTTCTTGAAGTCAATAGTCATATTGTAGATAATAATATAATAATTCCTTATCAATTTGGCTTTCGTAAAAACCTTTCGGCTCCTCATCAGGTCTATCGCATTGCTGAAATTCTCGCCAAAAATAAATTAAATAAATTCTCTACTGCGGCCATTTTTCTCGATGTTGCTCGTGCTTTCGACAAGATCTGGATACACGCCCTCATCCACAAATTAATTCGTTATAACTTCTCTACTCATCTCGTTAAACTTATTTTTTCTTACTTAAGCGGTCGAACTTTTCAAGTCAAAATTTACCAGTCTCTATCTTCAAAATTTCCTATTTACAGTGGCGTTCCACAGGGATCCCTTCTCGGCCCAACATTATTTAATATCTACATCAATGACATCCCTGTGCATCCTTCGACCGAACTTGCAATTTATGCAGATGACACTGCTATTTTTTCGTCAAATAAAAATATTAGGTTTGCTGTGCATGCCATTAATAAGCACTTAGTCAAAATTATTGAGTGGCTCGACAGGTGGAAAATTAGGATTAATACATCTAAATGCGAAGCAGCAATGTTTACAGCCAAACAGAGAACGTCTTACGTTAACCACAACATATACATCAATAACACTCGTATTCCCTGGTCGGATACTGTTAATTACTTAGGTGTCACTTTAGATAAAAATTTAACCTGGAAACAACATTTTCTTTCGGTCAAAACTAAATATCGGAACGCTAAGCGAGCTCTTTACCCACTAATTTCTCGCCATAGCAAAATGAATACTAAAATAAAGCTGCTAGTTTACACTTTTTGCGTCCCATTATTACCTAGGCAGCACCAGTGTGGTCCTCTGCAGCAGATTCTGACATTAAAATTCTTATTGTTCTTCAAAATTTAATTCTCAGAGAAATCGCTAATGCTCCCCGGTACTTTAGAAATAGAGCCATCCATGAAGAATTAAAAATTCTTCCTATTCCAAATTTTATCTATAATCTCTCCACTAACTTTCATAAAAATCTAAACAATGAATTAATTAATAATCTAGTCAATTATGACCCCGCTGATGCTTGCAATAGAAGAAGGCCTTTGGCCATTCTTGCCAAAGATCTTTAAATTTTTTGTCTGTTTTGTCTTAAAAAAAAATCTTTTAAAATGTAAGAAAAAAGCTTTAAAACTTTAAAATGGCCATACATCATCATTTTGTAATTTTTATTTATTTATTTATTTATTTATTTATTTTTACCAGCTTTGCTTTTTATCTCATCCTTCTATTTTCGCTTTTATTGGCTCTCCTCACTTTGGTGAGGGCGGAGCGTAGTTTTCAAATTAGTTATTTTCAATACTGTTCTGATGTCCCTGGCAAAAAAAAAAAAAAGTGTTTTTCTGTCCCTAAACTCTCTATTCTTTAGTTACTGTGTTATGAACTCACGAATCCACCATTCTATCCTTCTTTCATCTTTTATTTGTTTATGCTCTGCTCGTTGTCAATTTCTCTGCTTACTGTAAGAAATCTCTGGATTTGAGGGCTTGGCCCAGGTAATCCAGTTGACCCATCATCTTGAAGATCTTGAAGATGCAGAGGAGAGTCGTTAAGAGAATATCTCGGTATAAGAGGAGTACGCACGGTGTGTTGTGCTTGATGCGGAAAGTCTTGCGTGAGCCGACGGCTTTGGGCTCAAAATTGTTCCGCGGAGATTTTGACGTTGTATTTCTTCCAATAAAGTATTTGTCTTCGTGCTGCAGTCTTGCTTGCTTGCTTAAAGTCCATTCAATCCCTGAACCCAGCAGTTTTAGTTTTGGAAGTTCGTAACAATTTGGTGTCAGAAGTGGGATTGAATGGTGAAGACAAGAGCGATGGCTGAGATGGAGATGAAACAATTTTTTGAACTTATGCAAAGCATAAAAAATGGACAGGAAGAAATAAAGGCAGGTCAGAGAATTCAAGAAGAAAGATTAGAAGAAATGAAGGCTAACATCGTAAGCGTGTTAAACACTAAAGTAGACATTATTTCAGAAAAAGTGAAAAAAAATGAGAAAAGACTTGGCGAAATGGAAAAAAATAATTGAGAAGAATGAAGGTAGATTTGGCGAAATTGAAAAGAAAATGGAGCGAGATATTGATAAATTAAAAGAAGCAATGAATGTTAGGTTATCTTCGGAAAAATCCAAATTTGCAGTAGAAAATATTCGTGGAACAGAAATCAGCCAAGATCAACCCATTCTCGCCAAGCCGAATATCAAGCTCTCCACATATGATGGGAAAACATCTTGGCAGGTATATAAAACCCAGTTCGCAATTGTGGCAGATATTGATAAATTAAAAGAAGCAATGAATGTTAGGTTATCTTCGGAAAAATCCAAATTTGCAGTAGAAAATATTCGTGGAACAGAAATCAGCCAAGATCAACCCATTCTCGCCAAGCCGAATATCAAGCTCTCCACATATGATGGGAAAACATCTTGGCAGGTATATAAAACCCAGTTCGCAATTGTGGCCGATGGAAATGGCTGGGATCCGGTTACCAAAGCTCGCCAATTGGCTGCATCATTACGAGCGGAGGCTGCAGATGTCTTAAGAACAATCCCGGAAGAACAGCAAGTAAATTTTGAAACACTTACAGAGGCCTTAGAGCTACGTTTCGGCGAAAAATGTTTAAAGGACTTTAATCGTCTGCAATTAAAATCCCGCCAACAAAGACAAAATGAGACTCTCCAAGATTTGGCGACAGATGTAGAACGGCTCTCCCATCTTGCATTTAACGACTACCCAGCTGACATACGGGATACCTTGGCCCTGCAATATTTTATTGATGGTGTGAAAGATCCCGAAATTCAGAAAGCCCTCAGACTAGCGGAGTTAAAAGATTTGAAATCGGCCCTAGTGTACGGTTTGAAATACGAAGCTGCCCAACAATCTTCGAGAAGGGACAGACATCAGGTGAGAGGAGCAGCAGTTAGCGATGTTGATATGGCGGAAATTCTGAAGGAATTGTGTGATATTGTGTTATCCTGAATGCTAAATCCAATCGAAACACACAAAAGAAAAATGTAATGTGCTGGAGATGCGGAGCCGAAGGACATATACAAAGAAGCTGCCAAGCTCGCCAAGATCAACGAGCTGATAATGTAACTAGAACCAAAAAACAGGAAAACTAGAACATGGCTGTCTCGTGGGGCGGAGATTGCCAGTTAATAGAGAGCCCCATTTTGAGGTTTTCCAAATTTCTTCAGAAAGTGGTGACGGAAATGGATTCTTTATTGAAGCCTATGTAAATAATTTATCCTGCCGGATGATCATCGACACAGGGGCCAATGTTACCATCATGAATGAAGATGTTGCTCAACAACTTAATGAGAAGATTATCTGGACGCCGCCATGCGTTACTCTCCAGACTGTTACCGGTGACAAAATTCCTATTATTGGCAAGATGAATATTAAAATAACATTTGGAAACAACTCGTACCTTCATACTGTGTATGTGGCAAAAATTACGGACAGTTTTATCCTCGGACTGGACTTTCTAAAGAAATACAATTTTATATTAGACTTTAAAGATAATTCTCTACAGTCTACGTCAGAAGATGTAACACTGTTCCGGAAAGAAGTTAGTGAAATCAAATCCTGCTATCGAATAATTGCTCCATTGGATTTCATCATACCAGCCAGGAAAGAATTAATATTGGAGGGCTATTCTGACGAAGAGAAGAATTTTCGACTTGGACTCCTCGAATTTCCTAACTTCGGGAATTTTCCAAAAGGGGTTTTAGTAGCTTCAACACTCATAGATTTCTCAAAAGAAGCCATACCGGTGAGAATTGCCAACATAAGTGATAAACCGAAGATTATTAAGAAAGGTGAGGTGTTAGCCACATGTACCCCAGTGACTTGTGTGGAGCGAAGTTCTTTCCAAACATCAAACGTGTCCTCTGAAGATTTAACGAAGGACTTGCTAATAAAAACAGAATTAAGTAAGAAACAGAAAAGCGCTGTAGAGAAAATGCTAGGTGAATTTAGTGAACTTTTTTCGAAGTCATCCGACGATTTGGGAATAACAAAGTTAACAAAACACCGAATCGACACAGGAAATCATGCTCCTATTAAACAACAACCTCGAAGATTACCATTCTCCAAAGTAGAAGAAGTGAAAGATCTTTTAAATGATATGCAGGAGAAGGGCGTCATCGAACCTTCTACCAGTCCTTGGGCCTCTCCTATCGTCTTGGTCAAGAAAAAGGACGGTTCAACGAGATTCTGCGTGGACTACCGTCGCCTAAATAACATCACCAAGAAAGACAGTTACCCTCTTCCCCGAATCGACGACACCTTGGACACATTATCAGGAAATGTGTGGTTCTCTACACTTGATTTAAAGAGTGGCTATTGGCAAGTAGAGATGGATCCCGTAGATCGTGAAAAGACAGCATTCACGACTGGTGGCCAAGGACTTTGGCAATTTAAAGTTATGCCTTTTGGCCTATGCAACGCACCTGCTACTTTCGAGCGC
>CM063499.1:46288823-46291323 GCA_032207245.1 Pardosa pseudoannulata
ATATTATATTCAAACTGTTTTTAATATAATATTGACAAAAAATAAATACTTATAAAATTTTAACCAATTCCTTGTGGAATATTAGAGAAAATGATTTTATTTTCTCGTTATTATCATCAAAATGTTAGAAGAAGTTTATTTTAAAACAAAATACAAAATTTTAAACGAAATAATTTACTACATCCAATATTTCCACATATATGGGAAATGTTAAAGAATTACAGCAGTTTTTGCTAGAATATAGCGAAATAAATCAAATGACATAATTTTCAAGATAAATGTAATAAACTAATACTAATTTTCAATTAGTTATTAGAATAAGAAATTTCATTTTAATAAAATTAAAATCAAAATTCATGTTTTAATGATACTAATGAATTAATTTTCAATTATTTATTAGAATATGAAATTTCATTTTAATAAAATTAAAACCAAACTTCATATTCTAATAATACCAATGAATTATTTTCTTAAATCAATTTTCTATTCAAAAAGTAAATATTAACTGTAAGTGTCAATATTATATTCAAACTGTTTTTAATATAATATTGACAGGAAATAAATCCTTATAAAATTTTGACCAATTCCTTGTGGAATATTAGAGACAATGATTTTATTTTCTCGTTATTATCATCAAAATGTTAGAAGTAGATTATTTTAAAACAAAATGAAAAATTTTAAATGAAATAATTACTAATGTAACATTTCCACATGTTTGGGAAACATTAAAGAATTACAGCAGTTTTTTTAGGTTATAGAGAAATAAATCAAATGACATAATTTTCGAGATAAATGTAATAAACTAATATTGATTTTCAATTAGTTATTAGAATATGAAATTTTATTTTAAAAAAATTAAAATCCAAATTCCTATTCTAATCATCCTAATGAATTAATTTTCAATTATTTATTAGAATATGAAATTTCATTTTAATAAAATAAAAATCAAACTTCATATTCTAATAATAAAAATGAATTATTTTCTTAAATCAATTTTCTATTCAAAAAGTAAATATTAACTGTAAGTGTCAATATTATATTAAGACAGATTTTAATAAAATATTGAGAGGAAATAAATCCTTATAAAATTTTAACCAATTCCGTGCGAAATATTAGAGAAATGATTTTATTTTCTCGTTATTATCATCAAAATGTTAGAATGCATTAAGCTGGTTAAAGGCATTGCATAGTATAAAAGAAATTCCACTTATGTGATGAAATATTAGTTATTTATGTCTTGCGAATCACTTACATTGAAAATACAGTATAGACAAGCTGCAGAATAAATTTTCTCCTAATTCCTTCTAATAGACATACATACATTTGCAAACTATATAATATATACAACATCAGTTGTATTATACTATTATAAACGATATTAGACTATAGGTCGTCTATTATGAAGCAAAGTACTTGTTTATGTGTTTATACATTGGTACCTGTTAAATAGAGACAGAGGATTGTATTAGGCTTGGAATGCTGAATTTAAATGATCAATGACTCGACATATAATACTGGGTATAAAGGTATTAATTTCTACCCTAGACAAGAGAAAGCTCAGTTAAATAAGACTAAGGTCTAAAATTAATTTCTAATAAATCACTCCCATGATTTTAATCCCCTAATTTTAATTGCATAAAAATTAATTTGAAATATTTTACTACAAAATTCAATTGGTGAGGTTTTACTACATATTGTTAATAGATATCAACTAATATTAATGTTTTAATTTTGAATAACTGATTAAAAGCATTGCATAGTATAAAGGTTTGGTTTGGAGCGCTACGGCCTAAAATTTTGCACACGAGGGCTAATGAGACCGGGACCTACAGCTGAAAGTCGATTCCGAACGGCTACAAACATCCATGCCCGTAGCGGGATTCGAACCCACGAACTTCGATTCCTAAGAGCAGCGATCTATCATTCGGCTATCGTTCGACTGCATAGTATAAAGGAAATTGCACTTATGTGATGAAATATTAGTTATTTATGTCTTGCGAATCACTTACGTTGAAAATACATTATTGACAAGCTGCAGAATAAATTTTCTCCTAATTCCTTCTAATAGATATACATACATTTGCAAACTACATAATATATACAACATCAGTTGTATTATACTATTATAAACGATATTAGACTATAGGTCGTCTATTATGAAGCAAAGTACTTGTTTATGTGTTTATACATTGGTACCTGTTAAATAGAGACAGAGGATTGTATTAGGCTTGGAATGCTGAATTTAAATGATCAATGACTCGACATATAATACTGGGTATAAAGGTATTAATTTCTACCCTAGACAAGAGAAAGCTCAGTTAATTAGGATTAGAGTCTAAAATTAATTTCTAATGTATGACTCCCATGAGTTTAATCCCCTAATCTTAATTGCATAAAAATTAATTTGAAATATTTTAATATAAAATTTAATTTGTGAGGGATTACTATATAATATTATTAGATATCAACTAATATTAATGTTTTAATTTTGAATAACTGA
>CM063499.1:46296323-46311323 GCA_032207245.1 Pardosa pseudoannulata
CTTATGGGTCCTCTGAATGGTCCCTGCTTTAAAATTACGAGGACCCACTTGAGCAAGAAGTAGTAATTTAACTTTTGATGTGATCGTTAAAACGAAAAGAGCCCCCCTTTTTTTGTCTAAGCGTATGGCTTAATAGTGTTTGATTTGACTAAGTGGCACAAGGCAACAACAACAACAACAACAATTGTGAAATAGAACTAAGAGTGATTTTGTAAAAGACCCTTAAAAGTTTGTATTACATATAAACAAACAAACGCACTGGCAGCAATTCCGTTAATGTTCCGTCCTGCAGTAAAAGCCTACGTATGATACAATGTTTTTGAGCCGCAGTAGTTCATTCGGCAAACTCAACGCTCTTGTAACTGGGGTGTGTGGGTTCGGAGCCCGAGTTGGCCTAAGATTCACAGTGTTCTTTAAAGGTGACTGTGGCACGTAAAATAGGTTAGTGGTCACAATGTCCTCCAAGTTCTCAATCAATACCTCTAAGGGTAGAAGCTCAAGCTTATGGATCTTCAAATTGGTCCCTGCTTTAAAATTACTAGGACCCACTTGAGCAAAACGTGTAAGTTCACCTTTGAGGTCGTCATTAAAACGAAAAGCATAACCCTTTGCCTTAATACGCGTATGGATTAATCGTGTTTGTTTTGACTAAGTGGCACAAGACAACAACAACAATTGGGAAGTAGAACTAAGAGTCTTTTTGTAAAAGGTCCTTAAAGGTTCGTATTACACAGAAACAAACATACGCACTGGCAACAATTCCGTTATTTTTCCGTACTTCAATAAAAACCTATGTATGATACACTGTTTTTGAGTCGCAGTAGCTCAGTCTGCTAAGGCAACGCTCTTGTAAATAGAGGGTTTCGGAGCCCGAGAAGGCCTAAGGTCCACCGTGTTCGTTAAAGATGTGGCACGTAAATAGGTAAGTGGTCATGTCCTCCAAGTTCTCAATCAATACCTCTGGGGTAGCAGGTCAAGTCTATAGGTCTTTTGTTTACTCCCTGCTTCTAAATTACGATGACCAACATGAACAAAAGGCGTACTTTTACCCTCGTGGTACTCCTTAAAGCAACAGGCTCACCCCTCATCCTTAATAAGAGTAGCGTATGGCTAAATCGTGCTTATTTTGACAAATTGTAATAAAAAATTGTAAAACAAAATATAATAAACTCGCATGATCGTGCGTAACCCTCACTGGAGTCGAAAGTTATGAAACAACAGTTCAACAAAAGAAATAAATTGGTTAATAAGGAGTATGATCCCCTCTTCAGATATACAAGGTATGCAGGATGATTTCATACTTGAAATAAGGCAGTTTATGAATGCATGTGATAGTCTCTTTTAGTTCAGCACAGGTGTTTTCAAGCCCTAGATTGTTCCAGTAGGATAGCTGGAAATTGCAATTTTCCTAAGGAGACCATCCCAGGCAAGTTCTATAGCACGGTTCAAATTTAGACTCGAGGAAAATGTATTCCCATATGTTCATCCCATTCCTTCTTTTTTAAATTGAGGGTGAGGTTTGTTTTCTATTTATGTTAATTTTTGGGCCTGGAGTATAGTATAACGCAAATAAGATTAAGACTAATTAATTTGTTTTGAAAATATTTTATTTCTCCTTTTAAACACCAGATGGCAGTACCAGTATATTTTTAGGCAGTTGTAGATAATGTGTTTTAAACTAGGTGTCATCCCTAATCAAATACATGTTATTGGGATATGTATTTTGTAATCATAGCAAAGTTACATAGGCTCTTTGTGAATACACGTGGTTTGTAATAAAGATAAAATTTATTTTTAATATTGTGTTCATTATGGAGTCAGAGTAAAAAAGTGAATTGTAATCTCATTATGGTATAACTGGATCTGAGGGTGATTATGAAATAACTTATTTTTGTGAAAGTTCAATTATTGAATCTGAGAGCAGTGATGTTGCCTTGGAGAATATAGATTAAAATTTTCATCTACTTTATTAAATCATGCACCTTCAGGTTTTAATAATTAAAACCAATATTCTTTTAATTTTCCTTGCTTTCTGGAACATCAAAATTAAGTTAAAATAACCCTAAAAGTTAGCATTTTCTAGAAAATATTTTTTTTTTTTTAATTTCATAAAAAATTAATTAAAATGAAAAAGGAATATAATTTTTTAAAAAAATATTTATAAATAATTTTTCATAAGTTTCAGTAAAATATATATATTTTTATATATATATATTAAAATATATATATATATATATTATATATTTATAATAAAAAATATATATTGTATATATATTTATGTATATATATATATATTTATATATATATGTTATATTGTATATGTATATATATATATAATATATATATATATATTTATATATATATATATATATATATATTTTATATATATATCTAATGTTTGTATAATATGTATGTATATATTATACATATATATATATATATATATATATATATATATATATTTATATTTATATATGTATGTATATATATATATATATGTAAAATATTTATTATGTATATATATATATATATATATATATATATATATATATATATATAAGTATATATATATATATATATATATTTTATATATATATATTATTAAATATATATATTTATATATATATAATGTATATTTATGTATACATATATATATATATATATATATATTTATTTAATTTTTTAAATAAAAATTTCAAATGATTTAAATTATGTAAGGTATATAAAAATCCATGCACAATCTTATGTGAATGGCTTTTATAAACAAAAAAAAATTGTGGCAAACAATTTGAAAAATTATAAAAATATAAAAAAAACTTTAAAAAAAATTAGTTTGAGAAACTTTTAAATGTCTTAAATTCAATAAGAGGTATATGATAAGCCATGTACAGTGTTGTGTCAGAGGCTTTTATAAATAACAAAAAATATTTTTAACGAAAAACATCAATATTCGCAAAAATTTTAAAAGGTTTTAAAGAACTTAAAAAATTAATTTATAAAATTTCAAAAGATTTAAATTAATTAAAGTATGTGAAAATCCCTGCACAGTCTTGTGTGAATGGCTTTTATAAATCAAAAATTATATATGGCTATTACGTTAATATTTTTAATAATTATAAATATATAAAAAATAATTTATAAACAATTTAAATAGTTTAAAATTAACATACATGAATGTAGTTTTACATTAGTTACATGAAAATCCCTGTTTAGTCTTGTGTTACTGGCTTTTATAAACCACAAAAGTAGTTGAAACTAAAATTTTAATATTTTCAAAAATTATAAAAATTTAAAGTCACTCTAAAATTTTTAATTTATTACATTTTTAATGTTTTAAATCTATTTACACTCATGTCCATAAATTAAGGATAATGAAGTTCAGGCAATGAAAGAGACAAAAGCAAAACAAATTTGACTTATTTGTAAAGTCTATTTATTAAACAAAAGGTAAAGAGCAAAAAAGATGCTATATGTTTGACATAATTAATAAAATTTGCGATTTTTACTCCCTGGAGCATATTTCAAAAAAGAACCTATTTACAGAAAACAGTATAACATGGTTAATATGATGGTTAATACGGAGTATGTCTCCCTGACGATGCAATACAAGCGTTACAACGCCTACGCATGCTGAGTATCAGATTATCAATCTGATCTTGCGGAAAATTATACATCATCAAGAATGCTCCGAAGTTGATAGACAGTTGGATTGATGCAATTGTTGTACAATGCATGCTTATAGCCAGCATAATCGCAGGCGACAGTTTTAAAAACACATCTGACAGTACGAGTTATAAAATTTATAAGCGTCTGTACACCGTCTGCCTTGAAACTGTCGTACCGGTAGCTGAAGAGAGCTGACGAGACAGGTCTGATGCTGTGCTCCGGCTGTTTCTTTTGGCAGTAACTGCCAAATACCGGTCATCATTCGGCGTAGTAACTCGGGGGCGACCTGTGCTGTAACATCTACTCACATTACCATCATTTTGAATCGTTGCCAAAGCCTGGAGATGACACTCTGGGCGATTCCAAGTTCCTCGGATACTTCCAGCTGGGTACGTCCACATTCCAGTCGTCCGATAATTCTACCACGTAAAAAATCATCCAAATCCTTCCTTTGTGCCATAACTATGCGGTTTTTTCACTGAAAGGCTTTTAAAGCGCTTGTGAACAATTTTACTTCGTTATACTATTATTATTTATTTTAATACATTCTCGTCATTGTGACGTACTATCCGCGCCATCTGGTGGTTTCCTGCAATTTGCATATTCTTCTTCAAGATGTGTGTGATAATTCTACAGGTGAAAATTTTATTTTAGAGCTCAATTTCTGTGTGATTCTGAATTATCCTTAATTTATGGACATGGGTGTAAATTGAATGCTCAAATACATATAATTTCCCTGAATTTGGTTTATATTAATTTATAACTTTCAAAACAATTACAATGTTTAACATAATTTTTTCTTTTTTTGAAAAGGTATTGAGTGTTCTTGAAAATCTTCTGAAAATTATTATAGATTAAAAGAAATATTCAATTACAATAAAAATTCCTTTACAAATCATTTAAATTATTTTATCGAAAAAATCGTTTTTAAAAGATTTTAAATAAGATCTCTTGTGTTTATCCGGTTTAAATATTGCATTTGAGATTGCCGACTTACAAGTGTATACATAATAATGGTTTTTGCGAAACTGTCTTTTTTAATAGTATCTTTGGAAATCTGGTAAAATCTGAAAATAAATCACCCAGATTTTCCTGTAGTTTATTCAATACAAAGCGTTTTCTGGTGGGACAAATTCTTTACTTACAAAATCAATAATAGGTTTTTAATTGACTAAGGATGAAAAATACTTTAAAACAAGATCCCTTAAAGAGTAAAAGATATAAGGCAAAAGAATGTCTCATGTAGTACAAAGAAGTTATGAAAATTTTTGATAAAAATCTAATTTTTAATTCATTTTTGCAGTTCAAGTATTTTGTAATTTATTCTTGACGTTTATAATGCATTACTTTAAAGATTGAATCAATATAATATCTATAAATTGACAGTGGGTATTAATAATTTTAACATTATTCACAAAAGTATTTCATGTACAACAAAGAAGCTACTAAAGTTTTTGATAACAATCTAAACTTTTATTCAATTAGCATTTTAAGTTATCTTTCATTTATTCTTGAAGTTTATAATGCATTACGTTAAAGATTGAATCAATAAAATATTAAAGAATCTGACTTTGGATATTAATAATTTAAACATTATCCACAAAAATATTTTACGTACAACAAATAAATTACGAGAGTTTTTCATAAAAATCTAAATTTTAATTCAATTAGCAGTTTAGTTTTCTTTAATTTATTCTTGAAGTTTATAATGCATTACGTTAAAGATTGAATCATTAAAATATTAAAGAAACTGACGGTGGATATTAATAATTTGAACATTATTCACAGAAAAATTTATATATCCAACGGTAATGTTAACCTCTGTTAAGTAATTCTTTTAGTTTATCATAATTTTATATGATAAACTAAAAGAATTATTTAACCACTTTCCTTACAAATTAAAAAAAAATTGCAAAAAATCATTAATTTTTTTATTTTATTATTAAATACAAGGAAGTTAATAAAACAAGATATGTAGGTTTTAAGCTGAATTTTTAATATTTTACAGAAGAAAAAGTATTTAATTTTAATATTAGTTTACTATTCCGAATTATCTCGGGCAAATGGAAAAAAGTTAAATTTAAAAGTCTCTTTGGAAATCTGGTAAAATCTAAAAAATAACTCACCCAGATTTTCCTGTAGTTTATTCAATACAAAACGTTTTCTCGTGAGACAAATTCTTTATTTACAAATTCAATAATAGATTTTCAATAGACTAAGGATAAAAAATACTTTAAAACAAGATCTAATAAAAAGTAAATGATATTAGAGAAAAGAATGTATCATGTAGTACAAAAAAGTTATGAATATTTTTGATAAAAATCAAAATTTTAATTCAAATATCAGTTCCAGTTTTCTGTCATTTATTCTTGAAGTTTATAATGCATTACGTTAAAAATTGAATTAGTAAAATATTAAAGAAACTGACGGTGGATATTAATAATTTTAACATTATTCACAAAAATATCTCATGTACAACAAAGAAGTTACGAAAGTTTTTGATAAAAATCTAAATTTTAATTCAATAAGCAGTTTAAGTTTTCTTCCATTTATTCTTGAAGTTTATAATGCATTACGTTAAAAATTGATTTAATAAAATATTAAAGAAACTGACGGTGGATATTAATAATTTTAACATTATTCACAAAAATATCTCATGTACAACAAAGAAGTTACGAAAGTTTTTGATAAAAATCTTAACTTTTATTCAATTAGCTGTTCGATTTTTCTTTCATTTATTCTTCAAATTTATAATGCATTACGTTAAAGATTGAATCAATAAAATATTAAAGAAACTGACGGTGGATATTAATAATTTAAACATTATTCACAGAAAAATTTATATATCCAACAGTAATGTTAACCTCTTTTAAGTAATTATTTTAGATTATCATAATTTTATATGATAAACTAAAAGAATTACTTTAAACACCAGTTCTTTCTGGGAAGCATCTTAATTATTTTAATAAAAAACGTATAAGGTCCTAAATAAAATTATTCTATTTCAGTCTCTTTAAGGGGAGTTACCACTTTTAAGCAACATGAAAATAGATGTTTTGAGACTTATTTTCAAATCTTTTTAAATAAAGAAATTTTAAATCAATTTGCAAGAAATTTTTACAGATGATTTTTTAATGGTTGTTACATGTATGTACAAATTTTCTTAAGTATCAGAAAATTACAAATTCATTTTTATTATGATATTTATGACTTTTTTCAATAACGAACTTTTTACGCTTAACTACTGAGCGCATACTTACATAATAAAATCTTGATGTACAAACATAGTTTTTATATTTTTATAATTGTAATACATTAGGAAAATAACTACATCTAAATTATTTATAAAATATCTATAAAAAATTCAGTTTAAGAGATAAAGTTTAAAGTAAACAAAAACTGATTCTTAATATCCTTTATAAACCATATAGAAAAAAAATTAGCAATACTTAAAAATTTAGGTGTATTTTATTCATATCAATATTATATATTTACTGGACAAATTTTAATATAATATCCTCATTGATGATAAACTTTCTCATAGAGACTTTAAAAAAAAAAAAGTCTCCAAGAAACTACAGCAAAACATGAAATCAAATTGCACTAACTTTCCTTAATTAATTCAATTCGGAGCATTTTCTCGTGAGACGATTTTTTTATTTACCAAATTAATGCTGTTTTTCCAATTGTTAAGTAGAAAAATAACTTTAAAGAAGTTCGAAGTAATGAGTAAAAACTTCAAACAAAAGAGTTTAGCATAAAGAGGAAAGCTACTTCGAATCTTTGAGGAAAAATGATAATTTTCAATTTAATTAGCAATTCAGATTGTCTGTTTCCACTTGAAAATTTTAATGAGTTCCGTTAAATCATAAATCAATAATATATTAATACGGTCTGAAAATTACATTAAAATAAAATTTTAAAGTTAAATAATGAATATAAAAATTTTTCTTTAGGAAAGTGTTACTTTTTCATGTGGTCTCAAACATAAAATTCTACAATTATTCAGCGCTTATTATTTTACCTTATATAATACAACAAAGGTTTTAAAATTAAATATGTAAAATAGCACGTTTTTGATATAATTACACAAAAGTTATTTATTTCCAGCATTATGACTTTGAACTGCACATTTTTTACTCAAAGACTATTCGTAAATCTAAGAGAAACATTTTTTCCATAAATTAATACTTGAATTAGGTATCAATTTCTATTCAATTTGTTGTGCCGACTTTTTCCTGAGGTATGATTTCACGCGAAATAACTTATATATTTGAAATAGTAAAAATATTTTCTTTTATCTTTACCCACAAGAAAATAATTATATACCCAAAATGTTAATGTTTTCAACGTAATTCTCTAAAATGAAAAAGTCAAGTATACATTTAAGAACTTTCTAAAATGTTATATCCATTTCTCGAAGTCCTTGTATGCACAGAATTTTACATTTTTATCGTAAAACGTGCCTCTTTCAGAATGTCCTAAATAAAATCTGTATTTCACTTTGAATATTGAATCTGAGTGTGGTTGCAAATCTCATACATAATAATGAATTTTGCAAGAAACCTTTTTTTAAAGAAAGTCTCTGCGTCATTCCCGAAAAATGCTGTAATAAATCGGACAGAATTAGGTTTCATTTTAACTCGAGCCATTTCACGTGACACAAATTCTTTATTTGTAAAAATAATTATTATGTTTCAAATAATTAAGGCTGAAAATTATTTTTAAATAATTTCGAAATAATCACAGCGTAAAACTTTAGTTTTGAAACCTGAAAGCTTTCGAATATTTAAAAATATAAAAATGAAAATTTAACTTTTAATTATTTTAGCATATTAAATTTTCTTCTTTAATTGTAGTTATATATTATTATACATTTCTTTAATTCTTTAACTACTGTAATTCTGGGTAGATAAGTCTCACCTTGTACGTGTTTAAGAATTGAAAATTATTTTCTAAGGCGTAAATATGAAGTATATTTTATAATACATTTCTTTAATTTACATTGTAATTCTGGGTAGATAAGTTTCTTGTACGTGTTAAGAATAAAAATTATTTTCTAGACGTAAATATCAGAAGTATATTTTATAATTATTTCTTTAATTCTTTAACTACTGTAATTCCGGGTAGATAAATCTCACCTTGTACGTGTTTAAGAATTGAAAATTATTTTCTAAGGCGTAACTATCTGGGAAGTATATTTTATAATACATTTCTTTAATTCTTTAACTACTGAATTCTGTTAGATAAGTCTTTTGTACGTGTTTAAGAATTAAATTATTTTCTAAGGCGTAAATATCTGGGAATTATATTTTATTATACATTTCATTAATTCTTTAACTACTGTAATTCTGGGTAGATAAGTCTCGCCTTGTACGTGTTTAAGAATTGAAAATTATTTTCTAAGGCGTAAATAACTGGGAAGTATATTTTATAATACATTTCTTTAATTCTTTAACTACTGTAATTCTGGGTAGATAAGTCCCGCCTTGTACGTGTTTAAGAATTAAAAATTATTTTCTAAGACGTAAATACCTTCGAAGTATATTTTATAATACATTTCTTTAATTCTTTAACTACTGTAATTCTGGGTAGATAACCCTCGCTTTGTACGTGTTTAAGAATTAAAAATTATTTCTAAGGCGTAAATATCCGGGAAGTATATTTATAATACATATCTTTAATTTTTTAACTTTGTATTTCTGGGTAGATAAGTCTCGCCTTGTACGTGTTTAAGAATTAAAAATTATTTTCTAAGGCGTAAATATCTGGGAAGTATATTTTATAATACATTTCTTTAATTCTTTAACTACTGTAATTCTGGGTAGATAACCCTCGCTTTGTACGTGTTTAAGAATTAAAAATTATTTTCTAAGGCGTAAATATCTGGGAAGTATATTTTATAATACATTTCTTTAATTCTTTAACTACTGTAATTCTGGGTAGATAAGTCTCGCCTTGTACGTGTTTAAGAATTAAAAATTATTTTCTAAGGCGTAAATATCTGGGAAGTATATTTTATAATACATTTCTTTAATTCTTTAATTACTGTAATTCTAAGATAGATAAGTCTCGCCTTGTACGTGTTTAAGAATTAAAAATTATTTTCTAAGGCGTAAATATCTGGGAAGTATATTTTATAATACATTTCTTTAATTCTTTAACTACTGTAATTCTGGTTAGATAAGTCTCGTGTTGTACGTGTTTAAGAATTAAAAATTATTTTCTAAGGCGTAAATATCTGGGAAGTATATTTTAAAATACATTTCTTTAATTCTTTAACTACTGTATTTCTGGGTAGATAAGTCTCGCCTTGTACGTGTTTAAGAATTAAAAATTATTTTCTGACCTGGGAAGTATATCTTATTGAAATATTATTTCTATTACTTGTCAGAAAATATTCTTTTAATCCCTTCACGCAATTGCCCGTGTCTAACACGGGCGAAATTCAAAATTAACATGCAATCAAATCGTTTATACTTTATATTATAACAATATTTTTTATATTTTTTTACCCATTTTCCACTCCTTAGTCACCCCCACAACTAAAATTGCAAAAAATAACTTACACTATACGTATATATTCCTTTTCTGTCAAAAAAAATAAATAAATAAAATAAAATAAAATAAAACTATCACATTTATCAGTTTTTCCGAAAACAAACTTATTTAACGAGGCAACTAAATGTTATCCTCAGAAATGTTATATCTCAGAAATGTTTCTGAAATATTATACAGACAGAAAATAGTAAAAATATTCAAAAATGAAGTTTTCAAAATTTAACTTTAAAAACTCAGAAACAAAGAGCTGTTTTAAAATGGCGTTTTTTAAAATTTTTATATAGAAAAAAGATAAATTAATTTGACTTTGGAATTTTTTAAAATAGAAATCATAATTCTTTACTAATTCATAATATAAAAAAAATGGAAATATTTTGTGTTTTAGGTAATATTAGAAAAAAATATTGCTTTTAATTCAAAATCCCCAGCACAAATTATAAAATATCTGTTCATAATTTCATATATGTAATTAAAATAGAATTTAAGATAAATCATACGAACATAAATGAGGATATCTCACTTATATCCTCTTGAACTCGGAAAAATTCACACTGATCGTGTGAAGTGAAGGAGAAACAGAAGCGAGGTAATATTCACAAATAAACAAAAATGATACCATGGACTAGGCGAGAGATTGTTCTTGCAGCCACTAACGATTCGCATTATTAACGCATTTTAACCGACTGTCTTATCCAGAGGACAGCTGAAAAATAGCAAGTAGGAATCAGTATTTATTTGTTGCGAATATTTTATCAGCTGGAATATGTAGAGGTACGTTTAAGCTTCTGCTATAAACAATATGTACCTCTTGTCCATCCCAACAGTCTAGAAACTCTTATTTCCCGCTTTGATGAGCATAGGTTTTAATATTCTTTTTGCAGTTGCAGAATTCCTTTTCAGTTTGCTTCAGGCAGTTAGTTGGGTATTTTGTACGTAAGAGTACTTTCTTTATCATCCTGGTAGTTAAAGTTTCAATAGTAATAGGTAAGTTGCAGGGCATTATTTTTAGTGGGACGATACACACGCATTTGATGCGCTATTTCTAGCTTTATAGCTATAACAGCATACTGCAGGACATTATCACCTAACATCTCTTGTTGTATCTCGCCCATTTTGTCCATACTGTTGACAAGACATTGACGATAATATGGTTCTAGCTGTCGAGTTTAGCAGTATCGTTCACGTTGTTATGTCCTTGTATAGGGGAAAAGAAAAAAGAAATACAACTACCCATCCCCATGTTTCTCTCCAGGGTGAAGTCCCCAGATCTAAGGTCAATGCCAGCAGAAGTGTCTCCGAGTGAGTCTAAAGTCTAAAGCTTCTATCAGTCAGGTGAGAGCCTTTCCTCTGCCACCAACACAAGACTCTTCTCCTTTCTCAGAAACAATGGTGATTAATGTTTATTACTGTGTAAGGTTTTGTAATTAACCTTATTAATTAGCATTGGCACGTTTAAGTAAATACGTATACTGTTGTATTTTTGTCTTAAATGTGTAAAGTATAAATACTGTTTGCATATTTAAAACATTCGTGTACCCGCATACACGAAAATTCCTAGGGGCAGATTCTACATCGTGGTTTTTCAGCTTTCGTGGAAGTTTCTGGTCCCCATTAACCGAGAAAAAATGTAGTATCACTGTACATATTCCTGAAATAACACACACGGAAATTTCATCACAATTTATTCAAACAAGTTTACACTGAACATTTTTATTTGTCCCCCAGAAACGCTTTAAGTATAAACACTTGCACCTTTAAAGTTGATGTAATTAATGCTTTTAAAGCCTTTCAAAAAACATGAATATGTCCTGTAGCGATTTTGAAATAAAACTTTTATCGATTTCAAAATTTACTTAATTAGAGTGTAAGTCCTTTGTAGGAAGTATGAAAGTAAAGTACTGCAGTTCTTTATTGGAAAAAATGTACCTCTTTGAAAAAGATCATAAATAAAATTTCTCTTTCAATCGCTTCGAACATTCAATTTCAGATTGGTGACAGAGAATCGGATACTTGATAATGATCTCAGCGAAAGAACCCCTTTTTTAAAAGTCCCTCTGCGAATCCGGTAAAACGTGAAAATAAATCGCTCTGATTTATCTTTAATTTATTCGATTCGGAACGTCTTCCGGTGAAATGAATTCTTTATTTATAAAAATAATGCTTTTTTTTTCAATTGACAAAGGTGGAATTTATTTTATAAAAGAAGATCGGAATAATGAGGGAAACGTAGGGGGGGGGACAAAAGAGTAGTGCATATCGAACAAAGAAATTTCGAAAATTTTTGGGAAAAAAATGGGAATTTAATTTTCTATTCAATTAGCAATTCAGACTTTCTCCTTTTTCTCTTGAAATTTAAAATTCCATTCATTAAATTGTGAATCGATAAATTATTTGAGCTTGCATTTTTAAAAAGAATAAAGTTAAATAGTTAAGAAAAAAAACTCATAAAACTTTAAAAATGGCAAAATTGAACTAAAAATATGCAATTCTTTTTTCGTATAAATTAGAATGATAAGTGTAATAATTAGACTGTCAATTGAATATCTCATTTGACTGATTAATTTTTGCTCTAAGGGGACATGGTACTTTTCAAGATTTAAATCCTTCATTTATATCATCTTAGAAAAGAAAGTTAATTTTTTGCTTTAAACCTATGTAATAAATTTCAATATTTAAATTGTTCATTTAATAGATTTTATTCAATTAATCATCGAACAAAAAATGTATACCTATAAAATTTATATTTTAACAAGTTTTTAACTAACACACTAACTTTGAAATGTTGTTATTTTCAATACGTCAAGTACATATCACTCTTTAACCTTTTTTCTTGAAATTAAAAATTTTATTCAATAAATTCTGATTCGATAAATTATTTGAACTTGCACCTTCAAAAGTAACAAAAGTTAAATAGTTAAAAAGGAGACGATACACCTTAAAGTGGCAAAATTGAACTAAAAATATGAAACTTTTAGCTACAAAATAATATAAGTGTAGCAATCAGACTCAAAATTGAGTTTCTCAACGAATGATTAATTTTACGCCTTAGTTATACATAGCAAATTTCAAGATTATTATTTTTCAATTAATAAGATTTATACAATTAATTATCGAAGAAAAAGTTTTATACCTATAAAATTTATATTTAACAAGTTTTTAAAAAACACACTAACTTTCAAAAGTTATTATTTTCAATACTTGAAGCAAATTTCACACATTCCCCTTTTTCTCTGGAAATTTAAAATTTGATTCATTAAATACTGAATTGATAAATTATTTGCACTTGCATCTTCAAAAGTAACAAATGTTAAATAGTTCAAAAAGATACAAGAGACCTTAAAATGGTAAAATTGAACTAAAATATGAAATTGGTTCTAACTACAAGTAATATGATAAATGTAACAATCGGACTCTAAATTCAGTTTCAATGAACGACTAATTTTATGCCTTAGTTGTGCATTTTAAATTTCAAGATTTATATTTTTCAATTAATAAGATTTATACAAAAATCATCGAACAAAAAGTTTTATACCTAGAAAATTTATATTTAACAAGTTTTTAAAAAACACACTAACTTTGAAAAGTTATTATTTTCAATACGTTAAGTACATTTTACACATTCCTCTTTTTCTCTGGAAATTTAAAATTTGATTCATTAAATCCTGAATTGATAAATTATTTGAACTTTCATCTTCAAAAGTAACAAAATTTAAATAGTTAAAAAGGAGACAAGAGACCTTAAAGTGGTGAAATTGAACTAAAATATGAAATTGGTTTCAGCTACAAAATAATATAAGTGCAGCAATCAGACTCAAAATTGAGTTTCTCAACGAATGATTAATTTTATACCTTAGTTGTACATAGCAAATTTCAAGATTTATATTTTTCAATTAATAAGATTTATGCAGTTAAACATCGTAGAAAAAGTTTTATACCTATAAAATTTATATTTTAACAAGTTTTAAAAAACAATAACGTTGAAAAGTTATTATTTTCAACACTTCAAGTACATTTTACACTTTTCCCCTTTTCTATTGAAATTTAAAATTTCTTTCATTAAATCCTAAATTGATAAATTATTTGCACTTGCATCTTCAAAAGTAACAAAAGTTAAATAGTTAAAAAGGAGACAAGAGACCTTAAAGTGATAAAAATTAACTAAAATATGAAATTGGTTTTAGCTACAAATAATATGATAAATGAAACAATCAGACTCAAAATTGAGTTTCTCAATGAAGGATTATTTTCATACCTTAGTTGTACATAGTAAATTTCACTATTTATATTTTTCAATTAATAAGATTTATACAATTAAACATCAAGGAAAAAGTTTTATACTTATAAAATTTATATTTTAACAAGTTTAAAAACAACAATAACGTTGAAAAGTAATTATTTTCAACACTTCAAGTGCATTTCACACTTTCTTCTTTTTTTCTTGAAATTTTAGATTTGATTCATTAAATCCTGAATCGGTAAATTATTTGAACTTTCATCTTCAAAAATAACAAAAGTTAAATAGTTTACAAGAAATCAATAGACCTTAAAATGGCCAAATTGAAGTCATAATATGAAATTGTTTTTAGCTACAAAATAATATAAGTGTAAAACTCGAACTCTAAATTGAGTTTCTCAATGAATGATTAATTTTATGCTTTAGGTTTACACAGTGAATTTCAAGACTTATAATTTTCATTTAATGGTATTTATACAGTTAATCCTCCAAGAAAAGATTTATACCTATAAAATTTATATTTAACAAGTTTAAAAAAA
>CM063499.1:46316323-46323823 GCA_032207245.1 Pardosa pseudoannulata
TCTAGCATTATGGCGTCATTCCTTTAACCTTCTCATTTATTAATTTCTTGTTTTGAATTATTAAATATCTTCTGCATTATTTTCTTACGTTTTATCACTGAACTTAGATATTATGTTAATAAGTTTCTTTTATATTTGGATTAGTTAATAGATTAGGTACACATGTGATAATTTTAAGTTTAATCATCGATTATATTTTTTACATTGAAACTTTTATCACCGGTGTTAACAACAGATTATTTTCATAAAAGTCTAGGAGTCTATTTCACGGACTAATAAATATCTAGCGTTTTAGTTATATATATCTTTGAAAATTAAGAAGTTTGTTTTTTATACGTAACCACACGGTTTGCAGTCGATTCTCTAAATTGTTCAGGAAATATAAAAATTTTACTGATCCTGTCAAATACTAGTGTTATTATAAGCAGCTTTAAAAAATCACGGCATAAATCTGACACAAAAAAGAGGTAAATATCAAAATAGAATACAAAAAGCTTGAAAAATCTATAAAAAATCATTTTCAATAAAGATGTAAAATTTTATGTTGCAATAAAAAAGAATTTACATAAAGCACAGAAAAAATATAATACAGTTAAGCAGAAATGGAAGCATGAAATTTGAATGCTTAAAATGAGTAAGAAATCCATAAAAAGGTATACATTTGAATAAACCTTTTAAAGATTTTATAATAAAAATGAAACACATCATACATATGACAAAAACAGGTGAGATGTTAATATGATCAAAGCACACAAAAGCATAAAAAAGAAAATAATTTCAAAATACTCGGGAACATTTTGTTGTATAATAAAGCAGATTTAAAGAAGCATAGAATAAATAAACCGAAACTGCCAAAAGTTAATGTTTAATTAAAGCCAAAAATACACGTCATATTCTTAAAAAGAGAATTGTTTCCGTGAAAATATGTTACAATAAAACTTGAATGAAAACAATGCAAGGAATATAAAATACATACAGCTTGAAAAATGTTTCTGAAAGCATATTAATAAGTAGAATGAAAATATTTAAATTTGTTACTTTACAGCCACTGTGAGTAAATACAAATTTAAAAAGATTTTTTTTAATCTAAAAAGTTCAGTTTCAGATTTAAAGGAAGAAAGAACAAAAGAATGTCAGTTTTTTAATTGTCTGCACCAACGAGGAAACTACCTTAAAACAAAGGTTTAAGATGTTTTGGGTGTCCCTGGTGTACAATCCAGAGCAGCTCTTAACCCTCTAAGCGGTTCACGTACAATTCCGCCGGTTGTGAAGTACAATTTTCGACCTCCAAAAACGTTTAAAATGTTACATTGTACATTTCTGCCAGTGCTTTCCTCCATTGATTTTTGAGGTAGGGGGGGTCAGGTCGATTGTTTAGGAACTGAACCCCTCTTTGACTGACATTTATTGAGGGATGCACCCATACTCCTTGAGGCACAAAGACGATGATAGCTTCTCATGGCTTTGTAAATCTCCATTTCGAAGAATTTCGTTTGTGGTAACAGATGTATCTCTAATTGCACCACTTAAATATCTTGGATGACTTTCGTAAAAAAGATATAAATAATTCTCTTAAAAATTATTTTTATTCGTACTTTTAGAATCCATTATTTCTTATTAGATGATCTTCGAAACTTGACGAGCTTTATGGGTATTTAAAATTAACAATCTATAATGTCTATTTATATATCTATAACCGGAAGTAAAGGGACAATAACGAGGGTGGGTTGCCCGTATTCCAATCTAGTCGAAAAAGGAGAAGTAAAATAACATAGAACACTTTCATCACTGACACAATAAAACTTATTTTTTGGAGACTTTTTTTCCTCGGTGTGTTCCACTCGGAGGGTTAATATACAATGCATTACAGTAAATACAGTAAAAATATCTCAAACTATCACATACAAATACAAAGGAGACAAAATAACACTGGAAATACAAAAAAAAAATCATAGAAAAATCATAAAAAAAATCGTAAAAATCTTTATAATAATCGGTAAAATTATTAAAAACAGATAAAAAAATTAAAATTAAAAAAAATTAAAATTAAAAAAAAAATATATAATAATTACAAGATAAATGCATATAAATAAATATAAAATCACAGTACAGTGAAAGCTATATATTCAGAATCAGCCTTTGTTACGGGGCCTGCAGATTCTCTGAATTTTTCATTAGCCATCCGAACAGCTTGTTTAGTTTGGATGAGAGAGTTTTGTTACAAATTAGCTGATCAGCCCAGACACCCTTCAGTGTCTGGTCTGGGGCGCTTGAAATGCCAATCCGTAGTGAGGGAGGCAGTCAAATAGGTAGTGGTCGGGCAAACCCGGGCCACCGCAAACACATCTCGTACTAGCCGAATCGGAAAGCTGGAACCGGCTAAGATAGGCCGGGAATGGGCCATGCTCGGTAAGGAAAGATGTAAGGGCTGCATTGGAAATTAGCTTAGTGGGGTTTACTTTCGGGTAGTACTCGTAGACAGGCCTACCCTTCTCCGATGTGTCCCAAGTGGCCTGCCAGTCAGCTATTTTGCGCTCTCGAAGTTTGCCTTTGACGTAGACCTCTGGAAGAGTCTTGAAGAGAGCTCTGGAAGTTCCAGATCAGTGTGGTCTTGTTCGGCCGCGGACTTGGCCAGGGCGTCCGTTTGATTATTGCCATCTGTGCTTGGGCTTTCACTCAGTTGAGGGTTATTTTTCTAGTTTTGGAGATCTGAGAAATAAGGAGTTGGATTCGTTGAACTTGACTATATTTTGGGAGAATTTGGTAATTGCATTTATGTTGGCCTGGGTGTCCGAGAAGATTGAAGATGGAGTTGTGCCCGGGAGAGATAATAGCCATCTTAAGGGCTGATTCTAAACAGTTTTTTAATTAAGTCAAATTTTAAGTATATTCTTTTAATACCATGCCTAACTCTGTTAGAGAAGACACTAAAGTCTACTGAACTTCATTCGAACGTGATGGCCGATTAGTTAGGGTGCTCACCTTTGGTACCGGAGTTCCTGGGGTTCGAATCCCACTATGGCATGGATGTTCGTACCCGTTCGGAATCAGCTTTAAAGCTGTAAGTCCCGGTATCATTAGCCCTCGAGTTACAAAAAGTAGACCGTAGCACTTCAAACCCAGCCCAACCTACAAATTCTTTCTTTTCTTCTTACAACGCCAACTACCTCCTGCAACTGCGCGCACTTTAAGTCGACCTCTGTTCCTGCTCGAATCCTCTCAACAGTTCTGTACGTTCAGAACATCTAGATCTTTTTTTCCATGTCGCCCAGCCATCTAGTTGGGGGCTTATCTCAGGTCTGAGTTCAAAACGGGATTTTTATTTAATTGGATACTATAAGGTCACTGTTTTCTGTGCTTCTCTACGCATGGTCCAACCACCTTGCTCAACCTGTTTGCTCCGGATGACCTAAATAATCTGTGTCTAACTATAAACTTGAATTAATTTGAAGCTGAATAGAGTTTCTTCAACTTCTTGCTCTTCTTGGGATAAATATACATCTGAAAATTCTTTCTCTCCGAATATGTTTAGAGAATTCCGTCTCTCAGTGTTGAGAGTACGAACTTGCATAGAAAGAGGATGATCAAAATAATAGTATTCTACAGAGTCTAAAAATTAGTGTTTTTACTGATAAATAATTCATCTTAACTGTTATATTAGTCCAAATAAATATTTTTCAGATGTTGTCAATTTTTAAGCATGATTTTGTCATTTATCTTACATGCTTATACATGTGTATGTATGTATGTACGTGTACACCCACACAAAAACATATATATATATATATATATATATTTATGTATATATGTATATATATATGCATATGTGTATATATATTATATGTAAATATATATATATATATATATATATATATATATGTATATATATATATTTATGTATATATATGTATATATATATATACATATATATATATAATATATATGTGTTTATCTTAGAGTTATCTATAACTGTAATGTATATATGCAATTATTTGCACATATGTGTTTATATACATGTATATATATATATATATATATATATATATATATATATATACATATATATCTAATATATATATATATTTATATACATATATATACATATATATATTATATATACATATATATACATATATATTATATTTATTATATATATATATATATATACATATATATATAATATATTTATATATATATATATATATATATGTATATATATATATACATATTTATTTATACATAAATATTAATATATACATATATTTATTATATTTATATATATATATATAATATATATAAATACATTTTATATACATATATATAATATATATATATATATATATATATATATATATATATATATATATATATATATATATATTTATATATATATAATATATATTATATATATATACATATATATATATATTAAATTATAATATATATTTTATAATATATTTATATATGTATATGTTTATATAGAGTTATTTATATGTGTAAAGGCGCATATTTATATAAAGTTGTATATTTTGGGGGAAAAATGACAACATATAATTTATGACTATTCGACCTCAAAATAATATGAGATATCATTTCCTTATTCTTATCTCAGCGTTATTACTTTTGCTTGCCCTTCGGGAGTTGCAGACTGTTATATATTACTCGTATATTACAGCAAATTAATTTAGCCTAAGTGAATTTGTGACAGAACACATACATTGTTTGCTCAATTAATTTAGTTTCACTTAGGGCAGAGATGTTCTGTTACTAAACCGTGATTAAACAGCGATACCAGTATTGGGAATTGTTAGCGAATTTACACGCTGCAATGGATATTGCTATAGGTTAATTTACTAGCGATTCATGCACGTATAAACTAAGCTTGAAAGGGAATATTAAATTTTGATATGGCTGAAATTGATTTTTCATAAAAACATTATTTAATTCTAAAATTATAGAAAATTTACTGTAATCCTGAGAAATTGTTTTGTTAATCTATTTTTAAGACAATACGTATAAATATCTTATACATCAAATAGTATCTGGAATTGACCTTGTAAAAAAACATTATTTATCTTTAATTCTTAAATTACAGTAAAACTACTATAATTCTGGAAAATTAATCTGTTACTCTATTTTTACGACAATACATATAAATGTTTTATACATAAAAGAGTAATAATTGATGTACGTAAAAATGAGTAATACTTGTTATACGTAAAAATTGATTTTTTATAAAATCATTATTTACGAGATAATTCTAAAATTACATTAAAACTTAATTCTAAAAAATTAATCTGTTAATTTATATTTAAGACAATACACATAAATGTCTTATGCATAAAATAATATCTGAAATTGATTTTTATAAAAATTTTATTTAACATTTAATTCTAAATTTGCAGTAAACTACTGTAATTCAGAAAAATTAATCTTTTAATCTATTTTTACGATAATACACATAAATATCTTATACATCAATAGTATATGGAATTGACTTTGTATAAAATATTTTTTTTTAAATCTTTAATTCTTAAATTACAGTAAAACTACTATATTTCTGAAAAATTAATCTATTACTCTGTTTTTACGACAATACATATAAATGTTTTACATAAAAGAGTTTCTGAAATTGAGTTTTTATAAAATCATTATTTACGAGATAATTCTAAAATTACATTAAAACTATTGTAATTCTAAAAAATTAATCTGTTAATTTATATTTAAGACAATACACATAAATGTCTTATACATAAAATAATATCTAAAACTGATTTTTTATAAAAACATTATATAACATTTAATTCTAAATTTGCAGTAAAACTACTGTAATTCTCAAAAATTAATCTTTTAATCTATTTTTACGACAATACATATAAATATCTTATACATCAAATAGTATCTGGAATTGACTTTGTAAAAAAACATTATTTAATCTATAATTCTTAAATTACAGTAAAACTACTATAATTCTGAAAAATTAATCTATTACTATATTTTTACGACAATACATAAAAATATTTTACATAAAAGAGTTTCTGAAATTGATTTGTTATAAAATCATTATTTACGAGATAATTCTAAAATTACATTAAAACTACTGTTATTCTGAAACATTAATCTGTTAATTCATTTTTAAGACAATACACATAAAGGTCTTATACATAAAATAATATCTGAAATTGATTTTTTATAAAAATATTATTTAATATTTAATTCTAAATTTGCAGTAAAACTACTGTAATTCTCAAAAATTATTCTTTTATTCTATTTTTATGGCAATACATATAAATGTCTTAAACATAAAATAGTATCTGAAACTGATTTTTCATATAATCATTCTTTAACGTTTAATTATAAAATTACTGTAATACTACTATACTTCGAAAAAATTAATCTTTTAATCTATTTTACAATTAGGCAATACACATAAATGTCTTATACATGAAGTAGTATTTGAAATGGATTTTTTAAAAAATATTATTTAACATTTAATTCTAAAATTACAGTAAAATTACTGTAATTCTGAAAAATTAATCTTTTAATCTTTTTTTTACTACAATACACATAAATGTCTTATAAATAAATTAGTATCTAGAATTGATTTTTTATAAAAACTTTTTTAAACATTTAATTCTAAAATTACAGTAAAACTACTGTAATTCTGAAAAAGTAATCTACTAATCTATTTTTAAGGTAATACATATAAATTTCTTATACATAAAATAGTATCTAGAATTGATTTTTTATAAAAACATTATTTAATATTTAGTTCTAAAATTAAAGTAAAACTACTGTAACTCTGGAAAATCAATCTATATTTACGACAGTAGACATAAATGTCTTACGCATAACATAATATCTGAATTTATTTTTTATAAAAACATTAACATTTCATTCTAAACTTACAGTAAAACTATTGTAATTCTGGAACATTAATCTATTTTTAGGCAGTACACATAAAAATCTTATACATAAAATCGTATCTAAAATTGATTTTTTAAAAAACATTATTTAACGTTTAATTCTAAAACTACAGTAAAACTAATGTAATTATGGAAATATAATCTATTTGTACGACAGTACATATAAGTTTCTTATACATAAAATAGTATCTAAAATTGATTTTTTTTATAAAAACATTATTTAACATTTAATTCTAATATTACAGTAAAGTTACTGTAATTCTAAAAAATTAATCTATTAATCAATTATTACGACAATAAGCATAAATGTGTTATACGTAAAATAGTATCCGAAATTTAAATTTTATATAAACATTTAACATTTAATTCTAAAATTACAGTAAAACTACTGTAATTTAGAAAATTAATCTTTTAATCTATTTTTACTACAATAAACATAAATGTCTTATACATGAAATAGTATCTAGAATTGATTTGTAAAAAAACTTTATTAAACATTTAATTCTAAAATTACAGTAAAACTACTGTAATTCGGAAAATTTAATCTATTAATCTATTTTTAAGGCAATACATA
>CM063499.1:46336323-46338823 GCA_032207245.1 Pardosa pseudoannulata
AAGAAAACATATAATTTTCTAACAAATCGTTTGCATTTGGTTCATTGTTAATTTGCAGTTAGAAAATGGCAATGAAAAATGATAAGTGGTGAAATAGGAAATTGTTAATTTGCAGTTAGAAAATGGCAACGAAAAATGAGAAATGGTGAAATAGGAAAGAATATGTAAAAAGAAGAAGATAATGGTTGGCTTGTATTATTATGTTTGTGTGAATTTATTGAGAACAGATTATTATTGAGAATTGATTATTATGTAGAACACAATCTTACTTTTTACATTATAGCAGTTCAGTTTAACTATGCATTATACTCCTAAAGTAATATTTAACTAACTTAATGATATAAATCAATTAGATAATAAAAAATACACTTATCAGTAAAAGGAAAACGACAAATTCTGGTTTGTTTTATGATATCTGCGTGAATTCCTTTGGCTTTTCTAGGAAGCTGCTACAGAATATAAACTTTATACTTTACATCAGGTCCATTTAACTATGAATTATTAATTCCCAAATTAAAGTTTATTGTGTAAGATAAGTTGTATTTAATTAACTAAATGTTATGAAATCCTTCTATAGATAATACAACGATAATAACATAGAAGAAAAATTATATTTAATAATTAAGTGAATCTTTCATATCTTACTGATAGTGACGAAATTGAGTTTGAATTATTCATAGTTTTACGGTGTTATTGTAATCAATTACATGATATCAATTTAACTATGAATTATTAATTTTCAAATGAAAGGTAGTTGGGTAAGATAGTTTTTTAATTAGCTAAATTATATCAAATTCTTCTATAGATAACGAAAAAATGGATACACCGAAAATTTAGGCTTACCAATATAGCAGAATTTTATAAAATCTTACAGAGAGTGTTATAATGTAATTTTAATTATTTTTAAATCTATATTTTTTCAAGCAGATTATCAGTAAAATGAATACACGATAAAGTCTGGCTTGTTTTATGATATCTGAGTGAATTTATTTAGCCTTCTTAGCAAGGTGCTACAAATTATAATCTTTATATGTTACATTAGGCCAATTTAACTATGAATTATCAATTTCCAAATTAAAGTTAATTGTATAAGATAAGTTGTATTTAATGAACTGAATATTATCAAATCATTCCAAAGATAATACTAAGAGATTAACGTAGAAGAAAAATTATACTTAATAATTAAGTAGTCGTTCAGATCTTACTGATAGTGATGAAACGGAGTTTGACTTATTCATAGTTCTACGGTTTTATTGTAATCAGTTGCAAGATATAATTTCATAATTTCACTACTGATAAAAACAATATCTTGAATATCTGAATATCTCACAAAATTTTATATAGTTTTACTAAGTATTCAGAAATATATGATGGATCAAACACTCAAAATTTCAGCTTGTAGCTATTTCCTTTGGAAGATATGACTTTTAAATGGTATGCTTTTACAACTTAATCCAAAATCAGATAACACTTATCTACTGCAAAATAAAAATTGTGCACGGTTCGTCTATTGAAGTTTTTGTAGAAGCAAAACACAAAATGTTCAATTTCTGATAAGATATTTGCACATATACAAGTACAATTTTATGGAAATTTTAAATCAGTTAAGGGAAAATAATATTTGGAATTTATAAGCTTTAAATATTTATAATCCAGTTTAAATTTGCCTTAAAGTTATTTATAATATATAACGTTTCATTTTATAGAATAAAAACTTCTTTATTTTTATAGTAAAATTTAAATATCTACTATGAATTGAAAGTAAACAGACGCTTATTCAATTACTTATGCTATATTGAAAATTTGAACCATTTTTGTATTTATTTTGTGAATATACTTCAATAGCCTAAAATCTGCTTTATGTAGAACATATCTAGATCAAATTTTATGATTTATGATTTATGATATTATGATTATTATGATTCTATTTATTATTTCATATAAAATAAAATGTTCTGCTTTGTTTACATTAAAAATTTCTTGTTTTTTTATTGTAAAATTTAAATATATACTATGAATTAATATATATATATCTATATATATATATATATATATATATATATATATATATATATATATATATATATGTATATAATACGTTTGGGATATTAAATTTGGAATTTTAAAGATATAAATAAAAACATTAATCAAAAAAAGGAAAGAGAACTCATTGCAAAGCGGAAAAATGTGGGGAAAAAATAATACTTTGTAACAGATACTAGAGCAGATTATGTCAAATTTGAGCATAGAAAAAGTAAATCCTGCTGTTGAACTGCCGTTGAATAAAATGTTACTTTGAATACAAAATGGAAAATGGGGAATAAGTTATGCTAATAAATTTTAAATCTTCGTTTGATGTATTTTCCATTTTTCGGAGAATGCTATGAACCCGACACACACACAGACACACACACACACACACACACACACACACATATATATATATATATATATATATATATATATATATATATATATATATATATATATATATATATAT
>CM063499.1:46343823-46346323 GCA_032207245.1 Pardosa pseudoannulata
CGACGCCAACTCGAGAGCAGTCTTCGATATCTACAAATGATAAGTTGATTCCATAGGCAATTAAATAAATGCCAATTCCTTAGTCATATATTTAATTGTATAAAATCATTTAATCAAGACCTATTTTCCATGTGTTTCTTAATGAGTTTTAATTTTTTTCTTTCTAGGAACTAGGCTAGAACACTAGACCAACATAACACTATTTTTACAGGTTGTTTTATAAGTAATTATTTTTTAAGGTTAATTCCCGTAATATCGTTTAACTGTGTCACTAATGCCATCGCAGGATGAAAACCTCTGAAATTTGTTATTTTGGGGGTTTTTGGGCATTGCCTTTTCCTGAAATGTAAATAATTGAAAATGTCTATTTAGTTAAGTCATAATAATGTAAAAATTACTTTCAGACCACCATGAGGTGATATACATTAAAATCAACTTACCATAGCATTAATGCATAACTCCACAGAATCTTACAGGTAAATATATTAAATTCAGAAATAATTCAGTCTCTACTGAGCTAAGCAATTATATTCCTTAATTCTTAAAATATTATTATGCTTTCCGTCATACGTATGAAGAGTAATGAGAGAAACTTGCAGGTAATTTCCCTACAGGAAATGAAATGAAATTATATACTTATAAACACTTTGATGACACCCTTATTTGGCGCAGAGGGACCTTTCATCCAAGAATGATAGTGTTACGAATCTATTTAGTGAACAGTAAACTTAACATGGGACTCTATGTGTATCTCGCCAATTTGTCGAGATATCGGCTCGTTGGCGACAGTTTTGTCAACCTATATTTCTCTCCAATTTCATCGCCAAGTTCATCGTCAAGTGTCGCCAAGTGTCGCCAAATGTTGCCAATTGTGGCGTCAAGCGACAACTTCCGGTTTCTGGAAAATTCCAACAGTTTCTTCGGGCCTATATAAGGCAGGCTGTGTCCCAAAACGAGAGATCCATTAACCCCTTCCCTGTTTTGCCAGTACGCCGTACGGGCACAGCTTTCTGGCCTTTACTGATTTGCCTGTACGGCGTACGGGCAATCTGATTTCTATTTCGCTTGCACTGTTTCGGCCCTATTTTTTCCAATTTTAGTAACACATTATTTGTATAGATGTCAAGTAAATGATAGTTTGCAGTTTATTGTAATTTCTGCTCTGATTGGTTCAAAAGCACGGGTTTTTTCGCATGTTTTGTATCAGAAGACGAATTGTTATCTTTCAGTGTATAGCTTTCTGGTTATATTTACTAACCGCCTGATACTTTTATTGATGTAAGAGTTGAATAATATAGTTTTACTTTTAAATAATGGATAATTCAGAGCGTATGGAGCTAATTTCTTGTGATTCGAACTGTGACTCGGAATCAGAAACTGAATTATCTGTAAATGATAGTAGCGAAAGTTGACTAGATGACCTGGAAAAAGGTGACTCTGATAGTAGTACAGATGGAATCAGTCAAGCAAGACAATTTTTTAAAATTAATTGTGATAATCCTTCGGATCCGCCTCCTAGATTTGATTTCACTGGAATTCCAAAAATTAACTTAAATATCGATGAGACTAAAGGTAAACTTCAGTTCTATGATGCTTTCATAGAAAGAAAAAAAGTTGTAATAGATTCTTAAAAATATTAGAAATGTTAATTTTAATAATATTTACTTAAATATCTTTACTTAAAATGTAAAATAAACAAAAAAATGCAATAAAAAATGTCACATTTTTTGACCGAATTCTGGAAAAACGTGAAACTGTCAAAGGGTTAAATGGATCTCTCGGTTTACTGAGTATGCACGTTGTGTTGCATTTTCCAACTGATTGCTAGCCGAACGCTGGCCGATTGGTTAGGGCGCTGATCGTCGGTACCGGAGTTCGTGGGTTCGAATCCCACTATGGCATGGATGTTCGTAGCCGTTCGGAATCGGCTTTAAGCAGTAGGTCCCGGTCTCATTAGCCCCCGTGTGCAAAACAGTAGATCGTCGCGCTCCAAACCAAACCAAACCAATGATTGCTAACAAATGATTATTTTCGTGTTGTAGTCTCTAAAGTCCATTCAATCCCCGAACCCAGCTTTTGAAGTTCGTAACAATATATTTCTAAATTATCTGTTTCATAGTTTCTTATTTATGACTTTGGCATTAAATATGCAGAGATTACCCAAACAGCAATGTATGTCTGACAGCAGTCTTTCTAGCTTTAACAGCTAAATATATTAATCTCTTTAGAAATAAATGAATTCAGCTACGCAATTGTATTCTTAAATTCATAAACATGATAATTCTCTTTAAGAAAGGATTAATGAGAGAAAATATCATCAAATAATTTTTATACATGAAGTCAAATAATTTTTATACATTGAGTTAATTTTCCATGAATGTCATCGATATGAACACATATATCGTTTGCTATTTTTGGAGTTAATTCCTTTAATAATGCTTTTTGTGCCATGAGTACCATTGATTGACATAATATTGCAACAACCTACTATTATATTTTT
>CM063499.1:46353823-46358823 GCA_032207245.1 Pardosa pseudoannulata
TGATAAATAACAAATGGAAATCTACTAATTCTTTTTGTTTTCGATTATTTTTCTTTTCACTCATACTTCATCTAATTTGAGCAATTGAAAAAATCCCCGTGAGTCGGTCCTTTTGGTCCGACATCGCTGACAAAATATATATTTCTAGAGCCTTCTATGCAGATTCGTTGTACTGATTCGTAGTTCGATGTTTTGATAAAAACAAATGGAAATCTACTATTTCATTTTATTTTCGAATATTTTTCTTTTCAATCATAATTCATCTAATTTGAGCAATTGAAAAAATCCCCGTGAGTCGGTCCTTTTGGTCGACATCGCTGACAAAATTATATTTCTAGAGCCTTCTATGCAGATTCGTTGTACTGATTGGTAGTTCGATGTTTTGATAAAAACAAATGGAAATCTACTAATTCATTTTCTTTTCGAATATTTTTCGTTTCAATCATATTTAATCTTATTTGGGCAAATGAAAAGAATCACCGTGACTCAGTCCCTTTGGCCGATATCGCTGACAAAATATATATTTCTAGAGCCTTCTATGCAGATTTGTTGTACTGATTGGTAGTTCGATGTTTTGATAAAAATAAATGGAAATCTATTAATTCATATTGTTTCCGAATATTATTCTTTTCATTCACAATTCATCTAATTTGGGCAACTGAAAAAATCCCCGTGAGTCGGTCCTTTTGGTCCGAACATCGCTGACAAAATATATATTTCTAGAGCCTTCTATGCAGATTCGTTGTACTGATTGGTAGATCGATGTTTTGATAAATAACAAATGAAAATCTATTAATTCATTTAGTTTTCGAATATTATATGTTTCATTCATAATTCATCCAATTTTGGCAACTGAAAAAGATCCCCGTGACTCGGTTCGTTTGATCCGACATCTCTGACAAAATATATTTCTAGAACCTTCTATGCAGATTCGTTGTACTGATTGTAGTTCGATGTTTTGATAAAAACTAAATGGAAATCTATTAATTCATATTGTTTCCGAATATTATTCTTTTCATTCACAATTCATCTAATTTGGGCAACTGAAAAGAATCCCAGTGACTTAGTCCCTTTGGTCCGACATCGCTGACAAAATATATATTTCTAGAGATTTCTATGCAGATTCGTAGATGTACTGATTGGTAGTTCGATGTTTTGATAAAAACAAATGGAAATCTACTAATTCATTTTCTTTTCGAATATTTTTCTTTTCACTCATAATTCATCTAATTTGAGCAATTGAAAAAATCCCCGTGAGTCGGTCCTTTTGGTCCGACATCGCTGACAAAATATATATTTCTAGAGACTTCTATGCAGATTCGTTGTACGATTGGTAGTTCGATGTTTTGATAAAAAGAAATGGAAATCTACTAATTCATTTTCTTTTCGAATATTTTTCTTTTCACTCATAATTCATCTAATTTGAGCAATTGAAAAAATCCCCGTGAGTCGGTCCTTTTGGTGTCCGACATCGCTGACAAAATATATATTTCTAGAGCCTTCTATGCAGATTCGTTGTACTGATTGGTAGTTCGATGTTTTGATAAAAAGAATGGAAATCTACTAATTCATTTTATTTTCGAATATTTTTCTTTTCACTCATAATTCATCTAATTTGGGCAACTGGAAAGAATCCCAGTGACTTGGTCCCTTTGGTCCGACATCGCTGACAAAATGTATATTTCTAGAACCTTCTATGCAGATTCGTTGTACCGAATGCTAGGTCGATGATTTGATAAAAACAAATGGAAATCTATTAATTCATTTTGTTTTCGAATATTTTTCTTTTCACTCATAATTCATCTAATTTGAGCAATTGAAAAAATCCCCGTGAGTCGGTCCTTTTGGTCCGACATCGCTGACAAAATATATATTTCTAGAGCCTTCTATCCAGTGTCGTTGTACCGATTGGTAGGTCGATGTTTTGATAAATAACAAATGGAAATCTAGTTATTAATTTTGTTTTAGAATATTATTCTTTTCATTCATAATTCATCTAATTTGGGCAACTGAAAAGAATCCCAGTGACTTAGTCTCTTTGGTCCGACATCGCTGACAAAATGTATATTTCTAGAACCTTCTATGCAGATTCGTTGTACCGAATGCTAGGTCGATGATTTGATAAATAACAAATGGAAATCTACTAATTCTTTTTATTTTCGAATATTTTTCTTTTCACTCATACTTCATCTAATTTGAGCAATTGAAAAAATCCCCGTGAGTCGGTCCTTTTGGTCCGACATCGCTGACAAAATATATATTTCTAGAGACTTCTATGCAGTTTCGTTGTACCGATTGGTAGATCGATGTTTTGATAAATAACTAATGGAAATCTACTAATTCATTTTATTTTCGAATATTTTTCTTTTCACTCATAATTCATCTAATTTGAGCAATTGAAAAAATCCCCGTGAGTCGGTCCTTTTGGTCCGACATCGCTGAAAAAATATATATTCTAGAGCCTTCTATGCAGATTCGTTGTACTGATTCGTAGTTCGATGTTTTGATAAAAAGAAATGGAAATCTACTAATTCATTTTATTTTCGAATATTTTTCTTTTCACTCATAATTCATCTAATTTGAGCAATTGAAAAAATCCCCGTGAGTCGGTCCTTTTGGTGTCCGATATCGCTGACAAAATATATATTTCTAGAGCCTTCTATGCAGATTCGTTGTACTGATTGGTAGATCGATGTTTTGATAAATAACAAATGGAAATCTACTAATTCATTTTCTTTTTCGAATATTTTTCTTTTCACTCATACTTCATCTAATTTGAGCAATTGAAAAAATCCCCGTGAGTCGGTCCTTTTGGTCCGACATCGCTGACAAAATATATATTTCTAGAGACTTCTATGCAGATTCGTTGTACGATTGGTAGTTCGATGTTTTGATAAAAAGAAATGGAAATCTACTAATTCATTTTCTTTTCGAATATTTTTCTTTTCACTCATAATTCATCTAATTTGAGCAATTGAAAAAATCCCCGTGAGTCGGTCCATTTTGGTCCGACATCGCTGACAAAATATATATTTCTAGAGCCTTCTATCCAGTGTCGTTGTACCGATTGGTAGGTCGATGTTTTGATAAATAACAAATGGAAATCTACTAATTGATTTTGTTTTAGAATATTATTCGTTTCATTGATAATTCATCTAATTCGGGCAACTGAAAAAAATGCCCGTGACTCGGTCCTTTTGGTCCGACATCGCCGACAAAATATATATTTCTAGAGTCTTCTACGCAGAGTCCTTGTGCCGATTCAAAGGTAATTGTTTTGATAAATAACAAATGGAAATCTACTAATTCTTTTTATTTTCGAATATTTTTCTTTTCACTCATACTTCATCTAATTTGAGCAATTGAAAAAATCCCCGTGAGTCGGTCCTTTTGGTCCGACATCGCTGAAAAAAATATATATTTCTAGAGCCTTCTATGCAGATTCGTTGTACTGATTCGTAGTTCGATGTTTTGATAAATAACAAATGGAAATCTACTAATTCTTTTTATTTTCGAATATTTTTCTTTTCACTCATACTTCATCTAATTTGAGCAATTGAAAAAATCCCCGTGAGTCGGTCCTTTTGGTCCGACATCGCTGACAAAATATATATTTCTAGAGACTTCTATGCAGATTCGTTGTACCGATTGGTAGATCGATGTTTTGATAAATAACTAATGGAAATCTATTAATTCATTTTCTTTTCGAATATTTTTCTTTTCACTCATAATTCATCTAATTTGAGCAATTGAAAGAATCCCCGTCATTCGGTCCTTTTGGTCCGACATCGCTGACAAAATATATATTTCTAAAGTCCTCTATGTAGAGTCATTGTACCGATTGGTAGGTCGATGTTTTAATAAATAACAAATGGAAATCTAGTTATTAATTTTGTTTTCGAATATTATTCTTTTCATTCATAATTCATCTAATTTGGGCAACTGAAAAGAATCCCCGTCACTCATTCCTTTGGTCAGACATCGCTGACAAAATATATATTTCTAGAGCCTTCTATGCAGATTTGTTGTACTGATTGGTAGTTCGATGTTTTGATAAAAAGAAAATGGAAATCTACTAATTCATTTTCTTTCGAATATTTTTCTTTTCACTCATAATTCATCTAATTTGAGCAATTGAAAAAATCCCCGTGAGTCGGTCCTTTTGGTTCCGACATCGCTGACAAAATATATATTTCTAGAGCCTTCTATGCAGATTTGTTGTACTGATTGGTAGTTCGATGTTTTGATAAAAATAAATGGAAATCTATTAATTCATATTGTTTCCGAATATTATTCTTTTCATTCACAATTCATCTAATTTGGGCAACTGAAAAGAATCCCAGTGACTTAGTCCCTTTGGTCCGACATCGCTGACAAAATATATATTTCTAGAGATTTCTATGCAGATTTGTTGTACGATTGGTAGGTCGATGTTTTGATAAATAACGAATGAAAATCTACTAATTCATTTCTTTTCGAATATTTTTCTTTTCACTCATAATTCATCTAATTTGAGCAATTGAAAAAATCCCCGTGAGTCGGTCCTTTTGGTCCGACATCGCTGACAAAATATATATTTCTAGAGCCTTCTATGCAGATTCGTTGTACTGATTGGTAGTTCGATGTTTTGATAAAAATAAATGGAAATCTATTAATTCATATTGTTTCCGAATATTATTCTTTTCATTCACAATTCATCTAATTTGAGCAATTGAAAAAATCCCCGTGAGTCGGTCCTTTTGGTCCGACATCGCTGACAAAATATATATTTCTAGAGCCTTCTATGCAGATTCGTTGTACTTGATTGGTAGTTCGATGTTTTGATAAAAATAAATGGAAATCTATTAATTCATTTTGTTTTAGAATATTATTCTTTTCATTCATAATTCATCTAATTTGGGCAACTGAAAATAATCCTTGTGACTCGGTCTCTTAGGTCCGACATCGCTGACAAAATATATATTTCTAGAGCCTTCTATGCAGATTCGTTGTACCGATTG
>CM063499.1:46368823-46382464 GCA_032207245.1 Pardosa pseudoannulata
TCAATTAAATTTCGCTTTTATTGAAATAGTATGCCTAATAACTAAGAAATGAATAGCAACAGTCCGATCATGTTACAAGCTGTACTGTTTGCTCTAATCAGTTATTATAATCATAATTAATGACTTTACCGCATAAGCGAGTTGACAGTAAAATAACCATCTTCGATGTCGATTATTTCAATTATTATTTCGAATTCAATTATCATCTACTATCATTATCCTCAAGTAGAATGGTAAATGAATGCAAATGTATATATTTGAAGCTACATTTCGGGCTCTTATTGAAATAATTTATACCTAATAACTAAGAAATGAATAGAAACAGTCCGATCATGTTACAAGCTGTAAAGATTACTCTAATCTTTACAGTTATTCTAATGCATAAATTAATGGCTTTACTATGTTTGCATTGAAAGCAAAGTATCAACTTCGATTTCGATTATTCGATTATCATCTTCGATTTAAATTTTCATTATCCCCAAGTAAGTGGTAAATGAATGCAATTTATATATTGAAGCTACATTTCGGTGTTTTATTGAAATGTAATGTATGCCTAATAACTAATGAATAGCAACAGTCCGATCATGTTACAAGCTGTCCAGTTTGCTCTAATCAGTTATTCTAATGCATAAATTAATGGATTTACCGCATATGAATTCCTCCACTGTAAAGTAAGGAACTTCGATTTCGATTATTTCAATTACCATCTTCGATTTCAATTTACATTATCCCCAAGCAGAATGGTAAATAAATGCAAATGTATATATTTGCTCTAATAAATGATAATAAGTGTGCATTGAAAGCAAAGTAACCATCGTCGATTTCGATTATTTCAATTATCATTTTCGATTTCAATTTTCATTATACCCAAGTAGATTGGTAAATAATGCAAATGTTATACTGAAGCTACATTTTGGTGTTTTATTGAAATAATGTATACCTAATAACTAAGAAATGAATAGCAACAGTCCGATCATGTTACAAGCTGTAGTTTGCTCTAATCAGTTATTCTAATGCATATAATGTTTACCGCATAGTGTGTTTAGAGCAAAGTAACCAACTTCGATTTCGATTATTTCGATTATCATCTTCCATTTCAATTTTCATTATCCCCAAGTAGAATAATAAATGAATGCGAATGCATATATTTGAGATTAAATTTCTGTCTTTTACTGAAATACTGTATTCTAATAACTAAGGAATGAATAGCAACAATCCGATCATGTTAAAAGTGTCCAGTTTGCTCTAATCAGTTGTTCTAATGCATACGTTAATAGTTTCACCGCTTATGTGTGCATTGAAAGAAAAGTAACCAACTTCGATTTCGATTATTTCGATTATAATATTCAATTTCAATTTTCATTATCCTCAAGTAGAATGGTAAATGAATGCAATTTATATATTGAAGCTACATTTCGGTCTTTTATTGAAACTAATGTATACCTAATAACTAAGAAATGAATAGCAACAGTCTGATTATGTTACTAGCTGTTAAGATTACTCTAATCAGTTATTCTATTGCAGATATTACTGGCTTCGCCGCATAAGAGTTTTTAGAATGTAAAAAAAACATCTTCATTTTCGATATTTCAATTATCATCTTCGATCAAAATTTTCATTATTCCTAAGTAAATGGTAAATGAATGCGAATGCATATATTTGAGATTAAATTTCTGTCTTTTACTGAAATACTGTATTCTAATAACTAAGGAATGAATAGCAACAATCCGATCATGTTAAAAGTGTCCAGTTTGCTCTAATCAGTTGTTCTAATGCATACGTTAATAGTTTCACCGCTTATGTGTGCATTGAAAGAAAAGTAACCAACTTCGATTTCGATTATTTCGATTATCATCTTCGAGTTAAATTTTCATTATTCCCGAGTAGAGTGGAAAATGAATACGAATTTATATATCTGAAGCTATATTTCGGTCTTTTATTAAATTAAGGTATGCCTAATAACTAAGAAATGAATAGCAACAGTCCGATCATGTGACTAGCTGTTAAGATTACTCTAATCAGTTATTCTATTGCAGATATTACTGGCTTCGCCGCATAAGAGTTTTTAGAAAGTAAAGTAACCATCTTCGATTTCGATATTTCAATTATCATCTTCGATCAAAATTTTCATTATTCCTAAGTAAATGGTAAATGAATGCGAATATATATATTTGAAGCTACATTTCGATCTCTCATTGAAATAATGTATACCTAATAACTAAGAAATGAATAGCAACAGTCCGATCATGTTACAAGCTGTCCAGTTTGCTCTAATCAGTTATTCTAATTCATACATTAATGACTTCACTGCATAAGTGAGCATTGTAAGTAAAGTACCCAACTTCGATTTCGATCATTTCGATTATCATCTTCGATTTCAATTTTCATTATCCCCAAGCAGAATGGTAAATGGATATCCATATACTTAAAGCTAAATTTCGGTCTTTTATTGAAATAGTGTATGCCTAATAACTAAGAAATGAATATCAACAGTCTGATCATGTTACAAGCTGTACTGTTTGCTCTAATCAGTTATTATAATGCAGATATTAATGGCTTTACCGCATAAGACCGTTAGTTGACAGTAAAGTAACCAACTTCGATTTCAATTATTTCGATTATAATATTCAATTTCAATTTTCATTATCCTCAAGTAGAATGGTAAATGAATGCAAATGTATATATTTGAAGCTACATTTCGGGCTCTTATTGAAATAATTTATACCTAATAACTAAGAAATGAATAGCAACAGTCCGATGACGTTACAAGCTGTCCAGTTTTCTCTAATCAGTTGTTCTAATGCATACGTTAATGGCTTCCCCGCATATGTGTGCATTGAAAGCAAAGTAACCAACTTGAATTTGGATTATTTCGACTATCCTCTTCGATTTAAATTTTCATTATCCCCAAGTAGAGTGGAAAATGAATGCGAATTTATAGATCTAAAGCTACATTTCGGTATTTTATCGAATTAAGGTATGCCTAGTAACTTAAGAAATGATTAGAAACAGTCGGATCATGTTACAAGCTGTTAAGATTGCTCTAATCAGTTATTCTATTGCAGATATTACATGGCTTTACTGCATAAGAGTTTGTTGAGAGTAAAGTAACCAACATTGATTTCGATTATTTCGATTATCATCTTCAATTTCAATTTTCATTATCCCCAAGTAGAGTGGTAAATTAATGCGAATTTATATATTTGAAGCTACATTTCGGTCTCTCATTGAAATAATGTATACCTAATAACTAAGAAATGAATAGCAACAGTCCGATCACGTTACAATTTGTCCAGTTTGCTCTAATCAGTGCTTCTTATACAGATATTTATGGATTTACCGCATAAGTGCGCATTAAAATAAAGTAACCAAATTCGATATCGATTATTTCGATTATCATTTTCGATTTCAATTTCCATTAACAACAAGTAGAATGGTTAATGAATTCAAATGTATATATTTGATGCTACATTTCGGTCTCTCATTGAAGTAATGTATACCTAATAACTATGAAATGAATAGCCACAGTTCGATCATATTCCAATTTGTCTAGTTTGCTCTAATCAGTAATTGTAATGCAGATATTTATGGATTAACCGCATAATTTACATTGAAATTAAATTAACCGTCTTCGACTTCGATTGTTTTGATTATTATCTTCGGTTTCGATTTTCATTATCCTTAAGTAGATAGGTAAATAAATTCAAATGATTATATTTGAAGCTACATCTCGCTCTTTTATTGACTTAATGTATACCTAATAACTAAGAAATGAATAGCACCAGTCCTATCATGTTACAAGCTGTCCAGTTTGCTGTAATCAGTTATTCTAATGCAGACATCAATGGCTTGACTGCATAAGTGAGCATTTAAAGCTAAGTAACCAACTTCGATTTCGATTATTTCGATTATCATCTTGAATTTCAATTTTCATTATCCCCAAGTAGAGTGGTAAATGAATGTAAATGTATATATATGAAGCTAAATTTCGATTTCCTATTAAAATAAAGTATACCTAATAACTAAGAAATGAATAGCAACCGTCCGATCATGTTACAAGCTGTCCAGTTTCCTGTAATCAGTTATTCTAATGCAGATATTAATCGCTTTACCGCTTAAGAGTTCGTTGACAGTAAAGTAACCATATTCGATTTCGATTATTTCGATTATCATTTTCGATTTCAATTTTCATTATCTACAAGTAGGATGTTAAATAAATTCAAAAGTATACATTTGAAGATACATTTACGACTTTTATTGAAATAATGTATACCTAATAACTAAGAAATGAATAGCAACAGTCAGATCATGTTACAAGCTGTCCAGTTTGCTCTAAACAGTTATTGTAATGCATATATTAATGGCTTTACCACATAAGAGTTCCTTTACAGTAAAGTAATCATCTTCGATTTCGATTATTTCAATTATCATCTAAAATTTCAATCTGCATTATCCCCAAGTAGAATGGAAAATGAATGCAAATGTATATATTTGAACTTCATTTCAGTCTTTTATTGAGATAATGTATACCTAATAACTAAGAAATGAATAGCAATGGTCCGATAATGTTACAAGCTGTTCAGTTTGATCTAATCAGTTGTCCTAATGCATACGTTAATGTCTACCGCATAAGAGTTCGTTGACAGTAAATTAACCAACTTCGATTTCGATTATTTCGATTTTCCTCTTCCATTTAAATTTTCATTATCCCCAAGTAGAGTGGAAAATGAATACGAATTTATATATCTGAAGCTACACTTCGGTCTTTTATCGAATTAAGGTATGCCTAATAACTAAGAAATGAATAGCAACAGTCCGATCATGTTACAAGCTGTTAAGATTGCTCTAATCAGTTAGTCTAATGCAGATATTAATAGCCTTACCGGATATGAGTTTGTTGACAGTAAAGTAACCAACTTCAATTTCAATTATTTCGATTATCATCTTCGATATCAATTTTCATTATACCCTAGTAGAGTGGTAAATTAATGTAAATTTATATACTTGGAGCTACATTTCGGTCTCTTATTGAAGTAATGTATACCTAATAACTAAGAAATAAATAGCAACAGTCCGATCATGTTAGAGTTGTACTGTTTGCTCTAATCAGTGCTTCTAATGAAGATATTTATGGCTTTACCGCATAAGAGTTCGTTGACAGTAAAGTTAACATCTTCGATTTCGATTATTTCGATTATCATCGTTGATTTCAATTTCCATTATGCCCAAGTGGAATGGTAAATGAATACAAATGTATATATTTGAATCTATATTTCTGTCTTTTATTGAAATAGTGCATGCCTAATAACTAAGAAATGAATAGCAACAGTTAGATCATGTTACAAGCTGTCCCTTTTGCTCTAATCAGTTATTCTAATGAAGATATTAATTTCTTTACCACATAAGAGTTAATAAAGTAACCATCTTCGATTTCGATTATTTCAGTTATCATCTTCAATTTCGATTATTTCAATCATCATCTTCGATTTCAATTTTCATTATCCCCAAGAAGAATGGTAAATGAATGGGAATGTATATATTCGAATCTATATTTCGTTCTCTTATTGAAATAATGTATGCCTAATAACTAAGAAATGAATAGCAACAGTCTGATTATGTTACCAGCTGTCCAGTTTTCTTTAATCAGTTGTTCTAATGCATTTGTTAATGGCTTCACCGAATATGTGTACATTGAAAGCAAAGTAACCAACTTAGATTCCGATTATTTCGATTATCATCTTCAATTTCAATTTTCATTATCCCCCAATACAGTGGTAAATGAATGTAAATGTATATATTTGAAGCTAAATTTCGGTCTCCTATTGAAATAAAGTATACCTAATAACTAAGAAATGAATAGCAACCGTCCGATCATGTTACAAGCTGTCCAGTTTCCTGTAATCAGTTATTCTAATGCAGATATTAATCGCTTTACAGCATAAAAGTTCGTTGAATGTAAAGTAACCAACTTCGGTTTCGATTATTTCGATTATCATCTTCGATTTCAATTTTCATTATCCACAAGTAGAATTGTAAATGAATGCGAATGTATCTATTCGAAGCCACATTTCGGTCTTTTATTGAAATAATGTATGCCTAATATCTAAGAAATGAATAACAATAGTCTGATCCTGTTACAAGCTGTCCAGTTTGCTCTAATCAGTTATTCTAATGCAGACATTAAAGGCTTAACCGTATAAATAAGCATTAAAAGTGAAGTAACCATCCTAGATTTTGATTACCATGGAGTACAATTCGTAAATTGATACAATTGTCACTACTCTCTTATTTCTGGAGTCCTGTTGAATCCTTAGACATGGGATTCTAAATAATCCTGTAATAGCCCATTTGGTAGTAATTAGATTTCCAACTTTGATTGTTTTCCTCTCCCATACTGAGGTGGTAGTAATTAAATCAGTTTTTCCTTTTCTACCATACCTTGTTAGCTTTCAATTTATTTTCTGATACAATGTACTAGTTTTATAGTAGCAACGAAAATGTAGACAAATGTTTAACAATGCCTTATATATCTACTAGAATAATATATTTAATATTTATTAAAATAATTCAGAGTATATAGCAATGCATAGAATATAAACATATAAAGTTATATTTTCATGAGACTAAAGATCAAGTATAGTTTTTCTCTATTTTTATTTAGTTGTCAATCTCTTTGAAAAATATGTGATATCAACTCCAAATACGTAACATTTCCCGTCTAAATATTCCGATCACAAACTAAAATAATTAATAGGGCATTCTGAATTTTCATAACGTATTACTAATGGAAAATATTTATTTTTATTATTGTAGAGTGCGTACAGAATATTACAAACCACAAAGCTAAAGTTTTATATTACTTCTGGAAAAAGAAAAAAAAATAGTTTATAAGTAAACTTTAATGGTGTTCATGGTGAAAGATATGGTAACGGTATTTGTGGTTGTTTCTCTTTTTTAATATTCAGCTGTCAGTTTGTCAACAAATAATCAAACTCTCCAATGAAAATCGAAATATTGAAGTAGAAAATTTTAAGCATCACAACAAATCGTTTAAGCCTCCCCTATATAATAATAACCTAAATTATCTGTCCGACTGTCCTCCAATTTATGAAAGAGTTGGACCTGGAATTAATAGAGGCATCCATATTGAATACTTGATGAGTTAGCGTTAGCAAAATTCTAAGCGAGTAAAGTTTAACGTCCGCTAAACTAACGAACCAATTCTAAAATAAATTGGTATACATATCTTTCATACCACAGAGAAAAATACTGTGGTCTTTAAAACGTTCGAAATATACCCCTTCGCCCCTTTTCGAGCGTTTAATGCCATTATTTCAAGATCTATTTTCCCCGGTTAAGTGTAGGCTATTAAGTTTATCACATAATAAATAGGTAAAAATATTTTTTTCTAGCATTATGACGTCATTCCTTTAACCATTTCATTTAATCATTTCTTATTTTAAATTATTTAAATATCGTCTGCATTATTTTCGTACGTTGTATCACTGAAATTAGATATTACGTAAATAATTTTCTTTTATATTTGACTTAAATAATAGATTAGGTACATATGTGATAATTTTAAATTTAATCATCGATTATTTTTTGTTGCAATGAAAATTTTATCACCGGTATTAACAACAAATTCTTTTCATAAAAGTCTAGGAGTCTATTTCCCGGACTAATAAATATCTAGCGTTTAAGTTATATATCTTTGAAAATTAAGAAGAATATTCGCTTGTGTGTTTGCTTTTTTATACATAACCACACGGTTTACCTTAAAGAATTCAACGTGATTCTAAACTGCATTCACAGTATCGGGAGACATTAAAGGAGTATGAAAAAAAAAGAGAGAGAGAGAGAGTGTACCAGATAATTTTCAGCTAAAAAAACAAACCTTTTTTTTTGTTTGACTCATAGGGTACTTTTAGGGTAAAAATTTTACTGATCCCGTAATATGACGGGTTACTAGTCTTGTATACTATACGGGGTATACTAGTCTTGTTTAAGAGTTTTCTTAAAAGTCAGAGTAACAAACAATTTAGTTGTGTGAAATATTAAATTATATATTTTAGTTATTTATTTTATTTTACTTCTTTTATATAAATAAAGTATTTAAATGAAAGACTAAATGCTTCTGATTTTGACATATGCTCATGTAAAGTCATAAATAGAAGTAAAATCGAACACGACAAAAGAATTCTACTAAGTTTGAATAATTTAAAATAGTGTCGAACTGATATAATCGATGTTCAAAATTTTATTTAGTGTATAAGAGTAAAATTAAATATTGCAATAAATTGAATGCACTAAGAAACAAACATTTTTAGCTTAAACAAATTATATAAATTGGATTGAAATGCGTCAGATATTTTTGGATTAAAACGAAAAATATATTAAACAAAGATTGAAAAAATATAAGCATGCTATACTAATTAAATTGAGTGAAAAACAGGCTAAAAATACAAAAAAAAAATATAGAAAAATATATAGATATAATTTGACATTTCATATTATATTGCTTTTCTTTTAATTCATTATGGAATAAAATTAATTAAGTAATTACATCGATAAAGAACAAATAATATAGAGGAAATATTTGGAATTAATTAATTGAATTAATCATTCATGCAAGAAAAATATAAAAAGCATATCTAATATTTATTGAGAGTGCTAAATGTGCTTAGAAAATTGTTATTCAAAAATGAATTTCTTCTGACGAAGAAAAATAGTACTTATTTGTTGGGTAACACTTAGCATTCATTCTTTTACCAAATAACTAAAAAGAACAACAAATCAGTATTCGTGAAATTTTCGAGATTGAATTTTTTTCGAATACACCACATTCCTTATTTATTCTTAGTGTACGGGAAATATAAACACAATTAAATGAATTGTGTTAAAGATTTTGATTTTGAATCAGAAATCATACATAAAAGTAATCTTTAATATTTAAAAAGTATTACTTTCCATTTCGAATAAATTAATTTTACTTTCAAAGCAGTTAAGCCGAATGTTGGTGGAATGGTTAGGGTACTGTCCTTTGGTACCAGAGTTCATGGGTTCGAATCCCACTGTGGCATTAATTGAATTAATCATTCATATAAGAAAAATATAAAAAGTATATCTAATATTTAATGAGAGTATTAAATGTGCATAGGAAATTACCATTCAAGAATGAACTTATCCTGTCTAACGAACAAAAATAGAACTTATTTCTTGGGTAACACTTAGCATTTATTCTTTTACCAAATAACTAAAAAAACAACAAATCAGTATTCGTGAAAATATCGAGGTTGGATTTTTTTAGAATACCAGCATTCTTTATTTATTCTTAGTGTACGGGAAATCTAAACACAATTAGATGAATTGAATTAAAGATTCTGATTTTGAATCAGAAATCATGCATAAAAAGAAATCTTTAATACTTAAAAAGTATTTCTTTTCATTTCGAATACATTAGTTTTACTTTAAAAAGCAGACCAGAGTTCGTGGGTTCGAATCCCACTGTGGCATTAATTTAATTAATCATTCATGTAAGAAAAATATAAAAAGTATATCGAATATTTAATGAGAACATTAAGTGTGCTTAGGAAATTGTTATTCAAGAGTGAATTTCTTATGACGAACAAAAATAGTACTTATTTCTTGGGTAACACTTAGCATCTAGTCTTTTACCAAATAACTAAAAAGAACAACAAATCCATATTCGTGAAATTTTAGAGATTGAATTTTTTTTAATAAACCACATTCTTTATTTATTTAAAGGGTACGGAAAATCTAAACACAATTAGATAAATTAAGTTAAAGATTCTGATTTTCAATCAGAAGCCATACATAAAAGAAATATTTAATATTTTAAAATATTTCTTTCCATTTTGAATAAATTAATTTTACTTTAAAAAGCAGTAAAGCCTAACGATGACCGAATTGATAGGGTGCTGCCCTTTGGTACCAGATTTCGTGGGTTCGAATCCCACTGCATGAATGTTCGTAGCCATTTTGTATCTGCTTCAAAGTTTTCGTAGCTACGTCGAAATTATCGTTAAGTTCGTCCCTATTTTTATTGCCACAGTAATTAATGGAAGCAAAGGAATGAAAATATCATTTCCACTACACCCTTTAGGTAGATAGAATTTGTTGTTAATACCGGTGATAAAATATTCGTTGCCACAAAAAATAATGGATGATTAAATTAAAAATTATAACATATGTATCTAATCTATTATTTAAGCCAAATATAAAAGAAATTTATTTACATAATATCTAACTTCAGTGATAAAACATATCAAAATAATGCAGACGATATTTAAAGAATTTAAAATAAGAAATGATTAAAAGCGATGGTTAAAGGAATGACGTTATAATGTTTGTAAAAAATGGTATTTTTACATATTTATTATGTGATAAATTGACAAATTGAATCGCCTGCTCTTAACCTGGGAAAATAGTGTTTGAAATAATAAATTGGATTATGTCTTTCTTCATTAAGCACGTCTTGCTTTGAGTGAGAAAATACAATAGAGGCATTTAGTTGCCGTAATCTAGAATAATCTTTAATAATGCCGCATTTCTCTATTGTAATGAAAGACAAACTATGAAAATGTTTTTAGGTGATTAAATTATAATGATATATACGGTAAGATTCTAATATTCGAAAACATATGGACTATTTAATGTTGATTCTTGCAAGGAATTTACAAGAATTCATTAATTGTATCAAATTGTATGTTTTCTTATTTTTCTTGTTAATGCTTAATCTAAAATTAATACCTAACAATTGAATGCAAATGGATGGTATACATTACAAATTGTTTATATTGTATAGTTTGGTTTGAAGCCCTACGGTCTACTGCTTTGCTCACGAAAGCCTATTAGTGAGGGTTTTTGATTTTGGAGTGCCACGGTCTACTTTCTGCAACACGAAGGTTTATGAGACCGGGACCTACTGCTTAAAGCCGATTCCGAACAGCTACGAGTATCCATGCCTCAGTGTTATTCGAACCAATGAACTCGGGCTCCGAAGGCCGGCACCCTAACCATTCGGCCATCGTTCGTCAAATAGGCCGAGACTTCCTGCTTAAAGACGATTCCGAACGGCTACGAACACCTATTCGAACAGCAGCAGGATTCGAACTCACGATCTCAAGTATTGAAGTCTAGTGCTCTACCATTCGATCATCGTTCGGCCTATTTTGTATGAGTTAGTTGTTCTAATAGCTAATTATAGGCTTCTAAATGTCTGTCAGAAATAAAGTAGCATACTTTTGTTAGAATATCTTTAAGATACATACAAGTGTCGCAAAACTCTTCACTATGTGCTTCTAAACATTTAATTTGTTCTTCGTAAGGTGTTCTAAATAAATCATTGGACGCTTATTCACCAATAATTAAATTCCTAACTTTGAATGTTTCTACGCAGTTAGCACAGATTTCCATAATGACACAGCCTTTCTAATGTTCTTCATTAACCGGTATTTTGCTTTGGTTGATAAAAAGCAATAAGCTAATATTATGGAATTATGCTTATTAAATCCTTATACGTTATGTCCCAAGATTACATTATGTCTCCTGTGATTTGTTTCTTTGCAGCAATTAAGTTCCTATCTTTGTCTGTCTTTCCTTATAAAACTGACTTTGGGATAATGATTTACGATTATGTCTTTCTAATGATCTTCTTCATTAAACCTCCTTTTTCCTTGAGGCAGAGATGCAATAAACACATTTAGTAGAAGTACCGTAAGCAGTTCTTTAATAATACTGCGTGAATTTTTCTAGATGGTAGAGGGTAGATTATACAAAAGCAATTAATGAAATGAATAAATTAGTTTATTTAGAGATACATAGAAAGTTCCTATACAGAAGTATTTTATTACACTAAAAATTCAATTTACAAGCTGGCTTTACTTCAGTTTAGGATGATCCTTGATTTTGATTCTTAACATTTCCAAATATAGAAGTTTTTTTACATATGACAACGCCATGGTTTCCGTCTGCATTTGTGTATAAAACTTTTTAGTATTTGAATACTGATAATTTATGACTTTTGTTTCATTTTTATTAATTTTATAAAGTATGTACTGCGAAGACCACCTTTGTTCGGAACACTAATGACCTAAATCAGCTGAACTGGGTCTGTAGCCTTAACTGGAGTGCTCAGGTAACTGGGACAGTAACTGACCTCCAGGTATAAAAAGCCTAGAATTTTGCGATTCGGGGCTTTTCGACATTTCTTAAGTAGGTGTTCGGACCTTGTGGAGGCTTCTCGGCAGGGTCTCGGACACCGAAAGGGGGATATATTGGGTTCGCGTTGCACCCTTGAAAAGGCTCTCCATCGTGTGAGAATATTTAATTCTTTTTGCGACTGTGATCCTCGTGGCTATGTTATCCAAGCAACAATCCTTTACATTTCGAAATGTTTTGGGATATTACATTCCCTTTGTGGCACGTGATGAAGAGTCAAGTTTAAGACATAACATCGTTTATTAAATTCCAAGTTACCTAGCTTGTACTCAAACAACTGCCGCTAGCAGTTTGTTGCGTAATTGATGTTAGTTGTCTATACTGCCAAGAGATGGCGCCAGGTGTTCCAAGAAAAAGAGGAACAGACTATGTTGTTTTAGATTTTTAGTTAGTTCCTAGTTATGTAAGTTGTTGTGAGTTCTGTTTTTTATGTGGTATATGTGTGTTCTTTGTCTAACGGGAAAAAGTGCTAAGTCCCCTGTAAATATGTCGTGCTGTGTGTGGAATAAAATATAAAAAAGTCCTAGTTTTCGTTATATATATGAGTTTATAGGTGTAGATTAAAGGTCCCATGGATGTCACTTTACAGTGCATCTTCTATTCCAGCAATACTACCCAGGTAAGCATGCCTACACTGTTTATGTTTCTGGTACTCATCCGTTTGATATGAGAGAAATGAGAAGCTTATATGAGATGTTTTGTGTTATAGTAGATGTTTTAGAACTGAACCTGCATGTAATGTCGGGTAGACATTCCTAGGTTATTTCCTTAACCACTTGCGCTACAAAGACGTGCCAGGCACGTCGAGATGCTTTTGTTACAGAACCGAAAGCGACGTGTATACCACGTCGATAGTCATTTCGCGCAGAAACAAATGCGACGTGAATACCATGTCGATAGTCACTTCGAGCAGAAAAAAATGCGACTTGTGCGTGGTACCTCGGCTAATCGTAAGAGTTCAGCCGTTCATTCTTCCAGCTACAGTTCTACAGTATTTTTTGAAGTATTTTTTAAAGTTATGTCGCGGAACGCGGCGCGGCCACCGGCAGTTAAATCGTAGCGCAAGTGGTTAATGTTGGAACTTTGTTTTTCCATTAGAGATATTTATTGTTAAAGAGCCTTTGTTCCAACACAGTATTAACAGTGGCTTTTATATGGTAACACAACATTCTAGATGTATTTTAATGGAACAGAAATTTTACATAATTTAGAAGTCTTCTTGACTACTTAACAAACATAAAATTAGGGAGATAAATTTGTACTGACTCAGGATCAAACCGGAGACCTTTCGGCTCGTAGCCAATGACTTTAACTATTGTGCCATGGAGCTCGGTAGATATCGTTTGAAATGTGGCAATATATCCAGTATTTACTCCAGAAATAAAAGAGATTTCCAAT
>CM063499.1:46385064-46397564 GCA_032207245.1 Pardosa pseudoannulata
AAGAGTTCATTGACAGTATAGTAACCATCTTCGATTTCGATTATTTCAGTTATCATCTTCAATTTCAATTTGCACTATCCCCAAGTGGAATGGTAAATGAATGCAAATGTATATATTTGAATCTGCATTTCGGTGTTTTATTGAAGTAAGGTATGCCTTATAACTAAGAAATGAATAGCAACAGTCCTATCATTTTACAAGCTGCCCAGTTTGCTCTAATCAGTTGTTCTAATGTAGATGTTAATAGCTATATCACATAAGAGTTCGTTGACAGTAATGTAACCATCTTCGATTTCGATTATTTCAATTATCATCTTCCATTTCGGTTACTTAAATTATCATCTTCTTTTTCAATTTTTATTATCCTCAACTAGAATGGTAAAATAATGAAAATGTATATATTTGGAGCTACATTTCGGGCTCTTATTGAAATAATGTATACCTAATAACTAAGAAATGAATAGCAACAGTCCGATTATGTTACCAGCTGTCCAGTTTGCTCTAATCAGTTGTTCTAATGCATATGTTAATGACTTTACCGAGTATGTTTGCAATGAAGGCAAAGTAATCAACTTCGATTTCGATTATTTCGATTATCCTCTTCCATTTAAATTAGCATTATCCCCAAGTACAGTGGTAAATCAATGCGAATTTATATATCTGAAGCTACATTTCGGTGTTTTATTGAAATAAGATATGCCTAATAACTAATGAATGGCAACAGTCCGATCATGTTACAAGCTGTAAAGATTGCTCTAATCTTTACAGTTATTCTAATGCATAAATTAATGACTTTCCCGCATAAGAATTCCTCCACTGTAAAGTTATGAACTTCGATTTGGATTATTTCGATTATTATCTTCGATTTCAATTTAGGTTATCCCCAAGCAGAATGGTAAATGAATGCAAATGTATACATTTGCTCTAATAAATGATAATAAGTGTGCATTGAAAGCCAAGTAACCATCGTCGATTTCGATTATTTCAATTATCATTTTCGATTTCAATTTTCATTATACCCAAGTGGAATGGTAAATTAATGCAAATGCTTATACTTGAAGCTACATTTCGGTCTCTTATTGAACTAATGTATACCTAATAACTAAGAAATGAATAACCACAGTCCGATCACGTTATAAGCTGTCCAGTTTGCTCTAATCAGTTATTCTAATGCATACATTACTTGTTTCACCCCATAAGTGAGCATTTAAAGCAAAGTAACCAACTTCGATTTCGATTATTTCGATTATCATCTTCCATTTCAATTTTCATTATCCCCAAGTAGAATAATAAATGAATGCGAATGCATATATTTGAGATTAAATTTCTGTCTTTTACTGAAATAGTGTATGCCTAATAACTAAGAAATGAATATCAACAGTCTGATCATGTTACAAGCTGTACTGTTTGCTCTAATCAGTTATTATAATGCAGATATTAATGGCTTTACCGCATAAGACCGTTAGTTGACAGTAAAGTAACCATCTTCGATTTCGATTATTTCAATTATCATCTTCGATTTCTATTTTCATTATCATCAAGTAGAAGGGTAAATGAATGTAAATGTATATATTTGGAGCTACATTTCGGGATCTTATTGATGTAATGTATACCTAATAACTAAGAAATGAATAGCAACAGTCTGATTATGTTACTAGCTGTCCAGTTTGCTCTAATCAGTTGTTCTAATGCATACATTACTTGTTTCACCCCATAAGTGAGCATTTAAAGCAAAGTAACTAACTTCGATTTCGATTATTTCGATTATAATATTCAATTTCAATTTTCATTATCCTCAAGTAGAGTGGAAAATGAATACGAATTTATATATGAAGCTACATTTAGGTCTTGTATTAAAATAAGATATGCCTAATAACTAAAAAATGAATAGCAATAGTCCGATCATGTGACTAGCTGTTAAGATTGCTCTAATCAGTTATTCTATTGCAGATATTACTGGCTTTACAGCATAAGAGTTTGTTGACAGTAAAGTAACCAACATCCATTTCGATTATTTCAATTACCATCTTCGATTTCAATTTACATTATCCCCAAGCAGAATGGTAAATAAATGCAAATGTATATATTTGAAGCTACATTTCGATCTCTCATTGAAATAATGTATACCTAATAACTAAGAAATGAATAGCAACAGTCCGATCACGTTACAATTTGTCCAGTTTGCTCTAATCAGTGCTTCTTATACAGATATTATGGATTTACCGCATAAGAGTTTGTGACAGTAAAGTAACCAAATTCGATTATCGATTATTTCGATTATCATTTTCGATTTCAATTTCCATTTACAACAAATAGAATGGTTAATGAATTCAAATGTATATATTTGATGCTAATTTCGGTCTCTCTTTGAAGTAATGTATACCTAATAACTATGAAATGAATAGCCACTGTTCGATCATATTCCAATTTGTCTAGTTTGCTCTAATCAGTAATTGTAAATGCAGATATTTATGGATTAACCGCATAATTTACATTGAAATTAAAATTAACCGTCTTCGACTTCGATTGTTTTGATTATTATCTTCGGTTTCGATTTTCATTATCCTTAAGTAGATAGGTAAATAAATTCAAATGATTATATTTGAAGCTACATCTCGATCTCTTATTGAAATAATGTATGCCTAATAACTAAGAAATGAATAGCAACAGTCCGATTATGCTACCAGCTGTCCATTTTGCTTTAATCAGTTGTTCTAATGCATACGTTAATGGCTTCACCGCATATGTTTGCATTTAAAGCAAAGTAACCAACTTCGATTTCGATTATTTTGATTATCATCTTTAATTTCAATTTTCATTATCCCCAAGTAGAGTGGTAAATGAATGTAAATGTATATATTTGAAGCTAAATTTCGGTCTCTTATTGAAATAAAGTATACCTAATAACTAAGAAATGAATAGAAACCGTCCGATCATGTTACAAGCTGTCCAGTTTCCTGTAATCAGTTATTCTAATGCAGATATTAATCGCTTTACAGCATAAGAGTTCGTTGAATGTAAAGTAACCAACTTCGGTTTCGATTATTTCGATTATCATTTTCGATTTCAATTTTCATTATCTACAAGTAGGATGTTAAATAAATTCAAAAGTATACATTTGAAGATACATTTTGGGCTGTTATTGAAATAATGTATACCTAATAACTAAGAAATTAATAGCAACAGTCAGATCATGTTACAAGCTGTTACGTTTGGTCTAAACAGTTATTCTAATGCAGATATTAATGGCTTTACCGCATAAGAGTTCCTTTTCAGTAAAGTAAACATCTTCGATTTCGATTATTTCGATTATCATCTAAAATTTCAATCTGCATTATCCCCAAGTAGAATGGAAAATGAATGCAAATGTATATATTTGAACTTCATTTCAGTCTTTTATTGAGATAATGTATACCTAATAACTAAGAAATGAATAGCAATGGTCCGATAATGTTACAAGCTGTTCAGTTTGATCTAATCAGTTGTTCTAATGCAGATATTAATCGCTTTACCGCATAAGAGTTCGTTGACAGTAAATTAACCAACTTCGATTTCGATTATTTCGATTTTCCTCTTCGATTTAAATTTTCATTATCCCCAAGTAGAGTGGAAAATGAATGCGAATTTATAGATCTAAAGCTACATTTCGGTATTTTATCGAATTAAGGTATGCCTAGTAACTTAAGAAATGATTAGAAACAGTCGGATCATGTTACAAGCTGTTAAGATTGCTCTAATCAGTTATTCTATTGCAGATATTAATAGGCTTTACTGCATAAGAGTTTGTTGAGAGTAAAGTAACCAACATTGATTTCGATTATTTCGATTATCATCTTCAATTTCAATTTTCATTATCCCCAAGTAGAGTGGTAAATTAATTCAAAAATATATATTTGAAGCTACATTTCGATCTCTCATTGAAATAATGTATACCTAATAACTAAGAAATGAATAGCAACAGTCCGATCATGTTACAAGCTGTCCAGTTTGCTCTAATCAGTTATTCTAATGTAGATATTAATGGCTATACCGCATAAGAGTTCGTTGACAGTAAAGTAACCAACTTCGATTTCGATTATTTCGATTATCATCTTCAATTTCAATTTGCACTATCCCCAAGTGGAATGGTAAATAGTTGCAAATGTATATATTTGAATCTATATTTCTGTATTGTATTGAAATAGTGTATGCCTAATAACTAATAAATGAATAGCAACAGTCCTATCATTTTTCAAGCTGTCCAGTTTCCTCCAATCAGTTATTCTAATGTAGATATTAATGGCTATACCGCATAAGAGTTCATTGACAGTAAAGTAACCATCTTCGATTTTGATTATTTCAGTTATCATCTTCGATTTCAATTTTCATTATCCCCAAGTAGAATGGAAAATGAATACAAATTTATATATCTGAAGCTACATTTCGTTCTTTTATTGAAATAAGATATGCCTAATAACTAAAAAATGAATAGCAATAGTCCGATCATGTGACTAGCTGTTAAGATTGCTCTAATCAGTTATTCTATTGCAGATATTACTGGCTTACCGGATATGAGTTTGTTGACAGTAAAGTAACCAACATCCATTTCGATTATTTCAATTATCATCTTCAATTTCAATTTTCATTATCCCCAATAGAGTGGTAAATTAATGTAAATTTATATATTTGAAGCTAAATTTCGGTCTCTTATTGAAATAATGTATACCTAATAACTAAGAAATAAATAGCAACCGTCCGATCATGTTACAAGCTGTCCAGTTTCCTAATCAGTGCTTCTAATGCAGATATTTAATCGCTTTAACAGCATAAGAGTTCGTTGACAGTAAAGTAACCATCTTCGATTTTGATTATTTCAGTTATCATCTTCAATTTCAATTTGCACTATCCCCAAGTGGAATGGTAAATGAATGCAAATGTATATATTTGAATCTATATTTCTGTATTTTATTGAAATAGTGTATGCCTAATAACTAATAAATGAATAGAAACAGTCCTATCATTTTACAAGCTGTCCAGTTTGCTCTCATCAGTTATTCTAATGTAGGTATTAATGGCTATACCGCATAAGAGTTCGTTGAAAGTAAAGTAACCATCTTCGATTTCGATTATTTCAATTATCATCTTCGATTTCAATTTTCATAATCCCCAAGAAGAATGGTAAATGAATATGAATGTATATATTTGAATCTATATTTCGATCTCTTATTGAAATAATGTATGCCTAATAACTAAGAAATGAATAGCAACAGTCCGATTATGCTACCAGCTGTCCATTTTGCTTTAATCAGTTGTTCTAATGCATACGTTAATGGCTTCACCGCATATGTTTGCCTTGAAAGCAAAGTAACCAACTTCGATTTCGATTATTTCGCTTATCATCTTCAATTTCAATTTTCATTATCCCCAAATAGAGTGGTAAATGAATGTAAATGTATATATTTGAAGCTAAATTTCGGTCTCCTATTGAAATAAAGTATACCTAATAACTAAGAAATGAATAGCAACCGTCCGATCATGTTACAAGCTGTCCAGTTTCCTGTAATCAGTTATTCTAATGCAGATATTAATCGCTTTACATCATAAGAGTTCGTTGAATGTAAAAGTAACCAACTTCGGTTTCGATTATTTCGATTATCATCTTCGATTTCAATTTTCATTATCCACAAGTAGAATTGTAAATGAATGCGAATGTATCTATTCGAAGCCACATTTCGGTCTTTTATTGAAATAATGTATGCCTAATATCTAAGAAATGAATAACAATAGTCTGATCCTGTTACAAGCTGTCCAGTTTGCTCTAATCAGTTATTCTAATGCAGACATTAAAGGCTTAACCGTATAAATAAGCATTAAAAGTGAAGTAACCATCTTAAATTTTGATTACCATGGAGTACAACTGGTAAACTGATACAAATGTAACAACTCTCTTATTTCTGGATTCCTTCTAAATCCTTAGACATGGGGTTCTAAATAATCCTGTAATAGCCCATTTGGTAGTAATTAGATTTCCAACTTTGATTGTTTTCCTCTCTCAAACTGAGGTGGTAGTAATGAAACCCGTTTTTGCTTTTCTACCATACCTTGTTAGCTTTCAATTTATTTTCTGATACAATGTACTAGTTTTATAGTAGCAACGAAAATGTAGACAAATGTTTAACAATGCCTTATATATCTACTAGAATAATATATTTAATATTTATTAAAATAATTCAGAGTATATAGCAATGCATAGAATATAAACATATAAAGTTATATTTTCATGAGACTAAAGATCAAGTATAGTTTTTCTCTATTTTTATTTAGTTGTCAATCTCTTTGAAAAATATGTGATATCAACTCCAAATACGTAACATTTCCCGTCTAAATATTCCGATCACAAACTAAAATAATTAATAGGGCATTCTGAATTTTCATAACGTATTACTAATGGAAAATATTTATTTTTATTATTGTAGAGTGCGTACAGAATATTACAAACCACAAAGCTAAAGTTTTATATTACTTCTGGAAAAAGAAAAAAAAATAGTTTATAAGTAAACTTTAATGGTGTTCATGGTGAAAGATATGGTAACGGTATTTGTGGCTGTTTAACTTTTTAAATATTCAGCTGAAAGTTTGTCAACAAATAATCAAAATCTCCAATGAAAATCGAAATCTTGAATTAGAAGGTTTTAAGCATAACAACAAATCGTTTAAGCCTCCCCTATATAATAATAACCTAAATTATCTGTCCGACTGTCCTCCAATTTATGAAAGAGTTGGACCTGGAATTAATAGAGGCATCCATATTGAATACTTGATGAGTTAGCGTTAGCAAAATTCTAAGCGAGTAAAGTTTAACGTCCGCTAAACTAACGAACCAATTCTAAAATAAATTGGTATACATATCTTTCATACCACAGAGAAAAATACTGTGGTCTTTAAAACGTTCGAAATATACCCCTTCCCCTCTTTTCGAGCTTTTAATGCAATTATTTCAAGCCCTATTTTCCCCGGTTAAGAGCAGGCGATTAAATTTATCACATAATAAATAGATAAAAACAATTTTTTTCTAGCATTATGACGTCATTAATTTAACCATTTCATTTAATCATTTTTATTTTAAGTTATTTAAATATCGTCTGCATTATTTTCGTACGCTTTATCACTGAAATCAGATATTTACGTAAATAATTTTCTTTTATATTTGACTTAAATAATAGATTAGGTACATATGTGATAATTTTAAATTTAATCATCGATTATTTTTTGTTGCAATGAAAATTTTATCACCGGTATTAACAACAAATTCTTTTCATAAAAGTCTAGGAGTCTATTTCCCGGACTAATAAATATCTAGCCTTTAATTTATATATTTTTGAAATTTAAGAAGAATGTTCGCTTGTGTGTTTGCTTTTTATACATAACCACACGGTTTACCTTAAAGAATTCAACGTGATTCTAAACTGCATTCACAGTATCGGGAGACTTTATAGGAGTATGAAGAAAAAAAAAATTATGGAGAGTGTACCAGATAATTTTCAGCTAAAAAACAAACCTTTTTTTTGTTTGACTCATAGGGTACTTTACAATTATTTAAAATTAAAAATTTTACTGATCCCGTAATATGACGGGCTTACTAGTCTTGTATATTATACGGGGCATACTAGTCTTGTTTAAGAGTCTTCTTAAGAGTCAGAGTAACAAATAATTTAGTTGTGTGAAATATTAAATTATATATTTTTTCGTTATTTATTTTATTTTACTTCTTTTATATAAATAAAGTATTTAAATGAAAGACTAAATGCTTCTGATTTGACATATGGTCATGTAAAGTCATAAATAGAAGTAAAATCGAACACGACAAAAGAATTCTACTAAGTTTGAATAATTTAAAATAGTGTCGAACTGATATAATCGATGTTCAATATTTTATTTAGTATATAAGAGTAAAATTAAATATTGCAATAAATTGAATGCACTAAGAAACAAACATTTTTAGCTTAAACAAATTATATAAATTGGATTGATATGCATCAGATATTTTTGAATTAAAACGAATAATATATTAAACAAAGATTGAAAAAAATATAAGCATGGTATACTAGTTAAATTAAATGAAAAAGCAGGCTAAAAATTGAAAAATATATAGAAAAATATATAGATATAATTTGACATTTCATATTATATAGATTTTCTTTTAATTCATTATGGAATAAAATTAATTAAGTAATTACATCGATAAAGAACAAATAATATAGAGGAAATTTTGGAATTAATTAATTAAATTAATCATTCATGTAAGGAAAATATAAAAAGCATATCTAATATTTAATGAGAGTATTAAATGTGCATAGGAAATTATCAAGCAAGAGTGAACTTCTCCTGTATAACGAACAAAAATAGAACTTATTTCTTGGGTAACATTTCACATTTAGTCTTTTACCAAATAACTAAAAAGAACAACATATCAGTATTCGTGAAACTTTCGAGATTGAATTTTTTTCGAATAAACCACATTCTTTATTTATTTTTAGTGTAGGGATATCTAAATACAATTAGATGAATTGAAATAAAGATTCGGATTTTGAATCAGAAATCATACATAAAAGAAATTTTAATATTTAAGAAGTATTACTTTCCATTTCGAATAAATTAATTTTACTTTAAAAAGCAGTTAAGCTGAATGTTGACCGAATGGTTAGGGTACTGTCCTTCGATACCAGAGTTCGCGGGTTCGAATCCCACTCTGGCATTAATTGAATTAATCATTCATGCAAGAAAAATATAAAAAGCATATCTAATATTTATTGAGAGTGTTAAATGTCCTTAGGAAATTGTTATTCAAGAATGAATTTCTTCTGACGAAGAAAAATAGTACTTATTTCTTGGGTAACACTTAACATTTAGACTTTTACCAAATAACTAAAAAGAACAACAAATCAGTATTCGTGAAACTCTCGAGATAGAAATTTTTTCGAATACCAAAATTCTTTAATTATTCTTAGTGTACGGGAAATCTAAACACAATTAGATGAATTTAGTTAAAGATTCTGATTTTTAATCAGAAATCATACATAAAAGTAATCTTTAATATTTAAAAACTATTACTTTCCATTTCGAATAAATTAATTTTACTTTAAAAAGCAGTTAAGCCGAATGTTGGCCGAATGGTTAGGGTGCTGTCCTTCGGTGCCACAGTTCATGGGTTCGAATCCCACTGTGGAATTAATTGAATTAATCATTCATGTAAGAAAAATATAAAAAGTATATCTAATATGTAATGAGAGTATTAAGTGTGCTTAGGAAATTATCATTCAAGAGTGAACTTCTCCTGTCTAACAAGAAAATAGTACTTATTTCTTGGGTAACACTTAACATTTAGTCTTTTACCAGATAACTAAAAAACAACAAATCAGTATTCTTGAAAACTTTCGTGGTAGATTTTTTCGAATAAACCACATTATTTATTTATTTTTAGTTTACGGGAAATATAAACACAATTAGATGAACTGAATTAAGGATTCTGATTTTGAATCAGAATCCTACATAGAAGAAATCTTTAATATTTTAAATGTATTTCTTTTCATTTCGAATACATTAGTTTTACTTTAAAAAGCAGACCAGAGTTCGTGGGTTCGAATCCCACTGTGGCATTAACTGAATTAATCATTCATGTAAGAAAAATGTAAAATGTATATCGGATATTTAATGAAAGTATTAAGTGTGCTTAGGAAATTATCATTCAAGAATGAATTTCTCCTGTCTAAAAAACAAAAATAGTACTTATTTCTTGGGTAACACTTAACATTTAGTCTTTTACCAGATAACTAAAAAACAACAAATCCATATTGAAATTTTAGAGATTAATTTTTTTTTTAATAAACCACATTCTTTATTTTATTTAAATACGGAAAATCTAAACACAATTAGATAAATTAAGTTAAAGATTCTGATTTAATCAGAAGCCATACATAAAAAATATTTAATATTTTAAAATATTTCTTTATTTTGAATAAATTAATTTTACTTAAAAAGCAGTAAAGCCTAACGATGACCGAATTGTTAGGGTGCTGCCCTTTGGTAAGAGTTCGTGGGTTCGAATATAAGAATGTTCGTAGCCATTTTGTAATCTGCTTCAAAGTTTCGTAGCTACGTCGAAATTACGTTAAGTTGTCCCTATTTTTATTGCACAGTAATGAATGGAAGCAAAGGAATGAAAATATCATTTCCACTAAACCCTGGAGGTAGATAGAATTTGTTGTTAATACCGGTGATAAAATTTTCATTGCAACAAAAAATAATTGATAATTAAATTTAAAACTATACCATATGTATCTAATCTATTATTTAAGCCAAATATAAAAGAAAATTATTTACGTAATATCTAAATTCAGTGATAAACATATCAAAATAATGCAGACGATATTTTAAAGATTTAAAATAAGAAATGATTAAAAGCGATGGTTAAAGAATGACGTTATAATGTTTGTAAAAAATGGTATTTTTACATATTTATATGTGATAAATTGACAAATTGAATCGCCTGCTCTTAACTGGGAAAATAGTGTTTGAAATAATAAATTGGATTATGTTTTCTTCATTAAAGCACGTCTTGCTTTGAGTGAGAAATACAATAGACATTTTAGTTGCCGTAATCTAGAAATAATCTTTAATAATACCGCATCTTTTCTCTATTTGAATGAAAGACAACTATGAAAATGTTTTTAGGTGATTAAATTATAATGATATATACGGTAAGATTCTAATATTCGAAAACATATGGACTATTTAATGTTGATTCTTGCAAGGAATTTACAAGAATTCATTAATTGTATCAAATTGTATTTTTTCTTATTTTCTTGTTAATGCTTAATCTAAATTAAATACCTAACAATTGAATGCAAATGTTTCAACATTGTTTATATTATAGTTGGTTTGAAGCCCTACGGTCTACTTTTGCTCACGAAGCTAATTAGAGAGGGTTTTTGATTTTGGAGTGCCACGGTCTACTTTCTGCAACACGAACTCATGAGACCGGACCTACTGCTTAAAGCCGATTCCGAACAGCTACGAGTATCATGCCTCAGTGTTATTCGAACCAATGAACTCGGGGTCCGAAGGCCGGCACCTAACCATTCGGCCATCGTTCGTCAATAGAGACTTCCTGCTTAAAGACGATTCCGAACGGCTACGAACACCTATTCGAACAGCAGCAGGATTCGAACTCACGATCTCAAGTATTGAAGTCTAGTGCTCTACCATTCGATCATCGTTCGGCCTATTTTGTATGAGTTAATTGTTCTAATAGCTAATTATAGGCTTCTAAATGTCTGTCAGAAATAAAGTAGCATACTTTTGTTAGAATATCTTTAAGATACATACAAGTGTCGCAAAACTCTTCACTATGTGCTTCTAAATATTAAATTTGATTGTAAGGTGTTGTAAATAAATCACTGGACGCTTATTCACCAATAATTAAATTCCTAAATCTGAATGTTTCTACGTAGTTAGCATAGATTTCCATAATGACACAGCCTTTCTAATGTTCTTCATTAACCGGTATTTTGCTTTGGTTGATAAAAAGCAATAAGCTAATATTATGGAATTCTGCTTATTAAATCCTTATACGTTATGTCCCAAGATCACATTATGTCTCCTGTGATTTGTTTCTTTGCAGCAATTAAGTTCCTATCTTTGTCTGTCTTTCCTTATAAAACTGACTTTGGGATAATGATTTACGATTATGTCTTTCTAATGATCTTCTTCATTAAACCTCCTTTTTCTTTGAGGCAGAGATGCAATAAACACATTTAGTAGAAGTACAATAGGCAGTTCTTTAATAATACTGTGTGAATTTTTCTAGATGGTAGAGGGTAGATTATACAAAAGCAATTAATGAAATGAATAAATTAGTTTATTTAGAGATACATAGAAAGTTCCTATACAGAAGTATTTTATTACACTAAAAATTCAATTTACAAGCTGGCTTTACTTCAGTTTAGGATGATCCTTGATTTTGATTCTTAACATTTCCAAATATAGAAGTTTTTTTACATATGACAACGCCATGGTTTCCGTCTGCATTTGTGTATAAAACTTTTTAGTATTTGAATACTGATAATTTATGACTTTTGTTTCATTTTTATTAATTTTATAAAGTATGTACTGCGAAGACCACCTTTGTTCGGAACACTAATGACCTAAATCAGCTGAACTGGGTCTGTAGCCTTAACTGGAGTGCTCAGGTAACTGGGACAGTAACTGACCTCCAGGTATAAAAAGCCTAGAATTTGCGATTCGGGGCTTTTCGACATTCTTAAGTAGGTGTTTAACCTTGTGGAGGCTTCTTTTTATCTCGGACACCGAAAGGGGGATATATTGGGTTTCACCCTTAAATATCGTGTGAGAATATTTAATTCTTTTTACTATATCCTCTGGCTATGTTATCCAAGCAACAATCTTTACATTTCGAAATGTTTTGGGATATTACAATCCCTTTGTACATGAAGAGTCAAGTT
>CM063499.1:46402564-46440064 GCA_032207245.1 Pardosa pseudoannulata
TAATATTTGCATTTAATATCAGAACTTTTAAAGTTCCGGGGCACCTTGTGACACTTTTAAGTTAAACATTTTTATGAATTTTTTAAAATCTAATTGAAAAAAAGTAAGTATGCATGCATATATTGTCATCATATCTGCTTCTTATAAACATTAAACCTTCTTAATATCTGAGTTAGTTAAAGAGTAATAAAAGAAATAAAATACCTTTCCAATGTCCCAACCTGCCCCACTCTATGGGGTAGGTTGGGACACTAAACAACAAATACAAAATACTGTTCAAATTATTTTTATTAACTGTTATAAAAGAGAAATAGCTGAAAATTGTCCAAGTTAATACATTCTTTAATAAATCTTATATTTGCAACTATTCAAACATATTAGCATTTACAGCAGAATACTTTCTGTTTGTTTTTCTTGTCCTCACCATTTTTTTTCTGAAAAAAAACGATTAATAAATTAATATTTTGACATGTTAAATCAATTAAAAATTAGGCACCAAAATATTAATTATTTTGCTTGAATTGATATTTGTTTACACTTTTTAAAATGTCCCAAGGTGCATCTATATGTCCCATCTATGTGTGTCCCAACCTACCCCATTTTACATAGTATCTTGGTAACTACTATACAGTTCCGCTTATTAATACAATTTATTTATTAGCATAGAAATAATAATAAATGAAATTTCTTTCATAATGATACACTTTTTTTTTAAATATTTAAATTTTTTTTCAAACAAATTACTTTTTAAAATGCACATTGATGTAATTTTGGGTTATTCAAAACAAATAAAATGGATGTGTTCCTTACCTATAAGCACTATCTTCATCAAAATTATTTGAGAAGTGAAGAGTAATGTCATCTATCAATACACATGAGCTCTAATTCTTGGTTGCAAATTAAAGCCTGAAAATAAAGGTGTCCCAAGGTGGGCTATGCCCAAGGTGTCCCACTCTCCACCAAAGATTTTAAATGCATGTGGTGATTACGCAATAATGTTTTATTTATTACATTCGTTTGTGAAATACAATTAATATTCTTTTTATGAGGAAACGTCACTTATAATTATTCAAAAATTTGATGTTTTATTTTTGCATTTTAAAAATTGCTCTACATTTTTAACCGTTTAAAGCATGTCATTAAAATATTGCACTTAGAACTTGTAAAACTATATAATCTTTGCATTTAATATCAGAGCTTTTAAAGTTATTATAAAGATTTTAAATGTATTGGGTGATTATGCAATAATGTTTCATTTATTGCATTCGTTTGTGAAATACAATTAAAATCTTTTTAATAGGAAACGTCACTTGTAATTATTCAAAAATTTGATTTTTTATTTTTGCATTTCAAAAACTGCTCTACATTCTTTAATCGTTTAAAGCATTCCATTAAAACATTCCACTTAGAATTTGTAAAACTGTATAGTTTTTGCATTTAATATCAGAGATTTTAAAGTTACTATAAAGATTTTAAATGCATGTGGTGATTACGAAATAATACTTCATTTATTGCATTCGTTTGTGCAATACAATTAATATTCTTTTTAAGGGGGAAGGTCATTTATAATTATTCAAAAATTTGATTTTTTATCTTTATATTTTTAAAAATATCTGTACATCTTTAATCGTTTAAAGCATTCCAATAAAATATTCCACTTAGAACTTGTAAAACTGTATAATATTTGCATTTAATAGAAGTGATTTTAAAGTTACTCTAAAGATTTTAAATGCATGTGGTGATTACGCAATAATGTTTCATTTATTGCATTCGTTTGTGAAATACATTTAATATTCTTTTTAATTTCAAACGTCGCTTATAATTATTCAAAAATTTGACTTTTAATTTTTGCATTTCAAAAATTGCTCTACACTTTTTAATAGTTTAATGCATTCCATTAAAACATTCCACTAAGTACTTGTAAAACTGTATAATCTTTGCATTTAATAACAGAGCTTTTAAAGTTACTATAAAGATTTTAAATGCATGTGCTGATTACGAAATAATGTTTCATTTATTGCATTCGTTTGTGAAATACAATTAATATTCTTTTTAATTTTAAATGTCACTTATAATTATTCAAAAATTTGATTTTTTTATTTTTATATTTTAAAAATTGCTCTACATGTTTAATCCTTTAAAGCATTTCATTAAAATATTCCACTTAGAATTTGTAAAACTATATAATCTGTGCATTTAATATCAGATCTATTAAAGTTACTATAAATATTTTAAATGCATGTGGCAATTACAAAACAATGTTTATTAATTACATTCGTTTGTGAAATAGAATTAATATTCTTTTTAATTGGAAACGCCATTTATAATTATTCAAAAATTTGATTTTTTATTTTTGCATTTCAAAAATTGCTATACATTTTTTAATCATTTAAACCATTCCATTAAAAAATTCCACTTAGAACTTTTAAAGCTGTATAATCTTTGCATTTAATATCAAAGCTTTTAAAGTTACTATAAAGATTTTAAATGCATGTGGTGATTACGAAATAATGTTTCATTTATTGCATTCGTTTGTGAAATACAATTAATATTCTTTTTATGAGAAAACGTCACTTATAATTATTCCAAAATTTGATTTTTTATTTTTGCATTTTTAAAAATTGCTCTACATTTTTAATCATTTAAAGTATTTCATTAAAATATTCCACTTTGAACTTGTAAAACTATTTAATCTTTGCATTTAATATCAGAGCTTTTAAAGTTACTATAAAGATTTTAAATGCATGTGGTGATTACGCAATAATGTTTCATTTATTGCATTCGTTTGTGAAATACAATTAATAATCTGTTTAAGAGGAAACGTCACTTATAATTATTTTAAAATTTTATTTTTTATTTTTTATTTTCAAAAATTGCTCTACGTTTTTTAATCGTTTAAAGCATTTCATTAAAACATTCCTCTTAGAACTTGTAAAACTGTATAATCTTTGAATTTAATATCAGAGCATTTAAAGTTATTATAAAGATTTTAAATGCATGTGATGATTACGATATAATGTTTCATTTATTGCATTCGTTTGTGAAATACAATTAATATTCTTTATAATTGGAAACGTCACTTATAATTATTCAAAAATTTTTTATTTTTTATTTTTGCACTTCAAAAATTGCTCTACATTTTTTAATCATTTAAAGCATGCCATTAAAAATTCCACTTAGAACTTGTAAAACTCTATAATGTTTGCATTTAATATCAGAGCTCTTAAAGTTACTATAAAGATTTTAAATGCATGTGGTGATTACGAAATAATGTTTCATTTATTGCATTCGTTTGTGAAATACAATTAATATTCTTTTTATGAGAAAACGTCACTTATAATTATTCCAAAATTTGATTTTTTATTTTTGCATTTTTAAAAATTGCTCTACATTTTTAATCATTTAAAGTATTTCATTAAAATATTCCACTTTGAACTTGTAAAACTATTTAATCTTTGCATTTAATATCAGAGCTTTTAAAGTTACTATAAAGATTTTAAATGCATGTGGTGATTACGCAATAATGTTTCATTTATTGCATTCGTTTGTGAAATACAATTAATAATCTGTTTAAGAGGAAACGTCACTTATAATTATTTTAAAATTTTATTTTTTATTTTTTATTTTCAAAAATTGCTCTACGTTTTTTAATCGTTTAAAGCATTTCATTAAAACCTCCCACTTAGAACTTGTAAAACTGTATAATTTTTGCATTTAATATCAGACCTTTTAAAGTTACTATAAAGATTTTAAATGCATGTGGTGATTATGAATTAATGCTTCATTTATTGCATTCGTTTGTGAAATACAATTAATATTCTTTTTAATTGGAAACGTCACTTATAATTATTCAAAAATTTGATTTTTTATTTTTGCACTTCAAAAATTGCTCTACATTTTTTAATCATTTAAAGCATGCCATTAAAAATTCCACTTAGAACTTGTAAAACTCTATAATGTTTGCATTTAATATCAGAGCTCTTAAAGTTACTATAAAGATTTTAAATGCATGTGGTGATTACGCAATAATGTTTCATTTATTGCATTCGTTTTTGAAATACAATTAATATTGTTTTTAAGTGGAAACGTCACTTATAATTATTCAAAAATTTGATTTTTTATTTTTGCATTTTTAAAAATATCTGTACATTTTTAATCGTTTAAAGCATTCCATTAAAATATTCCACTTAGAATTTGTAAAACTGTATAATCTTTGCATTTAATATCAGAGCTTCTAAAGTTACTATAAAGATTTTAAATGCATGTGGTGTTTACGCAATAATGTTTCATTTATTGCATTCGTTTGTGAAATACAATTAATATTCTTTTTAACGGGAAACGTCATTTATAATTATTCAAAAATTTGATTTTTTATTTTTGCATTTCAAAAATTGCTCTACATTTTTAATCGTTTAAAGCATTTCATTAAAATATTCCTCTTAGAACTTGAAAAACTATGTAATCTTTGCATTTAATATCAGAGCTTTTAAAGTTACTATAAAGATTTTAAATGCATGTGGTGATTACGCAATAATGTTTCATTTATTGCATTCGTTTTTGAAATACAATTAATATTGTTTTTAAGAGGAAACATCACTTATAATTATTCAAAAATTAGATTCTTCATTTTTACACTTCAAAAATTGCTCTACATTTTTTAATCATTTAAAGCATTCCATTAAAAAATTCCACTTTGAACTTGTAAAACTATATAATCTTTGCATCTAATATCAGAGCTATTAAAGTTACTATAAATAATTTAAATGCATGTGGTGATTACGCAATAATGTTTCATTTATTGCATTCGTTTGTGAAATAGAATTAATATTCTTTTTAAGGGGGAACGTCACTTATACATATTCAAATATTTGATTTTTTTATTTTTGCATTTCAAAAATTGCTCTACATTTTTAATCGTTTAAAGCATTTCATTAAAACATTCCTCTCAGAACTTGTAAAACTGTATAATCTTTGAATTTAATATCAGAGCATTTAAAGTTATTATAAAGATTTTAAATGCATGTGATGATTACGATATAATGTTTCATTTATTGCATTCGTTTGTGAAATACAATTAATATTCTTTATAATTGGAAACGTCACTTATAATTATTCAAAAATTTTTTATTTTTTATTTTTGCACTTCAAAAATTGCTCTACATTTTTTAATCATTTAAAGCATGCCATTAAAAATTCCACTTAGAACTTGTAAAACTATGTAATCTTTGCATTTAATATCAGAGCTTTTAAAGTTACTATAAAGATTTTAAATGCATGTGGTGTTTACGCAATAATATTTCATTTATTGCATTCGTTTGTGAAATACAATTAATAATCTGTTTAAGAGGAAACGTCACTTATAATTATTTTAAAATTTTATTTTTTATTTTTTATTTTCAAAAATTGCTCTACGTTTTTTAATCGTTTAAAGCATTCCATTAAAACCTCCCACTTAGAACTTGTAAAACTGTATAATCTTTGCATTTAATATCAGAGCTTTTAAAGTTACTATAAAGATTTTAAATGCATGTGGTGATTAAGCAATAAGAACTAAAATCATTGCCTCGTTTTGATTCGCTGAAGATTGACGTCATATGCATCATTTCTGATTAAAGCCGTTGACGTAAAGTTCAGTCTTTGTAAATAGTGTCTTGTACATATTATAAATATTGTAATGTACTTTCGCATATTATTGTAACACGAATTCATTGATCTGTATTGATATTTGGTATGAGTAAAGTTTTATAATTATAGTATTTTTATTTGTGGCAACACAGCATCTTTTTAAATATGCAAATATATGTAATGTATGTATATGTTGTCTGCCTATATAAGAGTCATTGTGACAGTAGGAGATACCGCGGTTGCATCGAAGGTGCTGATGTTTGTTTATGTAATTTGTATGTACTTTCAGTATTTTGAACTTCTCTAACGTTAGTTCCTTTCGATATCCAGAGCTCTACGTCATTCATTATACTATCTTAAATAAATGCCTGTGTCTAGATCTAGTTGTTTTATTTTAACTTCGCCGTGGGAATCCTTTCTGAGCATGGTTTTATGTATTACATGATACCTCTGCGGATACTTCTTTAAGAATCATCGAGCCATAGCAGGGGTCGCCATATGCATTTTACTAAAAATGGTATTTATTTAACTTGCATGTACTGCAAATGTAAAATTCTTGCACATATTGATTTCATTGGAATTTTAACAGGAAATAAATTATAGACCTATGATAAAACCTAATTTATTGTTGTTTATTTTTATTGAGTATCTTAACATCTTAACTCCGTCCCCGAGGATGCAAATAATGCGAGAAGTTATCTTTTGACCCCCTGATTGTCCGCTATATCAATATCAACTGTGACCATACCGCTGCCGGAGCGATTTTCAGTTACTGACCAATGGCATTTTGTCAACCCATTTAAATCTTTGTTACTCATTGAACGGTATCAATATTTTATACCAGGACTGTTGAGAGAACACAAACACCAAGACACCAGATACAAACGAGTGAAGACTTTCCTTTTTGCTGAATCTTTATTTACAGTACTATTGAAGAAGAACAATTCTCATGTGCCCAATATGGTGTCTCAATATGATAAGGAAAATGGTGAAGCAAAAACAATAAATTCTTATGTGTCCAATATGGCTTCTCAATATGATAAGAAAAATGGTGAAGCAAATAGAACAGTTCTCATGTGTCCAATATGGCGTTTCAATATAAGGAAAATGATGAAGCATATACAATAAATTATCATGTGATGGCTTAGTATAGTAAGTAAATGGTAAAAAATAAAACAATTCTTATGTTTACAATATGGCTTCTCAGTATAATAAGGAAAATGGAAGCAAATACAATAAATTCTCATGTGTCCAATATGATAAGAAAAATGATGAAGCTAATACAACAATTCTCATGTGTCCAATACGGAGTCTTAATTTGATAAGGAAAATGGTGAAGCAAATAAAACTTCCATGTGCCCAATACGGCATCTTAATATGATATGCAAATAAAACAATTCTCATGTGTCCAATACAGAGTCTCAATATGATAAGGAAAATGGTGAAGCAAATGCCTGCCTCCGATGATTCCATGCTGTTCACTCCGTCTTCGCCTGCTCTCTCTCTAAAGGAGCTTCCAAATCTACCGAACAAGTCCGATTACCAGTGTTGCCAAGGCCAAAGACGACTACCCCTCTTTTGCAACCTTTCTTGTCCAATGGGGTCGAAGGAAGGTCATTGACATCACTTTCGTCCTTCGGTCAGTGTCTCGCGATGGCGTTCTAAAGTAGTGTAACTTCATTGTTACAATCATGAAACTAATATTTCTAAAGTTACAAATTTGGTGTCGGCCTCTTTTCGCCTACAGAACGATATATCGGTTATCCCCTGAGCTGTCGTCCTTGGGCAACCACCACCAAGCTTTCTTACAGCTGTACCTGTAGTTACCCAAGCGAGCGAAAAGACACTTTTGTTGATTTCAAACTTTGCAGCTACAGTAGTGACAGTAGGCCTATCCTCCAGCCTTTCGATCCTTGTTCCACTTGTGAAGTAGTCCAGGTGATTTCTTCTAGACATATTTCATGAACTCACTCGCTGGCACTTGCAGAGAATGTGTTGAATTGCGTCTCCGTCCTTCCTTTTATTCTACTGTTGACCTGAACACGAAAACATCACTCGTTTTGCGCATGCTCACGTCGTCTCTGACATTTCATTCCTGATATTTGCGGTCGCATGACATTTATACTGACTTACGTGTTCTATATACTGATCCCCAGTCCTCCTTTTCTGTAATTGTATGGCTATCTGGTAAATTTGTACACTGTTGCTTAAGTTTTGCACACCACTGTGCAACTTCTTTTTTATTAGAAAGAAAACAAGTTTATCAATTCTAATTAACTAATAAAAGAAAACAAATGCTGAAAATTCGATATATTTATGACAATAATTAAAAGATATGATGCAGTAAAAAATAAGAATTTAAAGTTTTTATTTTAAAGTTGCTTTAAGTTAACTTGAATGATGATGGAACGAATTGAGAATGATTGATGAAACGTTTGTGCTGACTTACGTGTTCATTGTACTAATCTCCAGACCTATTTTTCTGCAATTTCATGGCTATCTGTTAAATTTTTACATTGTTGCTTAAGTTTTGCACACCAGCGTGCAACTTCTTTTTTACTAGAAAGAAAACAAGTTTATCAAAACTAATTAACAAATAAAAGAAAACAAATGCTGAAAATTCGATATATTTATGACAATAATTAAAAGATATGACGCAGTGAAAAATAAGAAAACATTTTCAATTTAAAGTTGCTCTGAGGTAACTTGAAGGATGATGAAACGAATTCAGAGTGATTGATGAAACGTACTCTTTGTCATTAAAAGCATGCTGATCAGATTAAAATCAGTTACTGCTTTATTCATTTCAAACAGAAATTCAAAGGAATAATTAGCTATGATTCCTGCGTGAAATATGCGATAATGTCTTTATACTCCCAATTTATGTATTTAGAGTTCCATTTTCGTCTCTTATTGAAATAAGGTAGAATTAATACCTTACAAATGAATGCTAATAGTCCAAATACAGTACAAGCTGTCTAGTGTATTCTAATTATCTATTCTAATGCAGGCTCAAATGGCTCTGCTGTCTGAATGTGTGTCGATGGTGAAATAACCATCTTAGATTATTGTAATGGAAAAGGGAAGCAGATATAACGATCTATTATTTCTGGACTTTTGCTTATTAAATCCTTACACACGGCATTTAAAACAAACTTCTGATTATTTATTCACCAGTGATTAAGTTGCTAACTCTGATTGTCTCTCCCTAGAAAGTTTAGATTTTGATAATGACTTACGATAATGTTATTTTAATTCTCTGTATTATCCAATCTCTTGCTTTGAGTAAGAAAATGCAATAAACATATTTAGAAACTTTTAAAATAATTCAAATCTTTGATTTTAATGCTTGCCTCTATTATAATTCAGAGACAAGATATGAAGTGATTAGCGAAATATTATTGCAATTAGTTGAAAATAAAAAGTGATCATAAGAGAATAAAATTTTAAGAGAATCATGATGGAATGTAATAGTCTTCTCTTAAATTTTTATTACAGAATTCAATGAAGTAGTTGAGATTCTACCAAACTGAGTAATGCTTGAAAATTGCTCCCTATAATTAGACAGCAGATTGATTAGGTTTTGCCATATATTGTCTGGATTAAAAAAAAGGGATTTAACCGCAGTTGCCATTATTAAAACTCTAACTAGAGTATTGATCTAACAAGTTATAAGTTAAACGCGTGGCAGTATTTCGTTTTTCTAACATTAACCAGTTTAATTTTAATGCATGTCTTTATTATAATTCAGAGACAAGATATGAAGTGATCAGGGAAATAATATTGATATTAGTTGAAAATAAAAAGTGATCATAAGAGTATAAAATTTTAAGAGAATCGTGATGGAACGTAATAGTTTTCTCTTTAATTTTTATTACAGAATTCAATGAAGTAGTTAAGATTCTACCAAACTAAGTAATGCTTAAAAAATGCTCCATATAATTAGAGAGCAGATTGATTAATTTTTGGCATATATCGTCTGGATTGACAAAAAAGGACTTAATCGCAGTTGTCATAATTGAAACTCTAACTAGAGTATTGCTCTAACTACTTATAAATTAAAAACGTGGCAGCATTTTTTTTAACATTAAGCAGTTTAATTTTAATGCTTGTCTTTATTATAATTTAGAGACAAGATATGAAGAGATTCACGAAATATTGTTGCAATTAATTGAAAATAAAAAGTGATCATAAGAGAATAAAGTTTTAAGAGAATCAAGATGAAATGTAATTTTCTTCTGCTTAATTTTTATTACAGAATTCAATGAAATAGTTGAGTTTCTACAAACTGAGTTTTAATCCATAAATTGAAGCAGGTTATATTAGGGCATATTTTTTAAAAAAAAAAAAACAGAATATTAAAAAACCGACAGATGGTGCTTTAGTATTAAAAATATGCAAATGAGACTTATAAGAACTTGTACTTCTGTAAATACCCAACCAGTTCACCACTGTAAACCATGCATGCGAACAAAAGCTTTGTTGGTGAAGTTGTTTTACGTCAACCAGGAATCAGCGACCGCTGCCTTGCGTAAGTTCCGAATTCAGAAGAATGTCAGGAGTGGAAAAAGACTTTAACAGAGACAGGTCTCATAAAGCTTGTTTAGCGGTTTAAAGAAACTTTAAAGTTGGGGAATCGTGTAAGAATCGGACGACCATGTTTAAATGAGCCACGTTCGCCTCCTGTTGCAGCCGAAATTAAAGAATTACCGTCCGAATCAGCTGCAGGAACGAGCGGTACTCTTGACGCTGCCAGACGGTTGGGCTTACCACCATCCTCGGTACTCAATATTCTTCATGGAATCCTTGATCTGTATCCATACAGACTGCAGTCGTGCTATCAAATTTTACCAGTGGATACCGTACAGAGGGAAGCATTTGAAAGGTGGGCTTTCTCCAAAGTCGAATAGAATTGTCACACGGGTCTTCAACATCTTGTGGACATATGAAGCTTATTTTTTACTTCATGGCGACGTTAATAACCGTAACTGTCGAACGTGAGTACACACAGAAACCATTGTATTCCCCAAAAGTGACAGTGTGGTGTGGATTCACAGGTTCGTTCATCATAGGACCCTTCTTCTTTGAAACGGAGTGCCCAGTAAATGGGTGGAAAACGGATACGGTGAATGCGCAGCGTTATTTAACACTTCTGCGCGATAATGTCGTGCCAGCTTTGAGTGAAAGAGATGCGCTATCTACCGTCACGTTTATGCAAGATGGAGCAACTAGTCACACTGCTAATTCGGTCAAGGATTTCCTGATCCAGACATTCGGGGAAGACAAAATCATTAGCAGGCGTTTCAGATTCCTATGGCTTCCTCGGTCTTCAGATTTGACCCCGGCAGACTTTTGTTTGTGGGAATATTTGAAATCTCGGGTGTATCGGTCAAATACATCCAATCTCTCTGAACTGAAAGATGCGATCGGTCGAGAGGTGTCTTGCATAGGAGTGGAAAAGGGCCTTTAACAGTGTTATCCTAAGTGGTGGTGGTCATGTGGAACACATACTGTTGTAATGAACAATTTGGAGACATTATGTTTGTTATTTGCGTTTCTGTTTCTTTGACTAGTGTACATCAGCGCCTTCTATCGACTCTTTTTGAGTTGTTTTTTCTGTTTAAAAAAATCATATGCCCTAGAGATACTAACATTTCAAACTGTTTTTTTATTTTGGTTATTTTTAAAGTTATTTTGAATTTTTAAAGTTTATACGGACTTTTCTATCACCCGGTATCTTAGATCTGAACAAAGTAAGTAATGTATAAAAAATAATTTTATTAAATGAGAGACATAAAATATTTCTCTTCGACTATATATCATTCGGGTTCTTTGAAAATCGACTTAAACATTTTCTTTACAGAGTAGACAGTAACCAGACATGCTCTAGTTTCTTAAAATGCAATAGAATGTCTCTTTCTTTTTCAAACATTAACCAGCTCTTTTTCTATTTAATTAAACATAATAAATAATATTCATTTTCATATATATATAAATGCTACGTTCTTTGGTTTTTTTATGGTATTTAAATTCTTAATCCTTTTAGTTAATAGATCTCAATCTTGATTCTGCTAATTATATTTGTAGTATGTAATTATTCCCAAATTTGAAAAAAATCTAGAACACCAGGAAATTTTTATTTAAGATAATCATGATAAAGTGTAAAAGCCGTCTATATTTAGCTTCCACTTTTTAAGAAATAAATAAGAAATTACCAAAATGAAGAAATTCTTAAGAACTCATTAATCTAATCAAAGACTTAAATAATTCCTTTTGTCTATACATCGTTTTTTTTTTAATTTTATTTTTTTTAAACTACTTCATCCTTGTCCTCTCTCAGAGAGGACAGAAACTTGAAAGTTGATTTTGTTTCTTAAAAAAATAACATAATAGCGATATTTCTTTTTGGAACATTAACCCCTTAACAGTTTCATTTTCTTCATGAGTTCGATCCAAAAAATGTCACATTATTTTATTGCATGCTTTTGTTCATTTTGAACTTTTAAGTTGGAAAATGCTATTAAAAGCAATATTTCTAACTATTTAAACCCATATCGTACCACACCAACTAAATATTTCTGAATTTTTTTTAAACTTTATCCATTACATTATTATGATGTAACTAAGCATATAAAACTAAAATTTTAAAAATAAATTTTAATTTTTTAAGTAATTAGCTGTCCTATAATTAAGCCAACTGTATAATACACTACTAAAATTTAACAAGTATCACTTATATTGCATTAGGCTGATTCATAGGTGAAATTTGGGAAAACATTCAAAGCAAATTTCAACATTACATTTTAAGCACACTGTTGTTGCTTTTCTTTTGCAGTTCTTGAACTGGCATTTTTGGTAAGGGGTAACAGAAAAAGGATATTCGTTGTAGGATGCAAATACCCAAAATTTACAGGTTTATTTTTCATGAACATCTTGCAACTGTGGCTTCCAAAATATTTTACCATTCTTTCATCCACCATTCATTCTACCATTCTATCATACCATTCTTTCATGGTGAGATTTTCAGAAAATATACGAAATTGCTTCAAGGTTATGCTGATTTTGTCATAAAAAAGTCGAATTTTACAATAACGATCTTGCGGATAAATTGAAGAATCATCGTTAAAATGGGTAAAGTGTTTGGTGTCCTAATACCTTCTCCTGGAATCATTAATGTAGTGCCAATATCTGGAGTACTACAAGTAACCTAAACTATGTTTAAAATAATAATAATAAATATAAAATTAAAGATTAAAAAATGGCAACTTTTAGGGGGTTGCTAAAAATATATTTTACAATACAATGTATTTTGATTTCTCAGTTTTTTTTTGTTATTATGCTAAAGTGTGTCTATTTTAAAGGTCTTAAAATAAAATCCACTCAGAAAATGTTTTTAACTTTATTATCAAATGGAATTCTATTTGCTGTCCTTTTTATAGGACAGCGTTCCTATATGGGTTAAGTATGTATAACAACTTATGACTTAACAACTTCTCTTTAATCTCTCTCACGTACGCCAGACTGGGAATTAAGTTTACAGTTTTGCATATAAAAAATACAAATATTTTTCATTACCATTACTACACAATTATTTTTGAATGCAAATACTACAAGTACATTTACTTAACCTGTTTTTTCAAGGATCAGATTTATTGTGATGAATCTTTAAAGAAGGCAAGAGGCATACTCCAAAGTTATAATCCGGACAAAAATACCTAGTCTCATTTCTAATTCTTTTGCCGCTGTAATTATTTTCTTCAGTGAACACACATAGAACTGATTTAAAGGTGTTAGTTTTTGTCTGTAGGTGGAATTACCTCTAAAAAGTCTCTTTGTTTCAGTTTCGAAAAACTCAAAGATAAAAACTCGCGAAGTAATGCAAAACCTATCAGAAAGCCCCTTCTTTTAAACCAAACAGAATACACTTCGAAAAATAACTTCTTGTGGACATCTATATGGCTAATTTGACATTAAAAATACAAATAGTGAGAACGAAAAAAAAATCGGATTGCCCGTACGGCGTACGGGCAAATCATTAAAGACACGGTATCCACGCACGTACAGTGTACGTGCAAAACAGGCAAGGGCTTAATCAGCTCTTTTATGACTTTAGAAAATAAAATCAGTATTATGCATTTTTAGATATATTAATGAAGATTTCTTCAGTTTTTGAACTTCACTATAAATTCTTACTCGTTTTAGTCTTTTTTTTAAATTTTTTTATGCTATTGTTATCTATTGAATATCTTAAAAATAATCTAAATTATGAAATGTGTAGCCTTCATTTTAGGAACCTTAATTACCCAACTAAAATGTGGACTCGAAGTGGCTAGTGTAAAGATATTATATATAACAGACATTGTTTATACTATTAGTATCTAAGACAATCTAAAGAAATAATTTAAATTTGAAGTGGTATAACCTTCATTTAGAATCTTAATTACCCAACTAAAACCTGGACTCGAAATGGCTAGTGTATATATATTATATATAACAGACATTGTTTATACTAATAGTATCTAAGACTATCTAAAGAAATAATTTAAATTTGAAGTGGTATAACCTTCATTTAGGAACCTTAATTACTCAAATAAATTCTGAACTCCAAGTGGCTAGTGTATAGATATTATATATAACAGACATTGTTTATACTATTAGTATCTAAGAGTATCTAAAGAAATAATTTAAATTATGAAGAGAGTGTAACCTTCATTTAGGAACCTTAATTACCCAATTAAAACCTGGACTCGAAGAGGCTAGTGTTTAGATATTAGATATAATAGAAATTGTTTATACCATTGGTATCTAAGACAATCTAAAAAATAATTTAAGTTTTGAAATGAGTGTAACCTTCATTTAGGAACCTTAATTACCCAACTAAAACCTGGACTCGAAGGGGCTAGTGTTTGGATATTAGATATAATAGAAAGTGTTTACACTATTAGTATCTAAGACTATCTAAATAAATAATTTAAATTATGAAGAGAGTGTAACCTTCATTTAGGAACCTTAATTACCCAATTAAAACCTGGACTCGAAGAGGCTAGTGTTTAGATATTAGATATAATAGAAATTGTTTATACCATTGGTATCTAAGACAATCTAAAAAAATAATTTAAATTTTGAAATGAGTGTAACCTTCATTTAGGAACCTTAATTACCCAACTATAAGCTGGACGCGAAGGGGCTAGTGTATAGATATTAGATATAATAGACATTGTTTATACCATTGGTATCTAAGGCAATGTAAAGAAATAATTTAAATATCTAAATGAGTGTAACTTTCATTTAGGAACTTTAAATATTATAAAGCTGGACCTCGAAGAGGCTAGTGTTGATATTAGATAAATAGAATTGTTTATACCATTGTTATCTAAGACGATCTAAAAAATAATTTTAATTTTGAAATGAGTGTAACCTTTATTTAGGAACCTTAATTACCCAACTAAAATCTGGAATCGAAGGGGCTATTGTTTAGATATTAGATATAATAGACATTGTTTATACCGTTGGTATCTAAGGCAATCGTAAGAAATAATTTAAATTTCGAAATGAGTGTAACCTTCATTTAGGAACTTTAAATAATCTACTAAAAGCTGAACTCGAAGAGGCTAGTGTATAGATATTAGATATAATAGAATTTTTTATACTACTGCTATCTAAGACAATCTAAAAAAATAATTTAAGTTTTGAAATGAGTGTAACCTTCATTTAGGAACTTTAATAACTCAACTAAAAGATGGACGCGAAGTGGTTAGTGTATAGATATTACATATAATACAAATTTTTATACCATTGGTATCTAAGACAATCTAAAAAATAATTTAAATTTTGAAATGAGTGTAACTTTCATTTAGAAACCTTAATTGCCCAACTAAAACCTGGTTGATAAGGGGCTATTGTTTATGTATTAGACATAATAGAAATTGTTTATACCATGGGTATCTAAGACAAACTAAAAAAATGATTTAAATTTTGAAATGATTGTAACCTTCATTTAGGAATCTTAGTAATCCAACTAAGAGTTGGACTCCAAGGGGCTAGTGTTTAGATATTAGATATAATAGACATTGTTTATATTATTGGTATTTAAGACAATCTAAAAAAATTAAATTTTGAAATGAGTGTTTATTTAGAGTCATTTAGGAACCTTAATTATCCAACTAAAAACCTGTACGAGAAATTATCTATTAAATAAAAATGAAATGGTTGTTCATAATATAAACACACACATCTAAAATATATTTATAATTTATTTTAAAAGTGTAACAATTTTTCGATTTACAAATAAGCTGGAACAAGCTAGTTGGTTTTAGTTACTTTATAAATTTCTTAGTTTTAATTTTAAAGAATAAATCTTATTGGCAATTTTAAAGAATAAATCAAATGAACATTTAAGTTGTTAAAAATTATTTAAGATTAGAAAAATGGTCAAATTCTTTAATTCCCATTGAAAGATTGAATCTAATTGTTAAATTGTCATTAAAGATTTTCAGAAATAATTAAGATTTCATAATTAAACATTTGCATTACTAATCGGAAAATTTTACTCGTTTATAAAATTTCTTACAAACTTAAATTCCCTTTGGAAGACTAAATCTAGTTATTAAATGATCATTAAAGATTTTAGGAATAATTAGAATTTCAAAATCAAACATTTGCATTACAGTTCGGAAAATTCTAGTCTTTTTTAAGCTTTTGAGAAACATGCACTTTCGTTTAAGTGTTTGTTTTTCAAAAGCAAGTTCCAGTTTTCATATAACTAAATATTGAAGTAGGCTATACATTTTGAGTTATTTTTTAGTAAGAGAAAATCACTGCAGATTGAACAGTGTGAAGTTTTAAGGAATTATTATACCACTTTAAAGGAGTTTAGAGAAATATGGTTACTACTTATTTGTAACTTAAAGTAACTAATCTTGTAAGCGTTATATGATTAATATTTAAACTTGCAGAAATACTCTAAGCACTAAAGAATTTTTTTTAAAGAACAACTATTCAGGCTTTTTTTACTCTTAAGATTATTTATGAAAAAGTAGACAAGTTCTGTCGTGTAGCTCTCATTTAGATTTAGGTATTTACCTATAATCAAATTTATAGTGGTTATTATTTGGTGAGTCAAAAAGATTAAATTTTATTTGGGTTGCGCTGTGTATATTATTTCACTCTTTGACAGTTTCATTTTTTTTTCCAGAACTAGGTAAAAAAATGTCACATTTTTTTATTGCATTTTTTTTTGTTCATTTTACATTTTTAGGTAAAGATATGGTATTAAAATTAACACTTCTAATATTTTTAAGCATTTATTACAACTTTTTTTCTTTCTGTGAAAGCATTACAGAACTGAAGTTTAGCTTTAGTCTCATCGATATCCAAGTTAATTTATGTAATTTCAGTGAAAGCAAACTTAGGAGATCCGAAAAGATTATCACAATTAATTTCAAAAAATTGTCTTGCTTGACTGATTCCATCTGTACTACTATCAGAGTCACTACATCTAGTAAACTTATATTCTTATTATATATCTACTTTTATTTTGAAACCGTTCTCCCTAAATGAATTTTTAAAAAATATGGAAAATACTTTAATTTTATAATATACGCCTATCTGATATATTTTAACGAATTCTTGAGATTCCTTTGAGAGTCGAAACAATTAATGTTATTATTATAGATCTCCTTTTATTTTAGATGCTTTCTCCCTAACATTATTAAAAATATGGAAAATGCTTTAATTTTATGGTATAAGTCTAACTGATATATTTTAAAGAATTCCTTGCGATTCCTTTGAGAGTGGAAACAGTCAATGATATTATTATATGTCTACTTTTTTTTAATATGTTGTCCCTAAAAGAATTATTAGAAAATATGGAAAATACTTTAATTTTACGATATATGCTTATCTGATATATTTTAATGAATTTATGAGATTCCTTTGAGAGTGGAAACAATTAATGTTATTATTATATATCTCCTTTTATTTTAGATGCATTCTGAATAACATTATTAAAATATGGAAAATGCTTTAATTTTATAGTATAAGTCTAACTGATATATTTTAAAGAATTCTATTCGATTCCTTTGAGAGTGGAAACAGTCAATGTTATTCTTATATGCCTACTTTTATTTTGAATCTGTTGTCCCGAAAAGAATTTTTTTTTAAATTTGGAAAATAGTTTAATTTTATAATATACATCTATCTGATATATTTTAAAGAATTCCTGACGATTCCTTTTAGAATGGAAGCAGTTAATGTTATTATTATATATCTACTTTTATTTTGAATACGTTCCCCTTAAAATAATTATTATAAAATATGGAAAATACTTTAATTTTATAATATACGCCTATCTGTTATGTTTTAGTGCATTCCTGAGATTCCTTTGAGAGTGGAAACAATGTTATTATTATATATATCTTCTTTTATTTTAGATGCATTCTCCCTAACATTATTAAAAGTATGGAAAATGCTTTAATTTTATAGTATAAGTCTAACTGATATATATTTTAAAGAATTCCTGTCGATTACTTTGAGAATGGAAACAACAATGTTGTTAGTATATATCTACTTTTATTTTGAATCCATTCTCCGTAAAACAATTATTAAAAATATGGAAAATGCTTTAATTTTATAGTATAAGTATAACTGATATATTTTAAAGAATTCATTGCGATTCCTTTGAGAGTGGAAACAGTCAATAATATTATTATATATCTACTTATATTTTGAATCCGTTGTCCCTAAAAGAATTATTACAGAATATGGAAAATACTTTAATTTTATAATATATGTCTATGTGATACTTTTAAATAATTCCTATGATTCCTTTGAGAGTGGAAACAGTCAATAATATTATTATATATCTACTTATATTTTGAATCCGTTGTCCCTAAAAGAATTATTACAGAATATGGAAAATACTTTAATTTTATAATATATGTCTATGTGATATATTTTAAAGAATTCCTGACAATTCCTTTGAGAGTGGAAACAGTCAATGTTATTATTATGTATCTACTTTTATTTTCAATCCGTTCTCCCTAAAAGAATTATTAAAAAATATGGAAAGTACTTTAATTTTATAGTATAAGTCTATCTGATATATTCTAATATTTCCTGACAATTCCTTTGAGAGTGGAAACAGTTATTATTATTATTATTATATATCTATTTTTATTATTATATTTTAAATATATATATATAAATATATTATATATTTATATTTTTATAATAAATACTATATATATATTTTAAATTTATTTTTATTTATAAAACAATTATTTTTATATATATATATATATAATATGTATTATATACTAAAATATATATAAAATTATATATATATAAAAATATATATATAATTATATATATAATATTTATATATATGTATATATATATTTATTTATATCTTTATTTAGAATATATCAATTTATATGTTATATATATATATTTAATTAGAATATATATCTATATATATTATATATATAAATGTATGAAAATTTATATATATATAATATATATATATATATATATAATATATATATTATATATATATATAATATATATATATATATATATATAATATATATATATATATATATATATATAGTTATATATATATATATATGTATATAAATATATATTTATATAAATTATATATATATATTCAATATATATATGAATATATATATATATATATATATAGTAATATATATATATATATATATATTATATATATTTATATATATTATATATTTTATATATAATATATATATATATATAATATTTATATATATATATATTATTTATATATATATATATATATAATATAAATATATAATATATATATGTATATAAATAATTATTTATATATTATTATATGAATTTTTAGTAGAAAATTATTATAAAAGAGTATGGAAAATGCTTTAATTTTATAATATACGTCTATCTGATATATTTTAAAGAATTCCTGACGATTACTTTGAGAGTGGAAATAGTCAATGTTATTATTATGTATCTAATTTTACTTTGAATCTGTTCTTTCTAAAAGAATTATTAAAAAGTATGGAAAATACTTTAATTTTATAATATACGTCTATGTGATATATTTTAGATTTCTTGAGACTCATTTAGGAGTGAAAACAATTAATGTTATCATTATATATCTACTTTTATTGTGAAACCATTCTCTAAAATAATTATTAAAAAATATGGAAAATACTTTAATTTTATAATATAGGTCCATCTGAGATATTTTAAAAAATTCTTGGCGATTCTTTTGAGAGTGGAAACAGTCAATCTTTTTAGTATATATCTACTTTTATTTTCAATCCGTTCTCCCTGAAAGAATTATTAAAAAATATGGAAAGTACTTTAATTTTATAGTATAAGTCATTTATACTAAGATTTCCTGGCGATTCCTGAGATGGAAACAGTCAAAGATATTATTATATGTCTACTTTTATTTTGAATCTGTTGTCCCTAAAAGAATTATTATAAAATATGGAAAATACTTTAAGTTTATAATGTACATCTATCTGTTATATATTAAAGAATCTCTGACGATTCCTTTGAGAATAGACACAGTCAATGTTATTTGGAATTGAATAAGAATTATTTTTATAGAAATGAAACAAAAGGCTTCAATAAAATATATTTCACAGGATTGCTTTTTTTACGACAATAAAATAATTTATTGCTTTCTTTAGTCTTGTTCCGGCTTTGTTTTCGAAAGATGAAGCCGATAGTTTCTGAAGCTATTTTCTTTTTAGATATTTGAAGGAAAGTCTTATGCATTATTTAAAAATTGAATTCTTTGAATGAACAGTGTTTTCTCTGTATATCTCTTACATGTTCACACATAAATATTAACTCAGATGATAACCGTGTTATATTGTAGGGGTATTCCACATTTAGAAAAATAATGGAAAACGCATAGAGGATTTGAAGTACTACAGTAGAACCTCGGTATAACGTCCTTAAGGGATCAACATCATATGGTTGTTGTAACGAAAGTTCGTTGTAACAAATTGAAAAAATAATTAAAAAATGATGTTTTTATACTGTCAAAACTGTTAGCCTATTATACTTGAAAAATAAGATATCTCCTGAAATAAAAAAGCCCTAGCATGTCTTTTGCAGTAAAATTAATATTAAAAGGTCTTATTTATGGAAAATTATAGTATTACAGTAGAACCTCGGTATAACGACCCCCTGTGGAACCAACAACATATGGCCGTTGTAATGAATTGAAATAATAATTTAAAAAAATGAGCAAAGGAATGATGCCTAGAGAACACTTCTATTTATTTGTATTTCCATTACTGAATTTTTGAAAAAAAGTCTTTGATTGACGCCTGTTTCAAGTTCATTTGGGAATTTTTCATTATCACTGATTCCATATCCATTAGATTTTGAAGAATATCTTCAGAATTAAATTGTCCTTCAAAATATTGACGCAAGGCATTGATTGCATTGAAGGCTTCTTTTTCATTCACGTTTTCTTGGCAAAAGCTTGGACGATTTCTTCTCCGTCGTCGGAATCGCAGATTTCTTCATTTCCGGTAATACGGGCAATAAAATCGTCCTCATTCAAATTTTCTCCTCAGCACTGTAAAGTTTCGTCTACCGCAACAAACTCATCAAAAGATAATTGAAGATTTAGTTCTCCCCTTTTTGTCAAGCCCCTCCCCTCCTTTAAGCAAACACAAAGAGAGGAGTACAGGTTTCTTGAAGTTGCACCACAGTACAATAATTTTAAAATAGCCCACTTGCTCATGAGTTCTGCGGACTAAAATTGGCGGTCGTTCTAACGAAAAATAATACGCTTGGGGTCGTTGTAATGATTCAAAATTAACATTATTCCTATGGTAAAATAATTGGAATTTTTTAAGATGCTCGTTCTAACGAAGGGGTCGTGGTATCGTGAGGTCGTTAAAAAGAGATTCTACTGTATATATTTAAGTCAACAGATCATGATTAATTCTCCAAAAATTTTGTTTTGTTTCTTTCAGTTTTAAGATTTTTGGACTTTTTAAAAATTGTTTAAAACAAATTCCAGTCAAATATTCAAATTAAAACCTGCAAACCTATACATTCTTTGCATTTAATCCCTTGCTTGTGACGCCCGAACTCAGTTCGGGCAACGCAAATGAGCCAAATTTGGAATGCCCGACCCGAGTTCGGGTGACAGAAAAATTTATGTTTTAATTCCGCGGAACCTTAACTCAGTTCTTCCAATGCATAATATGTAATTTACCATTTTCTCAATGAATTGCTATAATTTCCGGAGAAAAATTCGGCAGTTTCGCGTCATTTGTTGGGTAACGTAAAGTAAATGTGAAATTAAGCTGCATCTGAGACACATGGAATTCCTGACAATTGATATACATTTCAATATTATTGTATAAGTCTATTATATTTATCTTGAAAATTATGCAATTTGAATTATTTTGCTATAATTTGAGCAAATATTACTGTAAACCATAGACATTTTAGGTGGTGTTTTGAATTCAACACTTTTCTCTTAGTTAATATCCCCCATATAATAATACCCTAAGTTGTCTGTCCATCTGTCCGTATGTCCACGAATTTATGAAGCGATTGTACCTAGAATGGATAGAGGCAACCATATTGCAATTTTGAGGAGTTAGGGTTAGCAAAATTCAAAGCGAGTTCGAAAATGATGGTCTAGTAAACAGTCAGATCTCTAAAAAGTTCCACTGCAGTCTGGTAATATTTTATTGTACAAATACCGAATATTTAGCGCCTAAGCTATTAATTTACGGGGTCTCCAATACTTTTAGACAATGTTTTATATTGAGAAAGTAAAATGCATCTATTTAAATGTTCAAAAGTCATTGGATGACTAGGTTCACATCAAACACAGTGAATCCATCAACCCAATTCTGTAGAGATGGTCTAGTAAAAAGTTAGACCTCTAAAAAGTTCCACTGCAGTCTGGTAATATTTTATTGTACAAATACTGAATATTTAGCGCCTAAGCTATTAGTTTGAGAGGTCTCCAATACTTTTAAACAATGTTTTATATTGAGAAAGTACAATGCAACTATTTAAATGTTCAGAAGTCACTGGATGACTAGGTTCACACCAAACACAGTGAATCCACCAACCCAGTTCTGTAGAGATGGTCTAGTAAACAGTCAGACCTCTAAAAAGTTCCACTGCAGTCTGGTAATATTTTATTGTACAAATACCGAATATTTAGCGCCTAAGCTATTAGTTTACGGGGTCTCCAATACTTTTAAACAATGTTTTATATTGAGAAAGTACAATGCAACTATTTAAATGTTCAAAAGTCATTGGATGACTAGGTTCACACCAAACACAGTGAATCCACCAACCCAATTCTGTAGAGATGGTCTAGTAAACAGTCAGACCTCTAAAAAGTTCCACTGCAGTCTGGTAATATTTTATTGTACAAATACTGAATATTTAGCGCCTAAGCTATTAGTTTGAGAGGTCTCCAATACTTTTAAACAATGTTTTATATTGAGAAAGTACAATGCAACTATTTAAATGTTCAAAAGTCATTGGATGACTAGGTTCACACCAAACACAGTGAATCCACCAACCCAATTCTGTAGAGATGGTCTAGTAAACAGTCAGACCTCTAAAAAGTTCCACTGCAGTCTGGTAATATTTTATTGTACAAATACCGAATATTTAGCGCCTAAGCTATTAGTTTACGGGGTCTCCAATACTTTTAAACAATGTTTTATATTGAGAAAGTACAATGCAACTATTTAAATGTTCAAAAGTCTTTAGATGACTAGGTTCACACCAAACACAGTGAATCCACCAACCCAATTCTGTAGAGATGGTCTAGTAAACAGTCAGACCTCTAAAAAGTTCCACTGCAGTCTGGTAATATTTTATTGTACAAATACCGAATATTTAGCGCCTAAGCTATTAGTTTATGGGGTCTCCAATACTTTTAAACAATGTTTTATATTGAGAAAGTACAATGCAACTATTTAAATGTTCAAAAGTCATTGGATGACTAGGTTCACACCAAACACAGTGAATCCACCAACCCAGTTCTGTAGAGATGGTCCAGTAAACAGTCAGACCTCTAAAAAGTTCCACTGCAGTCTGGTAATATTTTATTGTACAAATACCGAATATTTAGCTCCTAAGCTATTAGTTTACGGGGTCTCCAATACTTTTAAACAATGTTTTATTTTGAGAAAGTACAATGCAACTATTTAAATGTTCAAAAGTCATTGGATGACTAGGTTCACACCAAACACAGTGAATCCACCAACCCAATTCTGTAGAGATGGTCTAGTAAACAGTCAGACCTCTAAAAAGTTCCACTTCAGTCTGGTAATATTTTATTGTACAAATACCGAATATTTAGCGCCTAAACTATTAGTTTACGGGGTCTCCAATACTTTTAAACAATGTTTTATATTGAGAAAGTACAATGCAACTATTTAAATGTTCAAAAGTCTTTAGATGACGATGACTAGGTACATACCAAACACAGTGAATCCACCAACACAATTCTGTAGAGATGGTCCAGTAAACAGTCAGACCTCTAAAAAGTTCCACTGCAGTCTGGTAATATTTTATTGTACAAATACCGAATATTTAGCGCCTAAGCTATTAGTTTACGGGGTCTCCAATACTTTTAAACAATGTTTTATATTGAGAAAGTACAATGCAACTATTTAAATGTTCAAAAGTCATTGGATGACTAGGTTCACACCAAACACAGTGAATCCACCAACCCAATTCTGTAGAGATGGTCCAGTAAACAGTCAGACCTCTAAAAAGTTCCACTGCAGTCTGGTAATATTTTATTGTACAAATACCGAATATTTAGCACCTAAGCTATTAGTTTACGGGGTCTCCAATACTTTTAAACAATGTTTTATATTGAGAAAGTACAATGCAACTATTTAAATGTTCAAAAGTCATTGGATGACTAGGTTCACACCAAACACAGTGAATCCACCAACTCAATTTTGTAGAGATGGTCTAGTAAACAGTCAGACCTCTAAAAAGTTCCACTGCAGTCTGGTAATATTTTATTGTACAAATACCGAATATTTAGCACCTAAGCTATTAGTTTACGGGGTCTCCAATACTTTTAAACAATGTTTTATATTGAGAAAGTACAATGCAACTATTTAAATGTTCAAAAGTCATTGGATGACTAGGTTCACACCAAACACAGTGAATCCACCAACCCAATTCTGTAGAGATGGTCCAGTAAACAGTCAGACCTCTAAAAAGTTCCACTGCAGTCTGGTAATATTTTATTGTACAAATACCGAATATTTAGCACCTAAGCTATTAGTTTACGGGGTCTCCAATACTTTTAGACAATGTTTTATTTTGAGAAAGTAAAATGCAACTATTTAAATGTTCAAAAGTCATTGGATGACTAGGTTCACACCAAACACAGTGAATCCACCAACCCAATTCTGTAGAGATGGTCCAGTAAACAGTCAGACCTCTAAAAAGTTCCACTGCATTCTGGTAATATTTTATTGTACAAATACCGAATATTTAGCGCCTAAGCTATTAGTTTACGGGGTCTCCAATACTTTTAAACAATGTTTAATTGAGAAAGTACAATGCAACTATTTAAATGTCAAAAGTCATTGGATGACTAGGTTCACACCAAACACAGTGAATCCACCAACCCAATTCTGTAGATGGTCTAGTAAACAGTCAGACCTCTAAAAAGTTCCACTGCAGTCTGGTAATATTTTTATTGTACAAATACCGAATATTTAGCGCCTAAGCTATTAGTTTACGGGGTCTCCAATACTTTTAAACAATGTTTATATTGAGAAAGTACAATGCAACTATTTAAATGTTCAAAAGTCATTGATGACTAGGTTCACACCAAACCAGTGAATCCACCAACCCAATTCTGTAGAGATGGTCAGTAAACAGTCAGACCTCTAAAAAGTTACACTGCAGTCTGGTAATATTTTATTGTAAAAATTCCGAATATTTAGAGCCTGAGCTATTAGTTTACGGGGTCTCCAATACTTTTAAACAATGTTTTATATTGAGAAAGTACAATGCAACTATTTAAATGTTCAAAAGTCTTTGGATGACAAGGTTCACACCAAACACATTGAATCCACCAAAACATCTCTGTAGAGATGGTCTAGTAAACAGTCAGACCTCTAAAAAGTTACACTGCAGTCTGGTAATATTTTATTGTACAAATACCGAATATTTAGCGCCTAAACTATTAGTTTACGTGTCTCCAATACTTTTGAACAATGTTTTATATTGAGAAAGTTCAATGCAACTATTTAAATGTTCAAAAGTATTTGGATGACTAGGTTCACACCAAACACAGTGAATCCACCAACCCAATTCTGTACAGATGGTCCAGTAAACAGTCAGACCTCTAAAAAGTTCCACTGCAGTCAAGTAATATTTTATTGTACAAATACCGAAAATATAGCGCCAAAGCTATTAGTTTACGGGGTCTCCAATAATTTTAAACAATGTTTTGTACATAGAAAGTACAATGCAACTATTTAAATGTTCAAAAGTCATTGGATGACCAGGTTCACACCAAACACAGTGAATCCACCGACCCATCTCTGTAGAGATAGTCTAGTAAACAGTCAGACCTCTAAAAAGTTCCACTGCAGTCTGGTAATATTTTATTGTACAAATACCGAATATTTAGCACCTAAGCTATTAGTTTACGGGGTCTCCAATACTTTTAAACAATGTGTTATATTGAGAAAGTACAATGCAACTATTTAAATGTTCAAAAGTCTTTTGATGACTAGGTTCACACCAAACACAGTGAATCCACCAACCCATCTCTGTAGAGATGGTCTAGTAAACAGTCAGACCTCTTAACTGTTCCACTGTAGTCTGGTAATATTTTATTGTACAAATAACGAATATTTAGCGCTTAAGCTATTAGTTTACGGGGTCTCCAATACTTTTAAACAATGTGTTATATTGAGAAAGTACAATGCAACTATTTAAATGTTCAAAAGTCATTGGATGACTAGGTTCACACCAAACACAGTGAATCCACCAAATTTGTAGAGATGGTCCAGTAAAGTCAGACCTCTAAAAGTTACACTGCATCTGGTAATATTTTATTGTTAATACCGAATATTTTGCGCCTAAGCTATTTTTGTTTATATCTCATATTTTAAACAATGTTTTAATTTGAGAAAGTACAATGCAACTATTTAATGTAAAAGTCATTATGACTAGGTACATACCAAACACAGTGAATCCATCAACACAATTCTGTAGAGATGGTCTAGTAAACAGTCAGACCTCCAAAAGTTCCACTGCAGTCTGGTAATATTTTATTGTACGAATAGAATTTATAAGCTATTTGTTTACGGAGTCTCCAATACTTTTAAACAATGTTTAATTTGAGAAAGTACAATGCAACTATTAAATGTACAAAAGTCTTTATAGAGGTTCACACCAAACACAGTGAATCCACCAACCCAATTCTGTAGAGATGGTCTAGTAACAGTCAGACCTCTAAAATTTCCATGCAGTCTGGTAATATTTTATTGTAAACCGATATTTACTAAGCTATTTTTTACGGAGTTTATACTTTTAAACAATGAATTTGAGAAAGTACAAATGCAACTATTTAATGTACAAAAGTCATTATGACAGGTTCACACCAAACACAGTGAATACCAACCCAATTCTGTAGAGATTTAGTAAACAGTCAGACCTCTAAGTTATATTTGGATAAATAAATATTTGTAAACTATATTAGTCTCATACTATATAATAATAACAATTATGTTTTTTGATTTATGAAAACTAAATAGAGTTCATATTTTTGAGCTAGGTTACATAAATTCAAAGCAGTAAAGATCTTAAATTAGACATCAATGATATAAATATATGATATCACAAGAAATATATTTCAAAACATTAAATATATGTTCGAAGTTTTAACCATTATTTTACAATTCAGAAGAGAAAACAAATTTTTTACAATTTTCACAAACAAAAACTATTTTTTCTAGCATTATGACGTCATTCTTTTAACCACCTCCTTTAATCATTTTTTATTTGATATTATTTAAATATCGTCTGCATTATTTTCGTACGTTTTATCACTGAAATTAGATATGATGTAAATAATTTTCTTTTATAGTTGTATTAAATAATAGATTAGGTACATATGTGCTAATTTTAAATTTAATCATGGATTATTTTTGTTGCAATGAAAATTTTATCACCGGTTTTTAACAAGTTATTTTTATAAAAGTCTAGGAGTCTATTTCAAGGACTAATAAATGTCTAGCGTTTAAGTTATATATCTTTGAAAATTAAGAAGTTTGTCAATTTTTGTGTTTGTTTTTTATACATAACCTCACGGAATGCAATCGATTCGCTAAATTTTGGACATAATTCATTTTCTAATAATATGACGTCATTTCTTTAACATCTCCTTTTATCATTTCTTATTTTAAATTATTTAAATATATCTGCATTATTTTCATACGTTTTAGGTTTGAACTTAGATATTAATTAAATATTTTTCTTTTATATTTGTAATAAATAATAAATTAAGTACGTATGTGCTAATTTTAAATTTAATCATCGATAAATTTTATGTTGCAATGAAAATTTTATCACTGTATTAACACTTCTTTTCATAAATAAATCTATTTCACGGACTAATATATATCTAGCTTTTAATTATATATTTTTTGAACTAACATTTATTAAGATAAATAATATAATGTACTATAATTTTTGGCAAATAAACCATTTGCTTTACATGCTTTATAGGGTTATTCCTTTAGCCATCTCATTTAACCGTTTCCGGTAAAATGACGAGTCTAGTTCGTCATTGGTTTTTAATTCCATACCGCACATTGACGAGCTACACTCGTCATGCGACTAAAGTTACTATTAAATATGATAATTAATTTAGTTTAAAATTTCTAGTGTACTGAATTTAGCAACAGTTTTGTTACTTGTGAAAATCCCAGGTCACTATTACATATTGTTTATTTAAAGTTTCTTGGTACAAGTCACTGCCAAATTGATGAGTCAGAATAAAAGAAAACCTACTAAGAAATGCCGTGTGTGTTACAAAAATCAAATTAGAAGTGAGAATCCCTGGCGATATAAACAATTCAGAATTCCTTTGCACTTTGTTTTGAAAAGTACCACTAGCTTGAAGACTATTATCTTAAGTTTACCGTTTCTGATACTTAACACTATGTAAAAAGTGGATTTTAATTAAGAATATGTAAGAATTGTAAAATAAAACAAGTTTCTTAAATAAAAAATAAATGGTTACTTCACGCACAGTTTTTCATTATTAAATCGTAACGGAAGGGGTTAATCATTTCTTATTTTAAATGATTTAAACATCGTCTGCATTATATTCCTACATTATATCTTTGAACTTCGATATTACGTAAATAATTTTTTTATACTTGTATTAAATAATTGATCAGGTCCATACGTGCTAATTTTAAATTTAATCATCGATTATTTTTTGTTGCCATGAAAATTTTATCACCGCTTTTAACAACATATTATTTTCATAAAAGTCTAAGAGTCTATTTCACGGACTAATAAATATCTAGCGTTTAACTTATATATATTTGAAAATTAAGAAGTTTGTTCGTTTGATTTTTATATATAACTGCATGGTATGCAATCGATTCGCTAAATTCTGGACATCATACATATATACCGCCAAATAATCCCTATCAATATTAAAACCTCTGCTCCCCATCCTATCACGTAATATGATAAGATAAATTAAATTTGGCAACTAACATGCGGTCAGCAATGATAAACAAATTATTGAGCGTGTACCAATTAATTTTCAGCCAAAAAATAAACCATTTTTTTATCTGCCTTATAGGGTCATTACTCATTCCATAACCATCTCATTTAATCATTTCTTATTTTAAATTATTTAAACATCGTCTGCATTATTTTCATACATTTTATCTCTGAACTTAGATATTACGTAAATAATTTTTTTTATACTTGTATTAATTAATAGATCAGGTACATACGTGATAATTTTAAATTCAATCATAGATTACTTTTTGTTGCAATAAATATTTTATCACTAGTATTAACAAAAAATTATTTTCATAAAAGTATAGGAGTCTATTTCATAGACTAATAAATATCTAGATTTAAGTTATATATCTTTGAAAATTAAGAAGTTTGTTCGTTTGTGTGTTTGTTTTTTACATATTGACACTGTTTGCAATAGATTCGCTAAAACTTGGACATTATATATACCGCCAAATAATCACTGTCGATATTAAAACCTCTGATCCATCCGATCATATTAAGATAAATTAAAGTTGGCAACTAACATGCGGTCAGTAAAGATAAACAATTATTGAGTGTACCAATTTTTCAGCAAAAATAAACCATTTTTTAACCTGTTATAGGGTCATTCTTTAACCATTTCATAATCGTTTCTTATTTTAAATTATTAAATATCTTGCATTATTTTCATACATTTTATCTTCTTTTGATATTACGTAAATAATTTTTTTTATATGTATTAAATAATAGATTAGGTAAATATCTGATCATTTTAAATAGAATCGTCGATTATTTTTTGTTCCAATAAAAATTTTACCACCGGTTTTAACAACAAATTATTTTCATAAAAGTCTAGGAGTTCATTTCACGGACTCATACATATCTCGTGTTAAAGTTATATATATCTTTGAAAATTAAGAAGTTTGTTCGTTTGTTTTGTATACATAACTGCATGGTATGCAATCGATTCGCTAAATTTTGAACATCATTCATATGTACCGCCAAATAATCCCTATCAATATTAAAACCTCTGCTCCCCATCCTATCAATATGATAAGATAAATTAAAGTTAGCAACTAATATGCCGCCACTAAAGATAAACAAATTATTGAGCGTGTACCAAATAATTTTCAGCCAAAAAATAAACCATTTTTTATCTGCCTTATAGGGTCATTCCTTTAACCATCTCATTTAATCATTTCTTATTTTAAATTATTTAAACATCGTCTGCATTATTTTCATACATTTTATCTCTGAACTTAGATATTACGTAAATAATTTTTTTTATACTTGTATTAATTAATAGATCAGGTACATACGTGATAATTTTAAATTCAATCATCGATTATTTTTTGTTGCAATGAAAATTTTATCACCAGTTTTAACAACAAGTTATTTTCATAAAAGTCTAGGAGTCTATTTCACGGACTAATATATATCTAACATTTAAATTATATATCTTTGAGAATTAAGAAGTTTGTTCATCTGTGTGTTTGTTTTGTATACATAACTGCATGGTATGCAATCGATTCGCTAAATTCTGGAAATCATTCATATGTACCTCCAAATAATCCCTATCAATATTAAAACCTCTGCTCCCCATCCTATCACATAATATGATAAGATAAATTAAATTTGGCAACTAACATGCGGTCAGTAAAGATAAACAAATTATTGAGCGTGTACCAGATAATTTTCAGCCAAAGAATAAACCATATTTTTAACCTGCCTTATAGGGTCATTCTTTTAACTATCTCATTTAATCATTTCTTACTTTAAATTATTTAAACATCGTCTGCATTATTTTCATACATTTTATCTCTGAACTTAGATATTGCGTAAATAATTTTTTTATACTTGTATTAAATAATAGATCAGGTGCATACGTGCTAATTTTAAGTTTATTCATCGATTATTTTTTGTTGCCATGAAAATTTTATCACCGCTTTTAACAACATATTATATTCATAAAAGTCTAAGAGTCTATTTCACGGACTAATAAATATCTAGCGTTTAACTTATATATATTTGAAAATTAAGAAGTTTGTTCATTTGTTTTGTATACATTACTGCATGGTATGCAATCGATTCGCTAAATTCTGGACATCATTCATATGTACCGCCAAATAATCCCTATCAATATTAAAACCTCTGCTCCTCATCCTATTAAGTAATATGACAAGATAAATTAAAGTTGGCAACTAACATGCGGTCAGTAAAGATAAACAAATTATTGAGCGTGTATCAAATAATTTTCAGAGAAAAAATAAATCATTTGATTTACTTGCCTTATAGGGTTATTCCTTTAACAATCTCGTTTAATCATTTCTTACTTTAAATTATTTAAATATCTTCGGCATTATTTTCATACGTTTTATCTCTGATTTTGATATTACGTAAATAATTTTCTTTTATATTTGTATTAAATTATAGATTAGGTACACATGTGATAATTTTAAATTCAATCATAGATTACTTTTTGTTGCAATGAAAAGTTTATCACCGGTTTTAGCAAAAAATTATTTTCATAAAATTCTACGAGTCTATTTCATGGACTAATAAATATCTAGATTTAAGTTATATATCTTTGAAAATTAAGAAGATTGTTCGTTTGTGTGTTTGTTTTTTATGCATAATCACACGCTTTGCAATCGTTTCGCTAAATTTTGACATCATTCATATATACCGCCAAATAATCACTGTCAATATTAAAACCTCTTCTCCCCATTTTATCACGTAATACGAGGCTCATCCCAAAAGTAAGATTTCCGATGTTTTATCCTTTAAATTAAATGTAATTAGCCGTGTTAATTGCGCGTGCGTAACAGATCTATGACTTATTAATCATATGTCAGATGGACAAGTCCCTATTCGTGCCATTAGCAGGGTAGGAGTGTTCCGAAAGGGAAACTCTAATTCCTTCTCCCGCCCCCTGCAAGGCTGGGTCGGTGATCTTGAATGCCCAAAACATTCCTCCAATTGAAATTCATTAACTGTATGATTTAATAATGAAAAACTGTGCATGAAATAACCATTTAATTTTTATTTAAAAACTTGTTTCATTTTACAATTCTTAATATTTGTTAGTTAAAATCCACTTTTTTACGTAGTGTTTAAATAATATCAGAAACAGTAAAATTAAGAATATCAAAAAAATTAATAAGATTATACAGATAATAGTCTTCAAGCTAGTGGTACTTTTCAAAACAAAGTGCAAATAATTCAATTGTTTACACCGAAGTAGTCTCACTTTTAATTTGATTCTTGTAACACAATTTCTTATATTTTCTATTCTGACTCATTAATTTGGCAATGACTTGTACCAAGTAAACAATATGTAAAATGACTTGTGATTACAAGTGATAGTGTTGCCAAATTCAATACATGAAATTTTAAACTTTAATTATCCAATTTAACAGTAGCTTTAATCGCATGACGATTAGCTCGTATTGTGCGGTATGGAATGAAAAACTATGACGAGCTAGTTGTCATTTACAGAATTAACAGCTCTGTATTCTATGAGCCAAAATGATAACGAAACAAAATCCAAGCTTAACATGACATTTCTGTAGTATCATGTTACGAATTCTCGAAAGGATACAGGCAATGAAATTTTAACATTATACCAATCAGCAGTCAATGCAATGACATCATAGTGGATCTTCAGTCATATTCAAACTATCCAAACAATAGCATGCACTTGTTCTAAAATTTCCTTTCACAGACGCCAAGAGTTCTAACAGAGGTAAAAAAGTTGATCAATACGACAAGTTTTTTAATTCTGGTATATGTTAAAAAATATAAACATTGTTAGTTGAAATAAATATTTACTAATTGTGATTCTTTTTTTCTATTAAATGTAAATTTACTTTATGATGAGCCTTATGATAAGAAAAATTAAAGTTAACAAACTGCGTCAACAAATATAAACTTATTAACATTACAAATAATTTTCACCCAAAAAATAAACCATTTTTTCCTGTCTTATAGGATACTTTACAATTCTAGAAAATTATAAATTTTACTGATCCCGTCATATGACGGGATATATGATAGTATTTATATATTCACTTATTGATCACCAGAACATGTATAACTCACTCTCGTTATAACTCAATATGAGTTAATATTTATCTATATAATGTAGGTATATTGCTACATTTAGTTAAACGTAATTTCAGTGTGCTGAACGAAAACCCATGTGGGTTACCCGTTATTGAATTAACGGACTCTGTTGTTAAAGTGGTATTAAATAACAGTATTGTTTACATTAATTGTTCTATTAGTAATATACGACATCACCTGTTGAGGCTTGCAATTGTATTTTACACTCTCACGGGAGCAATGTTGTTGCTGATTATTTTACGCGAGATACTATTCCAAATGTTTCACGTGCTAGAAATTGTTTGAAACATTATCTGTCTCAGCTTATTACAAATCATTTCGAGACTAGTACATGTATATTTTATTTAATTTTATCTTATAAAAGTGGACATATATATTTTAACATCTATATGTTTGGACAATATATTTTTAAAAATGTATATTAGAAATCATGTTTGACAAAATATATCTTTAATTTTGTAAATCAAAATTTTAAAGATGTATGAAATTTCTCTCTTTCTCTCTCTTTTTTTTTAATTTCAAAACTCTAAAAAACGCTATGAAAAAGTATAACTTTTGTAGTTAAAGTACAGAAAATAATGATATTTGTTTAAGGGGTTACCACTTTTAAACCTTTGGCAGTTTCATTTTTTCCAGAATTCGGTATGTCACATTTTTTTATTGCATTTTTTTGTTCATTTTACATTTTTAAGTAAAGATATGTTATTAAGATTAACATCTCTAATATTTTTAAGCATTTATTAAAAATTGTTTTTTTTTATGAAAGCATCATGGAACTGAAGTTTACCTTTAGTCTCATCGATATCCTAGTTAATTTTTAGAATTTCAGTGAAAGCAGAGCTAGAAGGCGGATCCGAAGGATTATCACAATTAATTTTAAAAAATTGTCTTGCTTGACTGATTCCATTTGTACTACTATCAGAGTCACTACTATCCAGGTAATCTAGTAAACTTTCGCTGCTATCATTTACAGATAATTCAGTTTCTGATTCCGAGTCACAGTTCAGATCTCAAGAAATCATCTCCATACGCTCTGAGTTATCCATTATTTAAAAGTAAAAATATATTATTCAACTCTTACATCAATAAAATTATCAGGCGGTTATTAAAATATAACCAGAAAGCTATACACTGAAAGATAACAATTCGTTTTCTGATACAAAACATCAGAGTAGAACCAATCAGAGTAGAAAATACAATAAACTGCAAACTATCATTTACTGGACAACTATCGCTTTCTATACGAATAATTTGTTAGTAAAATTGGAAAAAATACGGCCGAAACAGTGCAAGCAAAATAGAAATCAGGTTGCCCGTACGGCGTACGGGCAAAACAGGGAAGGGTTTAAGCAACATGAAAAAATATGCTTTGAGACTTATTTTCAAACCTTGGTAAATAAAGAAATTTTAAATCAATTTGCATGAAATTTTTACAGATGATTTTTATTAGTTGTTCAATGTATGCACAAATTTTCTTAACTATCAGAAAATTAAAAATTAATTTTTTATATAGGATATTTATGACTTTTTTCAATAACGAACATTTTAGGCTTAACTACTCACTTACATAATAAAATCTTGATGTACAAACATAATTTATATATTTTTATAATTGTAATACATTAGTAAAAAATCTACCTCTAAATTATTTATAAAATATCTAAAAAAAATTCAGTAGAAGAGCCAAACTTTAAAAGTAAACAAAAACTGGTGCTTAATACCACTTATAAACCTTATAGAAAAAAATTAATTTTTAACAATACTTAAAAATTTAGGCGCATTTTATTCATATCAATATTATGTACTTACTGGAAAAATTTTCATGCAATATCCTCAAAAGTTTACTTTTTATCATGCGCTCAAAATGTAAAATTACATTTCTGAAAAAAATGCATTTAAAGTTTGACATGAAACTTTTCTGTAAACTGAAACATACATATTTATTATTTTTCTGTCAAAACGTTTTGATGTATTAATTCTTTTTAATTCTATATAAGATCGTTTATTAAAAAATAAGAAAAAATTATCTAAAAAAAAAACTTTTTATTGAATCTAAGTTATACTGTTATAATGAAGACTATCAGAATGAAAAGTACTGTCTTCTCCATGGAAGTAAAATTCGATAACTATTTATATTTTATATAAATTTTAATATTAAATAAAAACATAACATTGGTTTTAATAACGCATTGCACTGGAAGCGATTTTAATCCTTGTGTAACAACTGATTTCTAAATTTAATGCGTTAATAAGCGAAAACATTAAATGAAAATATTAATTCTAATATTACTAAGGTGAATATCAGTCTAATATTACTAAGCGAAATTATTAAGTTTAAATTATATTGTTATAATGAAGACTTTCAGAAGGAAATGTACTGTTTTTCTTGGTGTAAGTAAAATTCGATAACTAGTTATGCTTTATATAAATTTTTATATCAAACGATAATACAACTTTAATTTTAATAAGTATTGCACTGGAAGCTATTTAAATTTATGATTTTAAAATTTAATGCGTTAATAAGCGAAATTATTAAACGAAAATATTAAGTCTAATATTACTAAGTGAATATTAGTCTAATATTACTAAGCGAAATTAATAAGTTTAAATTATATTGTTATAATGAAGACTTTGAGCACGAAAGGTATTGTCTTCTTGATGTAAGTAAAATTCGATACCTAGTTATGTTTTATGTAAATGTTTATATTAAATAAAAACATAAAGTTAATTTTAATAAAGCATTGCACTGGAAGCCATTTAAATTCGTTTTGTAACACATGATATTAAAATTTAATGTTTTAATAAGCAAAATTATTAAGTGAAAATATTAATTCTAATATTACTAAGTGAATATTAGTCTAATATTACTAAGCGAAATTATTAATATTAAATTATATTGTTATAATGAAGATTTTCAATATGAAAGGTACTGTCTTTATGATGTAAGTAAAATTCGATACCTAGTTATGTTTTATATAAATTTCTATATTAAATAAAAAACATAAAGTTAATTTTAATATAGAATTGCGCTGGAAGCCACTTAAATTCGTTTTGTAACACATATTAAAATTTAAGGAAGCTATTTAAATTCGTTTTGTAACACATGATTTTAAAATTTAATGCATTAATAAGCGAAATTATTAAGGGTAAATATTAAGTCTAATATTACTAAGCGAAGTTGCTAAGTTTAATTTATATTGTTATAATGAAGACTTCAGCATGAAAGGTTCTGTCTTCCTTTTATAAGCAAAATTCGATACCTAGCTATGTTTTATACAAACTTTTATATTAAATAATAACATAAAGTTATTTTTAATTAAGTATTGCACTAGGCGTCATTTAAATTCGTTTTGTAACACATGATTATAAAATTTGATTCGTTAATAAGCGAAATTATTGAGTGAAAATATTACGTCTAATATTACTAAGTGAATATTTGTCTAATATTACCAAGCAAAATTATTAAGATTAAATTATATTGTTATATTGAAAACTTTCAGCATGAAAGGTATGTCTTATTGATGTAAGTAAAATTCGATAACTAGTTATGTTTTATATAAATTTTTATATTAAATAAAAACATAAAGTTAATTTTAATAACGCATTGCAGTGGAAGCCATTTAAATTCATTTTGCAACACATAATTTTAAAATTTAATGCGTTAACAAGCAAAATTATTAAGTGAAAATATTAAGTCTAATATTACTAAATGAACATTAGTCTAAAATTAATAGGCGAAATTATTAAGTTTAAATTATATTGTTATAATGAAGACTTTCAGCATGAAAGGTACTGTCTTCTTGATGTAAGTAAAATTCGATAACTAGTTATGTTTTATATAAATTTTTATATTAAATAAAAGCATAAAGGTAATTTTAACAAAGTATTGCCCTGGAAGCCATTTAAATTCGTTCTGTAACGCATGTTTTTAAAATTTAT
>CM063499.1:46445064-46457564 GCA_032207245.1 Pardosa pseudoannulata
AATTACTTAGACAGTGAAGAATGTGGCTTATTTCTTTATTCTAGCGACGGTTTTAATTTAAAAAGGAGCTGAGGGAAATATGTTTTAATTTTTCATGTAATGCGAAAATGTTTGAGGTTGGTAGTGCAATTCTGTGCAGCCTTTTCCAGCTTCTTTTAACCTCTAATTTATTCGTTTCTCGAACTCTCAGTAAAAGATTTTAAGTGTTGAATAAATAAATAATACTCAATCAAGAAATTTCGCACGCGTTATCTTTATTGATTTCTCTAGGAAAAGATCCATTATGTATACGATTTTGAAGCGTGGATGAATAATAATTTATCTTGTCAATTGACGTTGAATGCATTTTCGTCACATGTAATCTGTAAATTAACTCCATAATAAAATATCCAGTACATGTCAGAAGTAATACCGATTTTCGTCAAAAATCAAGGGAGATAAAAGATTTAGTATTCCTGCTAATTTTGTAGTTTGAGTAGAATATTCAGGAAAAGATACTTAAGAAATTATGAACATTATCGAATGTCAATATATGGCAATTTGGTGATTATTTGGTGACCTGGAAATGTACCTCTAGATTAATAATTAAACACACATTAAATGCGAGTTTAAAATTTCACTCGTGGTATGTGTGTCGGATATTTTCCTGTGTGACTACTCAAATATTTAAATTAGTATTCAGCTCTAAATGCAGATAAAGAGTGAAAGAAAATTAGATTCAAAGGCATCTGAACTTTCTAGTATACGTATTTTGAGATAAGATATAGAGGTAAGTAGGAAATCATTTTTCAGTTCTGCATATATCAACCATTATTATTGACATTTCTCCTAAGACTGGTAATAAATCAATTCCAGAAAGATATTTTAAAATGCCATTTGTTTATATAGTAAAATAAATTATAGTATTATAGTATATAGTAACTGTATTATATATTTATAAAATATTTTATCTCTGTAGGAAATCTCTATTTATCTCTGTTTTTAGTTTAGAGATTTATTTCTTATTTTCACTTTTTTGGCTTCCTTGTACTACACTCATGTCTATAAATTAAGGATAATGAAGTTCAGGCAATGAAACAGACAAAAACAAAACAAATTTGACTTATTTGTAAAGTCTATTTATTAAACAAAAGGTAAAGAGCAAAAAAGATGCTATATGTTTGACATAATTAATAAAAATTGCGATTTTTACTCCCTGGAGCAAATTTCAAAAAAGAACCTATTTACAGAAAACAGTATAACATGGTTAGTATGATGGTTAATACGGAGTATGTCTCCCGGACGATGCAATACAAGCGTTACAACGCCTACGCATGCTGAGTATCAGATTATCAATCTGATCTTGGGGAAAATTACACCACTCATCAAGCAATGCCCTCCGAAGTTCCGATAGACAGTTGGGAGGGGGTTGACGGGCTGCAATTCGTCGGCCAAGCATGTCCCACATTCTTGGATTCAAGTCCGGTGAGTATGCTGGCCAATCCATACGGGTGATATCCTCCGATTGAAGGCATTCGTCTACAATGTTTGCACGGTGAGGTCGGGCGTTGTCATCCATATACAGAAATTCAGGACCCATGGCGCCCCGAAACAAACGTACATGTTGTTCCAGAATGACATCCCGATAGATGTGGCCTGTCATCGTTACACTCTGAACATGCAGGTCAGTTCTGGAACCAAGAATAATTCCTCCCCAAACGAGCCATCCTGCACCACCGTAACGGTGTCGTTCAATGGTGTTCTCTTGGTTATAACGGGTACCTGACGCTCTCCATATGAAAGTCCGGCGAGAATCAGAATGTAAACTGAACCTGGACTCGTCGGAAAACATCACACAAGACCACTGTTGCGGTGTCCACAATGCATGCTCTCTAGCCCAGCATAATCGCAGGCGACAGTGAGTTGCGGTAAGGGGAACACATCTGACAGGCCTACGAGCATATAGACCAATGTTCCCTAAGCGTCTGTACACGGTCTGCCTTGAAACTGTCGTACCGGTAGCTGAAGAGAGCTGACGAGACAGGTCTGATGCTGCGCTCCGTCTGTTTCTTTTGGCAGTAACTGCCAAATACCGGTCATCCTATACCGGTCACCATAGTAACTCGGGGGCGACCTGTGCTGTAACATCTACTCACATTACCATCATGTTTGAATCGTTGCCAAAGCCTGGAGATGACACTCTGGGCGATTCCAAGTTCCTCGGATACTTCCAGCTGGGTACGTCCACATTCCAGTCGTCCGATAATTCTACCACGTAAAAAATCATCCAAATGCTTCCTTTGTGCCATAACTATGCGGTTATTGCACTGAAAGGCTTTTAAAGCGCTTGTGAACAATTTTACTTCTTTGCTACCATTCCTTATATACCCCTTTCATACACTCTCGTCATTGTGACGTACTATCCGCGCCATCTGGTGGTTTCCTGCAATTTGCATATTCTTCTTCAAGATGTGTGTGATAATTCTACAGGTGAAATTTTTATTTTAGAGTTCAATTTCTGTGTGATTCTGAATTATCCTTAATTTATGGACATGAGTGTAGATTAAAGGAATTATTGTAAGAGTCTCGTCCGTTTCTGTTGGTAGTCAAGAAAACTTTTGTTCATGTTAACAATTGAAAATGACATTATTGTCACCTTAATGGTTTTCTTGACCTACGGAGGTGTCAAGCGTGTCGTTTGTCAACGTACTGACAGAGAAAAGGTGTTTTCCTTTGATCCATTCGGCCAGGCGCCAAAACCGTTTCAGCTATCCCAAGGACAAGTGTCAAAGGGGGGGGGGGTCGATCTCCCCTAAACCGAGATTTCCTGTTTGGGAAAGAGAAGTGGGAGGACTCCCGGCTGAACTTCTAAGAGCGCAGGTTGGTCTAGAGTGATCTCCTCCCTGGATGATTGGTTACATCTGCATTGAGTTGATTTGTTTTATTTAAAACGTGTCCTTTTTGTTAAATAAATGGACCGTTGTTAAGTTTTTAATCATCTATGGCTCTGGTCATTTCGTCTCCGTACCTACTTCATTGTACGGCACCCATGCGAAGTCTTATCCAAAACCACTAGGGTGTGACGGACTACCGGACATAGAGACAGCTCGACCGCTCCGCCTAATAACAAATATGTCAGTCGAGAGAAAAGCTACAACTTTACCCTAACAGAGTTTAACTGTCTCTTTTGACTTGTTTCGATTTTCAGTGCGTACTTTAACTAGGCCAGTTTTAACTTAAGACATAGTTTCCCTGTCTTTAGGGGACAATATGTCACATTGATTCTTAATGACATATTTTGACTGTAGCCAATTTACCTTACATTGTCCCTTACGGTATATTTCACTCATGTAACTTTCATCATGCTCTCTTTTTCTCTGTGCTACAGTCTGTTCCATAACAGCTTGTCGTGTATTTATCTGAAAATACAAGTGAATAAGTGTAATGAAGATTTTTCATGTCCCTTCATTACATATTTCCCTCTTGGGGTAGATATATTCTAACCTACATTTTGCACTTTTTTTTCGCATATGGCCCCCTTGCAGGTGCAGATTTAGCTTTTCTCACGAGTGCAGCCTGTCTTTTTCAAACAGAACCACCCCCGATCTGGGATTAAGTTTCGGACCCAGCGTCCAATTCTGGCCACCTGCTTCCTCCGACCTTAAGCCTTTCGTCCATAATTTTGCGCCCACCAGATCATATTCTGACAGTTGTGCAGACGTTACTTTCGGATTGCGATAAGAAGCCGCGACTTTGAAGGGTACCGCGTTGTGGTGTGTTGCCAAGCTCCGCTTCGCATCGTTTTTATCGAATTTTCATCACCGGAGTTGCGCCTCACTGCGATTGGGTTTTTGATCTCCGCGCGCCTTCTCTCGACGTTTCATTGGTCAGAGCCGCGATAGCCTGTCGCTTTCCCTCCGAGCGTGGGGTTTTCTTGGCGCCTGGCAACCCTCTTGCTGGCTGTGTTTCGGTGCTTTTGGCGTGAGCGCAACCTAGAAGTTCTGATAATTTTTGAGAGACGGGGTAACACAGAGATAAAATTTTAACACCCTTGCTGACGCGTTTTTGTTTTTTTTTATCGGAAAAATGTTTCTGTGGGAGCCACCTCGATCTTTGGCTAACCTAAGCATTCTGCCTTAGTTTTATTTTTCTGCGACTTGCCTGAGGTTATTTTTCCATCTGCACATTAATCGCCGTAATGTTTTAAAGTTTAAACAACGCATCTAATAACCCACCACTTGATCATGGCAGAAGTGGACGATGTTTTTTTGTAGAGTATAAAGTGAAGAAAATTATTTGATCGAATTCCAAAAATAAAGAATGTCTCTCCATCAACTCAGCATCTGATTTTTTTTACCTGAGGTGAATCTTAAAATAAAACCTACGACTCTTCATCAATCATCCTGCATACAGCATCCTTCCTCTATATGGAGCCCCCGACTTCACTATAATAAGTTAAAAATATATTTGTGTCGTGTATTGTACATATTAAACGGAAATGCATTTCTCCTAATAAGTTATCCAGTCCCCATTATTATCGATTATGCAAGAATCACTTTATCATAAGATTTTGACTTTGAGCTGTTTTAACCACGTTTCGGTAGGTCGTCAACATTTTGTACCTCTTTATAACGTGTTATCCACTTCTTGACGAACGACTCAGACTTTCTCATGTGCCGGGCTGCAGATGCACAATATATTTTTGGTCTTTTTGGATGGTTACACAGTAACACTGTCTCAAAATGGCTAGTATACGCAACACTAATTTTGGAATTGTTGATTTAAACACAGGAAAACAAATCGAATAAATAATATAACCATAAAGCAATCTTCTCTAATGTTTGAAGAACACGTGCAATTAAGCCGGTATCTGCGCTATCTATTGACGAAGTTATGAGGGACACGCTCTTATGGAACAAGCTGACTGTGAGTTATACTATTGCAAACTGCAACTAAGTGAGTTAGGCGGTAAAATTGAAAAAAGTGGTACTTCGTTGGGTATTGCAGAGTGGACGTATGCAGGAAATAGGATACAGGCTCACGCCCTCAGACAACCAAAGCAGGGTTTATGAATACAAACCATCGAGGAAAAAAAAAACTTACTAACCTCAAGTTGCAGTCTCAAAACTATTCGTAATACGAACAACGGGATTAAAATTACCATATATATTTTGGCTATAAACAGTTGCAAACGTAATTTCAGTGTCGAAGCCGTTAAGGGTGTAGTTATTTGCATAGAATAAACACTTTATTATATACACAAAAGACATTTTATTTGAGTGAAAAGTTCTTTAGTTTAGAAATTTCAATGCCTATTTTTTATTTTATTTTATCTTCTTTGCTCGACGTACAGGGAGTATTATAATCGTAAAAAAATACCTCAAAACTAATATTTCTTAACTGCTTCTTCTTACTGATTTTCAGTTGTGCTTCCTACTTTACTCAGTGCCTTCTGTAGGTCAGCTTTTGCCTGGAGCAATTTTTCCCTATCTTTTGGGGAGGAAAATATCATTGATTTTCAATGTTACGTTTCGACTGTAGTCGTTTTACCTCATGCTGTTACTTACTGTATATTACCCTCATGTAACTTTCCTCATGCTCTCATTTTCTCTCTTCTAAGTCGTACTATTGCAAACTGCAACTATGTCAGTTAGGCGCTAAAATTGAAACAAGTGGTACTGCATTGGATATTGCAGAGTGGATGTATGCAGGAAACAGAATACATTCTCATGCCCTCAGACAACCAAAACAGGGTTTATGAATAAAAAGCCATGGAAGAACAAAAAAACTTATTAACCTCAAGTTGCAGTCTCGAGACTATTCCTAATACAAATGACGGAATTAAAACTACCATATATGTTTTGGCTACAAAGAATTGCAAACTTAATTTCAGTTTTGATGCAGAAACGGGTGTAGTTATTGGCATAGAATATACTTTTTATTATATATACAAAATTTTATAACTCATTTTTATTTTGTTGGCTTCCTTGCACGAGAAGTAAAGGAATTATGGCAGTCGAGAGAAAAGCTACCACTTTACCCTAACAATCGTTAACTGACTCTTTTGACTTGTTTCGATTTTCACTGCCTACTTTACTCAAGCCAGTTTTAAATTGAGACATAGTTTTCATTATATTTAGGGAAGACTATGTGATATTGATTCTTAATGACATATTCTCACTGCAGAGAATTTAACTTATGTTGTCCCATACTGTATATTTCACTCATGTAACTTTAAACCTGCTCTTTCTTCTCTGTGCTACAGCCTGTTCCATAACAGAGTGTCGTCTATTTCTCTGAAAATACAAATGAATTAGTTAAAAATACATTTGTACCATAATGTTTACATATTAAACTGAAATGCATTTCTCCTAATAAGTTGTCCAGTTCCTATTATCTTCGATTATGCCAGAATCACTTTATCATTCGATTTTGACGTTGAGCTGTATTTACCCCGTTCCGGTAGGTCGTCATCATTTTGTACCTCTTTATAACGTGCTACCCACTTCTTGACGAACGACTCCGAGATTTATTATGTACAGGGATGTAGCTGCAAAAGAGATTTTTGGTCCATTTGGATAGTTACAGAGAAACACTGCCTGAAAACGGATCGCATACTCGGCACTCATTTTGGAATTGTTGATTTAAACACAGCAAAACGAATCGAATAAAGAATATAACCAAAAAACAATCTTCTCTAATGTTTCAAGAACACGTGCAATTAAGCCTGTATCTGCTCGCTATCTATTGACGAAGTTATGAGCGACACGCTCTTATGTAATAGACTGTAAGTTATACTATTGCAAACTACAACTATGTGAGTTAGGCGGTAAAATTGAAAAAAAAGTGGTAGTGCTTTGGGTATTGCAGAGTGGATGTATGCAGGAACAAGGATACAGGATAACGCCCTCAGACCACCAATGCAGGGTTTATGAATAAAAAAGCCATGGAGGAACAAAAAACTTATTAATTTCAAGTTTCAGTCTCGAGATTATTCCTAATACAAATGACGGGATTAAAATTACCATATATGTTTTGGCTATAAACAGTTGCAAACTTAATTTCAGTGTCTAAGCAGTTACAGGTCTAGTTATTTGCATAGAATAAATACTTTATTATATATACAAAATTTTTTTACCTATTTTTATCTTTTTGGCTTCTTTGCACGAGAATAAAGGAATTATGTCAGTCTAGAGAAAAGCTACCACTTTACCCTAAGAGTCGTTAGCGGTTTCGATTTACACTACCTACTTTACTCGGGTCAGTTTTAACTTGAGACATAGTTTTCTATACATTTAGAGGGGAATATGTCATATTAATTCTTAAAGACATATTTTGAATGTAGCCAATTTACCTAATGTTGTCCCTTACTGTATATTTCACTCATGTAAATTTAATCATGCTCTCTTTTTCTCTGTGCAACAGTGTGTTCTATATCAGCGTGTCGTCTATTTCTCTGAAAATACAAACGAATTAGTTAGTATACATATTAATCTGAAATGCATATCTCCTAATATGTTGACCAGTCCACATTATTATCGATTATACAAGAATCACTTTATCATTTGATTTTAACCTTGATCAAACTTTGCAACGTTCCGGTAGGTCGTAAACATTGTTTACCGCTTTATAACGTGCTACTCACTTCTTGATGAACTCCGACATTCTCATGTACCCGGCTGCAGCTGCAAAAGACCTTTTTGGTCTTTTCGAATGATTACACAAAAACCACTGCCTCAAAACGGCTAGCATACACAGCACTGATTTTGGAATTGTTGATTTAAACACACCAAAACAAATCGAATAAAGAATATAACCATAAAGCAATCTTCTCTAATGTTTGAAGAACATTTGCAATTAAGCCGGTATCTGCATGCTATCTTTTGACGAAGTTATGAGCGACACGCTCTTATTGAACAGACTGTAAGTTATAGTATTGCAAACTGCAACTATGTGAGTTAGGCGATAAAATTAAAACAAGTGTTAGTATGTTGGGTACTGCATAGTGGATGTATGCAGGAAACAGGTTACAGGCTCACGCCCTCAGACAACCAAACCAGGGTTGATGAATAAAAAGCCATGGAGGAACAAAAAAAATTATTAACATCAAGTTGCAGTCTCGAAAAAATTCCTAATACAAACGACAGGATTAAAACTACCATATATATTTTCACCACATATGTCTATATATGTCTACCATATATGTCACCGTCCTCTCGTCATAAGGTCTTATCTGCAATATCGGAACTAAACTGTAGACGAAGTTGTGGAACATAAAAAACAACAGACTACAGATAATTACTGATATTGGTATCAAGGCTGAGTTGGAGACAGAATTTTGAGTTATTTTCTGACTGGGAAGTAGAAACTATAAATGGCAATTCTTTTAATTTAGAATTTAGAGTTTTATAATATTCAGAAAGTAAATATTCCTATACACGACCTCCATTTAGTTTTTCCAATTATCTAATTTGATTAATTGAAATCGAAAGAATAAAAATTAAAATTAACTTTAAATGACGCATACGATGAGCTGCAATTTAATATTTTATAAGTATTAGAAGTCTGATGTTTATGACAGTCTAAATCTGTGAATAAATATCCATATAAATCTTAAAATATCTGAAACCCTCGGAAATTATCGTCTAGCTTCCTGTTTCTCTGAAAATCGATGGAAAATATATTTCAAAGGGTAAAGAAATTAACCCTTTGAAGGTTTTAATCGATGTCTCCGTTATTTAAAGTCTGAGAAAAATTTTAAGTAAATAAATCTGAGAAAATTTTTAACTAAACAGTCACAGTCCTCTCTTCAAAAGGTCTTATCTGAAAGATCGGAACTAAACTATAGACGAAGTTGCTAATCATAAAAACCAACAGAATTTCTTCTTTATAAGTATAGATATTGTAATAAAGGCCCAGTTCGAGAGAGATTTTTTTTATATTTTCTAACAGAAATGCAAAGAAACTATAAATGCATGTCAGTAATTAACTATCCATATAAATCATAAATTATCCCAAACCATCGGAAAATATCTTCTCGCTTCCTGTTTCTCTTAACATAGCTGGAAAATACATTTTAAAATGTAAAGAAATTAACCCTTTGATAGTTTTAATCGATATCTTAGTTAATTAAAGTGTCAGAAAATTTTTAAATAAGCAGTCACTTCCCTCTCGTCCTAAGGTCTTATCTGAAAGATTGGAACTAAACTGTAGACGAAGTTGCAAAACATAAGAAAAACAGACTTTCTTCTTTATAAGTATATATATTGTAATCAAAGCTCAGTTGAAGACAAAATTTTGGTTTATTTTCTAGCAGAATTGCAAAGAAACTATAAATGAAATTCTATTGTTATGCAGAATTATCTATTTTCTTTAATTAAAATTGAAAGTATAAAAATACAGATACAGTTTAAATGACATGTTGATACGATGAGTTACAATTTTATATTTTATAATTATTAGAATTTGAAGTTTATGACAGCTTAAGTCTGTGAATAAATCTGTTATTTTGAGAGATATTTTAAATAGCTTTACACTATTAATCCCACAAAGTTGTAAACACCAGAAAAATAAAAAAGTTTGCTTCAAATTTGGAAAACATGCCATTTCAAAACTTCATGCATGACTGATTCCGGTTGAAAAAAGAATTCTGTCTTCATCAAATGTTCTTTCTCTGAATTCATTTTCCATTTATCAAATTATGGAAATTTTTGATGATTTGTTATTCGCCGTAAACTACTGTACATTTTCAGCCAGCCAGTTACTGTTTTTCTTTTTTATCATTTAGAAATAGGAACTTGAAGTAAACATATTTCATTTATAAATACATATTTTGAGAATTTTCGAATTTAATGAACCGTAAACTTTATTACATGTAATATTTAATTTATTGTTTTATTTTAGTGTTTTAATAGTAAAGCTGATACAGATGTTTTGATATTTTGTAAACACTTCAACACTTGACATGTGTGTATAATTCACCTCCAACTTAAGCGTGCAGCAAGATTTTTTTTCGTGAATCGCGCGTAAGTTTAGTTATACAGAAAAAATCGCAGTAAATCGAAAACTACTTTGTTTTTATGAATGAACTTATTTTATTTTACACTTTAATATATACTGTATGATAATTTAACAAAAAAAACACACAATATTTTTACGAAATCACAAAAATAAACGATTTTTAAAATTAAAGTCCGATAATCTGTCAGCGCATCTTCGCTTCTTCATCACTATCTTCGTCACAACGGCTCAGTTTATCAATTTTGTGTTCAGCAATAAAAAACCAAGATTCAACTTGACAAAACTTTGTACGTTCTGGAGCCAGGAATTCGACTGAAGACGAAATAACGCAACAAAAGATCGAGTCACTCGATAATCATAATTTGTGGAAAGTAAAAATGCAAAGCGTTGCATAGCAATGCAAACAACACGCATATAATGTAACACATACATATAATTATACGTATTTAGTATTTTTTGGGTCTTTAGCGGGTATCCACCACAAATCTACTAAATACGTATTTTTACGTGACCCGCGCTCCAGTGACAGACTGCAAAAAACGTAAAGATACGTTGCCCGTACGCGAAGTGTTAACATAATACTTTGTATTTTTATTCAAGCCTTTTTTACTCTAAACACTAATGTGTTTTCAGCATTTGAATATACTCGTATGCTTTACTTTATTAAAACATTTTCTTTTACTTTGAAATATCATGCACATTCACTCTCTTAGAATGTGTTCGAATTGATAAATGTTCTTTCGAAAGTTGTTGTTTCACTCAATGATGGGCCGGTATGAAATTATTAAGTTGTGTTTCATCAAAGTTTTGTAAAACCTTATTTGTGAAGTTTTATATTCGACTGGTAAATGTTGTGCTGGACAACGGATCTAGGAAAGCAGGTTAGCAGTAGGTCTGTCGTGGCTTACTTGTCTTCAGTTTGTTGCTGTTGTATGTCTTCGGATGGGTCATCGTAAGAGTTGACTTAGATTTAGGGTTGGGTGGCTTATAAGAGCACCAACACTGTGATACAAGGCCTATTGTACTGAACGAGTTAACTTACAAAATATGAGGTGTAATAGTACAGATACAGACAAGTTATAATTACCATGGAACTTTTAGCTTTTTCAATGAATAATAGATCAGACTAAGCAACTTTTTGAATTTGTTAATTTGCTTTACAACACCATTGTGTGGTCAGGTTGGATTCTAATTTTACTCTTTTCTATCTTTCAACATGAAATAGACTTTATGTTCCGTGGTATATACTTTTCATTTGGATGGGTACCTTAAAGAACAATTACTTCTACTAAACTAAAAAGAACTACTCTCATAGAATGTGTTCGAATTGATAAATGGTCTTTCGAAAGTTGTTCTTCACTCGAGGATGGGCCGGAGTGAAATTATTAATTTGTGTTTCATTAACATGTTGTAAAACTTTATTTGGGAAGTTTTATGTTCGACTGGTAAATGTTGTACTGGACAATGCATCTAAAAATGCAAGTGCACTAGGTATGTAGTGGAGTACTTGCCTTCTGTTTGTTGCTGCTGTATGTCTTCGATGGGTCAACGTAAGAATTGACTTACCTATTATAGATGCTAGAAACAAGAATAGAGCTCGAAAAGCTCGGTCGGGAAAGGCAACGATCTTGCAGCTGAGAGGTTACGGATTCGTAGATCAAGCAGGTCTAAGATCCGCAATGTTTGTTAAAGATGACTGAGACACGTGATATGTGTTCATAATCTCAACTTTATCAATGAATAATAAATCAGACTAAGCAACTTTTCGAATTGTTCATTTCCTTCCCAACACCGTCGTGTGTTCAGGTTGGATTCTAATATTACTCTTTTCTACATCTCAAAGTGAAATAGAACATACGTTCCCAGGTATATACTTCTCATTTGTATAGGTATTTTAAAGAACTATTACTTCTACTAGACTAAAAAGAACTACTACTTCAACTACTCTCATAGAATGTGTTTGAACTGATAAACGTTCTTTTCGAAAGTTATTGCTTCACTCGATGATTATCCGGTATGAAATTATTAAGTTGTGTTTCATTAAAGTGTTGTAAAACTTTATTTGTGAAGTTTTATGTTCGACTGGTAAATGTTGTGCTGGACAACGATTCTAGTAATGCAGGTCAGCAGTAGGTATGTCGTAGCGAACTTGTCTTCAGTTTGTTGCTATTGTATAACTTTGGATGTGTCAGCGTAAGTGTTGAATCACCTATTATAGATTATGTATTACCTATTTTTACCTTGCAGCTTGGAGGTTACGGTTTCAACTTGAAACTGAATTACAAACTTGAAATATTGAGTGCGTATTGGTAAACATTTTACCTGATGTCTGCTGATATCACTTAATTAACTCTCCTGTTCCAAAACATACTAACAGTAAAATTTTCTAGACACATCCATATAAAGTCGAACATAAAAATTTTAGTACATAGTAAATTTATACTGCAAATCGCTGATAGATAACAAAATTTTTACTCTACAGAAAGGAAACTTTCTTTCAA
>CM063499.1:46462564-46495064 GCA_032207245.1 Pardosa pseudoannulata
AAAATTTCGCAATTAAAATACTTTCTTTACTCCATACCAGACTAAATAAACAGTCTTTAACAAAATAATCACGTCTCGTTAAAAAATAATTATAGAAAATGGGTACTGTTTAAAGCAGCTTCATATGCCACTTTGTTCTATCTTTTAATATTCTGCCACACAACGTGATATCTGTTAAAACTTATATTTAATATTCTTAACATATATTTTATTGAATTATAAATAATAAATTATTTTGTAGTACTTTTTCTCTATGTGGATTTTTATGCTGAGATCAGCAAGAAAGATTATGAACGCTACGTTTTAAAACAATTTTAGAAAGATATTAGTGTATATTTAATGTAATTTTAACCAAATACTTATTTTATTTGCTTAAAATTAATGGATTTCATAAATATAATGTTAAATATTATTTAAGTAAGATTGATTACATTGTAGAGAACACTACAATCTTTTTTTTTACAGAATAACACTTGTGTAAGCAACATAAATGTTAATGATAACATTGCTTGCTGGCAAAATTTCTTACAGTCAAGATAAGGGATATTCAAAATTAAAATCAAACATATATTAATTTTTAGAAATGTAATATGCTTTTCTTGTTTGAAAATTTATAAAACTCCTATCTTAAAATATTTACATATTATTATCTTAAATATTTACATATATTTTTATTTTAATCCTGTTAAATTTGTATGCTTTATTTAAAAATTCTGAATCATATCCAAAGTTAATATAAGATTTTATTTAATGGATAATTTTTAATATTTTTTCCTTTACAACTATATTTTAATTTTACCTTTGTAAGCTGCATTTAAAAATTCTGAATCATATCCAAATTTTACAGAAACTTTTATTTAATGGATCATTTTTAATATTTTTTCCATATATAACTTCTTTTGTTCTACAATTTCTAACTAGCATTGATTTTTGAAATATTCGGTAGCACGTAAACAATTAGTAAAAGGGCATCCAAATATAATCTCTGGACCCAAGCGAAAGAACCTAAGCACAAAGAATTCAGCACACAACTATGCTGACAATCAATGCGGCACAATCTGTAGTCAGTAAAATATTTTCACATCGAAAGAAATGGTTCCGAAGAATGCGCCGAGAATATGAAATGATTTCCGTGGAAATCATCGAATATGTACTAGATGAATATGGAAGAGAATATTTCTTGCTTTATTGTTGATAAGCATTTCTCTAAGGTAACAATGGAGTATGCTACCATCCATTTTGTTATTTTTATTTGTGTGATAGCAAAGGAAGCGTGCATTTCTTACAAATTCAAAGTTATTTTGTTTGAAACATTTGAATGAGTTTTTCAGAATTTTTTTTACATCATTGTAAAATATGCATTTTATATCAAAAATCTAATGTTCTTCTACACTTCTTCTACACTTTTTAAACTACACATCCTTTTTTATAATAAGTAGTAAAAATATATTTCGCCCATCCAAATTTGTTTTTTACGTTCCGAAGGTAAAAGAGATGTTTGTACAAACTTGAGTACTGCCATCTGGTGGAGAACTCCATCGTTATTTTTTCTTATTTTGATATTTTTCTGTCTATGGTTAATTTGTTCTACATTAAAATTTAGCAATTAAGACACTTTCTTTACTCCATACCAGATGAAATAAATACTCTTTAACAAAATAATCCAGTTTCTTTAAATAATAAGTATAGAAAATGGGTATTGTTTAAATTAGCTTCATATGCCACTTTGTTCTATCTTTTAAAATTTCTGACACTCAACGTTATATCTGTTAAAACTTATATTTAATATTCTTAACCAATATTTTTTAATTATAAATAATAAAATATTCTGTAGTACTTTTTCTCTATGTTGATTTTGAGATGAGATCACTAAGAAAGATTATGAACGTTACGTTATAAAACAATTTTCGAAAAATAATAGTGTATTTTTAATGTAATTTTAAGCAAATGCATATTTTAATTGCTTAAAATTAATGGATTTCCTAAATATAATATCAAATATTATTTATGCACGATAAGATTACATTGCAGAAAACACTACAGTTTTATTTACAGAATAACACTTGTATCAGCAACATATATGTTAGTGATAATATGGCTTGCTGGCAAAATTCCTTACAGACAAGATAAGGAATTTTTAAAATTGGTAACGAACACATATTAATTTTTATTAACATAATATGCTTTTCTTGTTTGAAAATTCATAAAAATCCTATATTAAAATATTTACAACTATATTTTAATCATGTTACTTTGCTAATTGTACGTTGAATTTAAAAATTCTGAAATATATCCAAACTTTATAGAGGCTTCTATTTAATGGATCATATTTAATATTTTTTCCCCTATATTACTTCCTCTATTTCAAAATTTCTAACTAGTATTTGGTTATGATATATTCGGCAGAGCGCAAACAATTAGTAAAAGGGCATCCAAATATAATCTCTGGAACCTAGGCAAAAAGAATTCAGCACACAAGTATGCTGACAATCACTGCGGCACAATCTGTAGTCAGTAAAATATTTTCGCATCGAAAGAAATGGTTCCGAAGAATGCGCCGAGAATATGAAATGATTTCCGTGGAAATCATCGAATATGTGCTAGATGAATATGGAAGAGAATATTTCTTGCTTTATAGTTGATAAGCATTTCTCTAAGCTAACATTGGAATATGCTGCCATACATTTAGTTACTTTTATTTGTGTGATAGCAAAGCACACTTGCATTTCTTACAAATTCAAAGATATTTTGTTTGAAAAATTTGAATGAGTTTTTCAGAATTTTTCTTTTTTACATCATTCTAAAATATGCATTTTATATCAAAATCTAATGTACCTTATGATTTCCTTTTACACTTTTTGAACTACACAAACTTTTTGTTCTTATAAGTAGTAAAAATATTTTTCGCCCTTTCAAATTTGTTTTCTACGTTCCGAAGGTTACAGTGGTGTTGGTACACAATTGAGTACTGCCATCTGGTGGAGAACAGCATCGTTAATTTTTTTTATTTTCAGATATTTCTGTATATGGTTAATTTGATCTACATTAAAATTTCGATAAGATACTTTCTTTACTCCATACAAGAATAAATAAACAGTCTTTAACAAAATAAACACGTCTTGTTAAAGAATAAGGATAGAAAATGGGTAATGTTTAAAGCAGCTTGATGTGCCACTTTGTTTTATCTCTTAAAATGTCTGCCACACAACGTTATATCTGCTAAAACTTATATTTAATATTCTTAACTAATATTTTATTGAATTATAAATTATAAAATATTTTGTAGTACTTTTTTCTATGTGGATTTTGCTCTGAGATAACTGAGAAAGATTAAAAACGTTACGTTATAAAACAATTTTCGAAAAATATTAGTGTATTTTTAATATAATTTGAAGCAAATACATATTTTAATTGCTTAAAATTTATATATCTCATAAATATAATGTTAAATATTATTTATGTAAGATTGATTACATTGTAGAGAACACTACAATTTTATTTACGGAATAACACTTGTATCATCAACATATATGTTAATGATATTTAATGGCTTATTTTTAATATTTTTTCTATATATAACTTCTTCTATTCCACAAGTTCTATCTAGCATTCTGTTATGAAATATTCGACAGTGCGTAAACAGTCAATAAAAGGGCATCCAAATATAATCTCTGGAACCACGCGAAAGAACCTAAGCACGAAGAATTCAGCACACAATGCTGACAATCAATGCGGCACAATTTGTAGTCAGTAAAATATTTTCACATCGAAAGAAATGGTTCCCGAAGAATGCGCCGAGCATATGAAATGATTTCCGTGGAAATCATCGAATATGTACTAGATGAATATGGAAGAGAATATTTCTTGCTTTATAGTTGATAAGCATTTCTGTAAGGTAACAATGGAGTATGCTACCATACATTTTGTTATTTTTATTTGTGTGATAGCAAAGGACGCTTGCATTTCTTACAATTTCAAAGTTATTTTGTTTGAAAAAGTTGAATGCATTTTATCATGAAAGATTTTTTTGTCGTCATTCTAAAATATGTTTTGTATATCTGATATGTCTTATGACTGCCTTGTACAGTTTTTGCCAAGTTGCTAATTATTAAAAATACTAGAAAAATCTTTAAACTAATCTTCATGAAAATTTAAAAAGTTTTGTCCAAAAAATGCTCTTTAAAAGGCTTTAAATTCACAACTTCCGGTTCTGAAAACGCTACTTCGGTTTTGTTTTGACAGCTGTCATTGATGTTTAAATAGCTATAACTTTTCTTTAAAATGCTGTAGAGACAAAACAAAAACAGATTTAGAAGCCTAAAAATTGAAATTTTACAATAGAGAAATAAAAAAAAAATTATGATTTTTGTCAAAAAATGACGTTTTAATGTAGACGGATACCTTAAGGAATGATTTTTAACATCTTCCTATAGTATATATTTCCACTGCAATGCCAGAAATACTAAATAGAATTTTATCAGGAAATATTCGACAGCAAGTACAAAAAGAGTCAGATTGCATTCAAATCGAATTCTAATAAATAAATAAAAGGATCTAGGCAAAAGAATCTCACACATAAGTATTCTGCAAATAATCCGGCACAATTTGTAATGTGTAAATTATTTTCATGTCCAACAAAATGATTTCGTGGAATGTGCAGAGATTATGATATGATCGTAAGTATGGCTGATAAAAGTATAAATTGTTTTTTGCTTTACTGTTGATAAACATTTCTCAAAAGTAAAAATGGAGAAAACTGCCATCCATTTTGCTTTTTTCTTCTTTAAATGCAAAGTAAGTGTGCATTTTTGCAAATTCGGAGTGATTTAGTTTGAAAAAGTTGAATGAATTTTTGAGAAAAGTTTTTTTTCTTTTGACACCATTCTAATATCTGTTTCTTATAAAACAAAATGTTGTGTCCCGTGTCTTTACTGTACAACTGTACACTTTTTTAAATTATACACAGTTTTTCATCTCCTATATAATGATAGCCTAAGTTGTCTGTCCATCTGTCTGTCTGACAGCGAATTTATGAAGTGTTTGTTCTTGGAATTTATAGAGGCATCCATATTGTATTTTTGATGAGTTAGGGTTAGCAAAATTCAAAACGAATTTGAAAACGTTCGAAATCCATCCCTTCCTCCCTTTGTCATTATTTCAAGCTCTGTTGTCCCCGGTTAAGAGCAGAAAATTAAATTTATCAATTTATCACATAATAAATAGATAAAAGTAACATTTTTTCTAACATTGTGTCGTCCTTCCTTTAAACATATCCTTTAATCATTTCTTATTTTAAATTATTTAAATATCGTCTGCATTATTTTCATACGTTTTATCCCTGAACTGCGATATTACGTAAATAATTTTCTTTTATATTTGTATTAAATAATAGATTAGGTACATATTTGATAATTTAAATTTAATAATTGATTATTTTTTGCTGCAAGATAATTGTCAGCCAAAAGACCCCATTTTTTTACGTGCCTCATAGGGTACTTTACAATTCTGGAAAATTAAAATTTTACTGATCCCGTCATATGACGGGCTAAATGCTAGTAATATGAAGAATAATGTCCTTATAAACTTATATTTCAAATTAAAGAAATCGTAATCAAAAGTAAAAAAATCTGTATGAATGACCTATTTAATAAGACACAGATTATAACAAATTTGAGAAACACTTTGAAATTTTTAATGATTTAGACCATTGTTATCTTTATAAACAGAAATTTGTCTGTTACAATTCATTTTTTCTTTCTTATGACTTTATTTGAGTTTATAGGAGCAATGATTTAGTGAACATTTTTAAAAAAATCTCTCAAATATAATTCCCACTGAAATCTAAACACTAAAAATTTTTTCATCACAATTCATCCTTTGTTTCTTTATACTTAATACGAGCTTATAGGAGCATTGATTAAATGAACAGTTTTTTTAATATTTTTCTGATATATAATTCCCACTGAAAACTAAACACTGAAAATTTTTTATCTCAATTCCTCCTTTGTTTCTTAAGACTTAATATGAGTTTAGAGAAGCATTGATTTAATGAACAGTTTTTTAATATTTTTCTCAAATATAATTCCCACTGAAATCTAAACACTAAAAATTTTTTCATCACAATTCATCCTTTGTTTCTTTATACTTAATACGAACTTATAGGAGCATTGATTTAATGAACATTTTTAAATATTTTTTTCAAATATAATTTCCATTGAAATCTAAACATTGCATATTTTTCGTCTCAATTCCTCATTTGTTTCTAAGACTTAATATAAAGCAAGGTCAAGGTCAAGGTAATTGGGTTAACGGAGTACCTAGCGAAGTGGAAAGTCTTCACTTTAACCTCCGAACGTGAAGTGATCAAAATATAAATTTAGGCCTCTAGGCAAGTCTTAATATAAGCTTAGAGAAGCATTGATTTAATGAACAGTTTTTTAATATTTTTCTGAAATAATTCCCACTGAAATCTAAACACCGAAAATTTTTCATCTCAATTCCTCCTTTGTTTCTTAAGACTTAATATAAGTTATAGAGAAGCATTGATTTAATGAAGAGTTTTTTTAATATTTTTCTATATATTTCTGAAATATAATTCCCACTGAAAGTTTTTCGTCTCAATTCCTCCTTTGTTTCTTAAGATTTAATATAAGCTTATAGAAGCATTGATTTAATGAACAGTTTTTTAATATTTTTCTGAAATATAATTCCACTGAAATACTGAAATCTAAACACTGAAAATTTTTAGTCTCAATTCCTCATTTGTTTCTTAATATTTAATATGAGCTTATAGAAGCAATGATTTAGTAAACATTTTAAAATATTTTTCTTAAATATAATTTTCACTGAAATCTAAACACTGAAAGGTTTTCATCACAATTCATCCTTTCTTTCTTACTACTTAATACGAGCTTATAGGAGCATTGATTTAATGAACATTTTTAAATATTTTTCAAATATAATTCCCACTGAAATCTAAACACTGCAAATTTTTTCGTCTCAATTCCTCATTTGTTTCTTAAGACTTAATATGAGTTTAGAGAAGCATTGATTTAATGAACAGTTTTTTAATATATTTTCTGAAATATATTCCCACTGAAATCTAAACACTGAAAATTTTTTTATCTCAATTCCTCCTTTTTTTTTCTTAAGACTTAAATATGAGTTTAGAGAAGCATTGATTTAATGAACAGTTTTTTAATATTTTTCTTAAATAATTCCCACTGAAATCTAAACACTGAAAATTTTTTATCTCAATTCCTCCTTTTTTCTTAAGACTTAATATAAGCTTATAGAGAAGTTTGATTTAATGAAACATTTTTTTAATATTTTTCTGATATATAATTCCCACTGAAACTAAACAGTTTTTCGTCTCAATTCCTCCTTTGTTTCTTAATATTTAATATGAGCTTATAGAAGCATTGATTTAATGAACAGTTTTTTAATATTTTTCTGAAATATAATTCCTACTGAAATCTAAACACTGGAAATTTTGCTATCACAATTCATCCTTTTTTCCTACGATTTAATACGAGCTTATAGGAGCATTGATTTAATGAACATTTTTTAATATTTTTCTCAAATATATTTCCCAATGAAATCTAAACACTGAAAATTTTTCATCACAATTCATCCTTTGTTTCTTACGACTTAACACCAGATTTAATGAACATTAAAAAAATTTTTTTCCTCAAATAATTTCCATTGAAATCTAAAGCACTGAAAATTCGGCTATCACAATTCATCTTTTCTTTCCTACGATTTAATACGAGCTTATAGGAGCATTGATTTAATGAACATTTTTTAATGTTTATCTCAAATATAATTTCCACTGAAATTTAAACACTGCACATTTTTCGTTTACAATTTCTTCTTTTTTTCTTACAACTTAATACGAACTTACGGGAGCATGGATTTCATGAACATTTTTTAAATATTTTTCTCAAATATAATTTCCACTGAAATCTAAACACTGAACATTTTTCGATCAAAATTTATCCTTTATTTCTTACGACATAATACGACCTTATAAAACCATTGATTTTAAAGAACATATTTTAATATTTTTCTCAAATATAATTTCCACTGAAATCTAAAACGACTGGAAAATTTTATTTCGGATCAAAATTTTATCCTTTATTTCTTACGACAATAATACGACCTTATACATACCCATTGATTTAAAGAACATATTTTTAAATATTTTTCCTCAAATATAATGTTCGCTATCTCATTCCCCAAAATCCTACAGTAAATTCTATTTATGGAATATTCTGCAATCGAGTTACAAAAATAAGTCAGATGGCATCCAAATGTTATCACTTGAGCAACGTGAAAGACCTCGTGACTTTCTAATGACTTTATAAATTATACATGTTTTTTTATGTTTGGATAATAGATCATAAAAATTATATTTTCATGTCCTGTATATTGAGTACGGTTCTTTTCTTAGTTTTTTTAACTGTGCATAACTTGAATACTGTCATCTGTTTGGAATACACATTGTTAATATTTATTCCAATTTTATTTTTCCTATTTGCAATGAATAAAAAAATTCAAAATTTAAATACTATTTTTTACTTAGAAAGTGGTGTAAGCAAACAATAAAACTTGATAATCATTCTCTGCACATAACATATTTTTTATTTTCATTACCTTAAAATAGACTTTAAAAATTCAACTGTATCAATAGTATTGTTACAACTTAATTTGACTAAGTCGATATCATAATGTTGCGTTATTCTGGTCTGCTTTACAGTTTTTGCTAATTTCCTTTATATTCAGAATTTTTGCTTATATAGCTAAGAATCAAAAATGGTAGTTCTAAATATACGTTAAAAAATACTAAACAATAAATTCTGATTATCATTCTCTGCACATAATATATCTTTATTTTCTTTTTCTTAAAATGCACTTCAAAAATTCGACTGTATCAATAGTATAGCTAAAACTTAATTTGAATATGTCGATATCGTAATGTAGCGTTGTTAAAACGTTGTGACTTACAGTTTTTACTAATATCCATTATATTCTGATTTTTCGTTATATCAAATGCAGATTACAATAAAAAAATGATAGAGGAGGATATAACAATACTAAACAATAAAACCTGATTATCATTCTCTGCACATAATAGATTTTTATTTTCATTATCTTAAAACGCACTTTAAAAATTCGACTGTATCAATACTTTTGTTAGAACAATATAAACACATCGATATATTAATGTTGCGTTATTAAATTATTGGGATTTACAGTTTTTGTTAATGTCTATTATATTCAGCTTTTCGTTATATCGAATGAATATTGCAATTAAAAAATATAGCGTAGAATATAAGTTATAAAAATACTAGACAATAAATTCTTATTATCATTCTCTGCATATTGTTAGAACATAATTTGACTACGTCGATATCATACTGTAGCGTTATTAAAACGTTCTGCCTTACATGTTTTGCTAATCTCCATGAAATTCAGAATTTTTAGTTATATAGATTAGAATCAAAACTGTTTACTGCAGAATATATGTTATAAAAATACTAAAACATAAATCCTGATTATCATTCACTGATCTTAATATATTTTTATTTTCATTTTCTTAAAATGGAATTCGACTGTATCAGTAGTATTGCTATAACTTAATTTGAATACGTCGATATTTTAATGTTGCTTTATTAAAACGTTGTGCCTTACAATTTTTTCTAATGTCCATTATATTCAGACTTTTCGTTCTATAGAATGCAGACTGCAATTAAAAATAATAGTGCAGAAGATACGTTATAAACATACTAGACAATAAATACTCATTCTCATTCTCTGTACATAATATATTTTTATTTTCGTTATCTTTAAATGGACTTTAAAAATTCGACTGTATCAATAGTATTGTTTACAACTTAATTTGATTACGTCGATATGTTAATGTGGTGTTATTAAAGATGTTGTAACTTACAGTTTTTACTAATATCCATTATATTCATATTTTTCGTTATATAGAATGCAGACTGGAATTAAAAATGGTAGTGCAGAAGATACGTTATAAACATATAAACTACATAATAAAATCCTGATTATCATTCACTGCACATAATAAATTTTTTATTTTCATTTTCTTAAAGTGGAATTTAAAAATTCGACTGTATCGTTAGCATTTTTACAACATAATTTGAATACGTTGATATCGCAATGTAGCTTTATAAAACGTTGTGCCTTATAGTTTTACCTAATGCCCATTATATTCAACTTCTTGTTATATATAATGTAGATTGAGAAATAAAAAATGGCCGGGCAGAATATACGTTTTAACAATACTAAAAAATAAAACCTATTTATCATTCTCTGCACATAATAGATTTTTATTTTCATTTTCTTAAAATATACTTTAAAAATTCAACTGCATCAATAGTATTATTACAACTTAATTTGATAATTCGATATCGTAATGATGCTTTGTTAAAACGTTGTGCCTCTCTGTTTTTGCTAATGGTCCATTATATTCAGATTTTTCGTTATATAGAATGCAGATTGCAATTAAAAATGGTAGTGTGATGAGGCGATTTAGATCTGTTATATAATTGATTCATTCATACATGAAGTAAAATGTTCGGGATCTAAATCTGACCTCATCACATCGTTGTAAACAGATAGAGGATCATAAATTTCTTTTCAACGGATATTGTTGTCTTGTACGGTGGTCTCGGGCGGGGTTCTGATTCCAGTCCCAGATTAGAATCCCGTCTCCGTACTTGACATTAAATAAGAATGTACCTTTGTGGAGTATTTATGAGTCCCTAAGGGACAGTGCCCAATTAGAAGGGATAAGGTTTTTCACGTTGGCGGTCTCAGGGCGGGGTTTGGTCAGACCAATGAAATCCTTACAACTATCCCGATTGGAAGACAAGAAGGAGGAGGGGACAAGGTTGAAATAATAAAATATCAAAAATCTAAAAAGATGAGAGATTGATGCGGAGGTCCCAGAGAAGAGGTTCGGGGTCCCAAAAGAAGGTGTTCAAAAGTCGGGAGTCCAGTCGGGTCCGACGGAAGAGATTCGTGAGTCCAGAGGAGAAGGTGCTCGATAGTCCAGACTAGGAGAGTCCAGCCAAGTCCGACAGGAAGTGTTCCTGCACCAAATAGTACGGCCGCACCCCAGAGACTCAGGAGGAAGCCCCTGACGAGACCAACGGATGATATAGATTCCCTCTCCTGATCAGCCATAGATACCCTTCAACCAGAAGTGTTCCGGGCCCAACATTTTAGACCCACAAAGGTACCCCCATTTTGCATACATTTTTGAAATCGAGATTAGGTCCTCTATCTATTTACAAAATTTCTTAAATATATAAAATTTGTCAGAACGAAATTAGAAGAGTTTGAAAAAGCTTACTTATGAAAATTAGCATCATTAAATTAGCATTAGCATTATTTGTACATAGATGTATATATATGTTAATAAATTTATTTTTTTAATATTAAGCTTGTCTCGGTTGCTGTCAATTTAGCTGTTAGTTTATTTTTATATTTATGTCTGTAGTTTCTCAGAACCTGTGGTTAAATTTAGTACAAAAATACTTAACACAACGCAATTAAAAATAAATCACCACTATACATTTGATCACAGGTTGATATTCAAATATAAAGGAGGACTACACGACAGGTAGTGCAAAATATACGTTCTAAGCATACTAAACAATAAATCCTGATAATCATTCTCTGCACATAATATATTTTTATTTTCATTATCTTAAAATGGACTTTAAAAATTCGACTGCATCAATAATATTGTTACAACTTAATTTTAATACATCGATAACATAATGTTGCGTTATTTAAACGTTGTGCCTTACAGTTTTTTTTTCTAATGCCCATTATATTTAAACTTCTCGTTATATAGAATGCAGATTGAATTAGAAAAATGGTAGTGCAGAATATACGTTATAACAATACTAAACAATAAATCCTGATTATCATTCTCTGCATATAATAGATTTTTATTTTCATTTTCATAAATGGACTGAAAAAAATTCGACTCTGTCAATAGTATTGTTACAACTTAATTTGACTACGTCGATACTATAATGTTACGTTATTAAAGACGTTGCAGCTTACAGCTTTTACTACAGTCCATTATATTCATACTTTTCCTTATATAGGATGCAGACTGCAATTAAAAATGGTAGTGCAGCAGATACGTTATAAACATACAAACAATAAATCCTGATTATCATTCACTGCATATAATAGATTTTTATTTTCATTTTGTTAAAATGGAATTGAAAAATTCGACTGTATCAGTAGTATTGCTATAACTTAATTTGAATACGTCGATATCTCAATGTTGCTTTATTAAAACGTTGAGCCTTACTGTTTTGCTAATGACCATTATATTCCGAATTTTTGTTATATAGAAAGCAGATTGCAATTAAAAAAGGTAGTGCAGAAGATACATTATAAAAATACTAAACAATAAAACCTGACTATCATTCTCTGTACATAATAGATCACACATTAATTTTGTGATCCCAAATTATCCTTTTATACTTACGACATAATACGACGTTATAGGAGCATTGATTTAAAGAACCTACTTTAATATTTTTCTCAAATATAATTTCCATTCTCTTTCCCAAATCCTAATTAGAATTCTATTATGGAATATTCTGCATCGAGTACAAAAATAGTCAGATGGTATCCAAATGTTATCCCTTGAGCAACGTGAAAGGATCTAGACAAAAGAATCTTACACAGAACTCTGCTGTCAAACAATTCTGCACAATTTTGTAATCACTAAAATATTTTCATTTCGAACGAATAGGTTTCGAAGAAGGCGCCCAGAATATAAAATGATTTTCAAAGAAATGATCGAATATCTGCCAGATGAATATGGAAGAAAGTATTTATTGCTTTATACTTGGATAAGCATTTCTCCAAGGTAAAACGTGAGTGTGCGATGATGTATTTTTCTACTTTTTCTTTCAAAGAAAAGTATGCGTGCATGTTTTAGAAATTCATCTTGGTTCTATATGAAATTTTGAAGAGCATTTTAAAGAAGTTTTTTATTTACGTATTCTACAATCTGCTTCTTATATTATAAAATTTCATGTATCTCATGACTTTCTAATAACTTTATAAATGATACATGCTTTTTTTTGAATAATAGATCATCAAAATTATATTATATCATCTATAATGAGTTAAGTTCTTTTCTAAAGATTTTTTTAACTTTGCATAGCTTGAATATTACCATTTCTTTGTCATGCGCATTTTTAACATTCATTTTAACTATTTTTTCCCTGTATAGCTATTTTGTTCTGAAACAAAAACATTTACATTTAAAATACATTCTTTCCTTAGAAAGAGGTGTAAAAAAATAAAACTTAATTATCATTCTCTGTACATAATAGATTTTTATTTTCCTTTTCTTAAAATGGAATTTAAAAATTCGACTGTAACAATAGTATTGTTACATCTTCATTTGAATACGTCGATATCTTAATGATGCGTTTTATAGACGCTGTGGATAACAATATTTACTAATGTCTATTATATTCAAATCTTTCGTTATATAGAATGCTGACTGCTATTTAAAATGATAGTGCAGAAGATACATTATAAGCATACTAAACAATAAATTAGGATTATATTTCTCTGTACATTATAGATTTTTATTTTCATTTTCTTAAAATGCTCTTTAAAAATTCGACGGTATCAATAGTATTGTCACAACTTTATTTGAATATTTCGATATCGTAATGTAGCGTAGTTAAAACGTTGTGCCTTACAATTTTTTCTAATGTCCATTATATTCAGACTTTTCGTTTTATAGAATGCAGACTGCAATTAAAAATAGTAGTGCAAAAATAGTAGTGCATACTAAAATATAAAACTTGATTATCATTCTCTGCACATAATATATTTTTATTTTCATTTTCTTAAAATGGAATCCGACTGTATCAGTAGTATTGCTATAACTTAATTTGAATACGTCGATATCTCAATGTTGCTTTATTAAAATGTTGAGCCTTACGGTTTTGCTAATGACCATTATATTCAGACTTTTCGTTATATAGAAAGCAGATTGCAATGAAAAATGATATTGCAATATATACGTTATAAAAATTCTAAACAATAAAGCCTGACTATTATTCTCTGTACATAATAGATCACACACTAATTTTGTGATCCCAATTCATCCTTTTTTACTTACCACATAATACGATGTTATAGGAGCATTGGTTAAAAGAACCTACTTTAATATTTTTCTCAAATATAATTTCCATTCTATTCCTCAAATCCTAATTAGAATTATATCATGGAATATTCTGCATCGAGTACAAAAATAGTCAGATCCAAATTTTCTCCCTTGAGCAACGTGAAAGGATCTAGACAAAGGAATCTTACAGAACTCTGCTGGCAAACAGTTCGGCACAATTTTGTAATCACTAAAATATTTTCATTTCGAAAGAATAGGTTTCGAAGAAGGCGCCCAGAATATAAAATGATTTTCGAAGAAATGATCGAATATCTGCTAGATGAATATGGAAGAAAATATTTATTGCTTTACACTTGGATAAGCATTTCTAAAAGGTAAAAAGTGAGCGAGCGATGATATATTTTTCTACTTTTTGTTTGAACAAAAAGGATGCGTGCGTGTTTTAGAAATTCAGCTTGGTTTTATATGAAACTGTAAACATAATAAACAAAAAAACAAAAAATTAATAGTAATAGTAAAATTATAATAGTAACAAAAATAATATTTCTCCTGATCCATAGTTTTATTTTATTATAATTTTTCATTTATAAAAGTTTAGTATGATGATGCTTATTTTTATACAATACTAATAGAAAATAACAATTATTGTGTTTTGTTAGACTTTATTTTATTGTCATCTATCAAGTAATAATAAACTCAAATAATACTTATCGTTAAAAAATAATAATTATTAGTAATAAAAATTGAAAATTAATAGTAATAGTAAAAAAAATAATAATTATCGTGATCCACCCGGACCTATTTTATTTTTTTTCCATTTATAAAAGCTCAGTATGATAATACTTATCTTTATACAATACTAATAGAAAATTGAAAATAATTATAATTGTGAATCTTTTGGTTTATATTATTATCATTTACTAACTAATAAAAAGCTGAATGAAGTAATATCTTTAAAAAGTTATTAATTATGAGTATTAAAAAACCGAAAATTATTAGTAATAATAAAATAATAATATTATCAGAAAATAATATTTATTTTGATTCATTTGGTCCTATTTTATTGTAATAAGTTTAAAAAGTTCAATACAATAATACTTATCTTTATATAATAGTAATAAATTATTGAAAATAGATAGTAACAATAACATTAAAATAGTAATAGAAAACAATAACAGTGATTTGTCCAGCGCTATTTTATTGTCATTTATTAAGGAATAAAAAACCCAATCCAATAAATCTTATCTTTGTAAAGCAGTAATTAATAACAAGAGAAAATTGAAAATTAACAATTATAGTAAAATGATAATAGTAATAAAAAACAACAATTAATTGATCTATACTGTCCCATTTTACTGTCATTTATTAATGGTTCTATACAATAATACTAATCTATGCAATAGTATAAAAATTAGTTATAGTGTTCAATTTTTACCAAAATGAATTACTAGTAAAATTTAGATTAAAAATAATAAGCATGACCCACATATATAAGCTAAGAATGGTAAGTGAAGTATTCCTAATTGAATACAAAATAGCTGAACATTGTCATTCTTGTAACATTATATGTGGCTTTGAGTTCCACTACTGTAATGGTTGATTGTTACAGACTGCCATTAGGCCGTAGTTTGAAACAATTAGCTTAGGAACAGTACTTATTTACTCCTAATGATTTCGATAGTCTTGTTTGATAGTTGTTCTGAATTCGAAAGAATCAGGGGTATATGGTCACAACTCATTTCATTTAAAAGTCTTCTTAAGTAGACATGATTCTAAAATATGATGAGAATATTGTAAATTCTTATGTGGTTCATTTCAATTCATCTTGTATGTATCACGGTAAAATTTTGCAGTAAATATTTCGCTTACTTTAAGATTTCTAATGAGGTAAATTTTCATATTAATGTATCTTTATTTACAATACGTAATGAATCACAAAATGTATATCATTACAAATAAATTTATTGTTTATCTAAAATTTTGCTAAATCATAGCTTCTACAATCCTTTGAAGTAGTGGTGCAATCTTCTGTTGTCTATAGAAATTTTATTAAATTATTGATTAAATTATATAGTATCCCATAGAGTACACAATGTGTCATGTATGTTATAAATACGTATAATGTATAGCTACACGTATTACAAAGCATACGATACATTTTGTGCTGTATAAGATGTAAGATGACAGGAAATTTGATAGCTAAATTCCATTAGAATTACAAACTAACACGTACAAGCCGAAGTGTGATAAGGCCTTAATGATCCTTCGTGTAACAAAAGCAGAAACGGATGAAAATATTTTGCAGAACAAAAGATCTGTACATTCTTCACAAATTAAATAAATCACAAGCTAACACGTACAAGCCGAAGTGTGATAAGGCCTTAATGATCCTTCGTGTAACAAACGCAGAAATGGTTGAAAATATTTTGCAGAGCATAAGAAATCTGTACATTCTTCACAAACTAAATAAATCACAAGCTAACACGTACAATCAGAAGCGTGATAAGGCCTTAATGATCCTTCGTGTAACAAACGCAGAAATGGTTGAAAATATTTTGCAGAACATAAGAAATCTGTATATTCTTCACAATTTGAATAAGTAACAAACTAACACGTACAAGCCGAAGTGTGATAAGGCCTTAATGATCCTTCGTGTAACAAACGCAGAAACGGTTGAAAATATTTTGCAGAACATAAGAAATCTGTACATTCTTCACAATTTGAATAAGTAAAAAACTAACACGATTTTGCCGAAGTGTGAAATGATCTTAATGATCCTTCAGGTAGCAATGTTTTGTGAAATTTTTTTTTTTGCACATCATAAGAAATCTGTACATGCTTCATAAATGAAATAAATCCCAAACTAACAATTACATGCCGAAGGGTGACAAGAGCTTAATGATCCTTCATATAGAAAAGGTAGAAAAGGTTGAAATCTTTTTTCCAGATCATAAGAAATCTGTAAATTATTCACAAATAAAATGAACCACAAACTAACACGTACATATCGGTGTGTGATAAGGCTTAATAATAATTCAGGTAATAAAACACGGAAGTAGTTGAAAATATTTCGTTCAATACAAGAAATATCTATAATCTTCAAAAATAAAATTAATCACAAACTAATATGTATATGTCGAAGTGTAATAAGGCCTTAATTATCCTTCATAAAGCAAAGGCAAAAGCGATCGTAAACATTTTGCTGAACACAAGAAATACGTAAATTCTTCACAAATAAAATGATTAATTATTCTTCATGTAACAAAAGACAGATGCAGTTGAAAAGTTTTTGTTGAATACAAGAAACTGTGTACTCTTCACAAATAAAATAAATTACAAACTTACAAGTACATGTCAATGTGCAATAATGCCTAAATGATCCTTCATGTAACAAAAAATTTAATCTTAAATTGATGTACACTCAATCAAAAAATATTAAACTAGCTTTAAATTAAACACTTAAAATAATATTACATTACTATTAAATTATTGCACATATATTACTATATATTAAATCATACAAAGCATTAATATTAAATAAATTTCAATGAACTAGCTTTAGTTACAATAAGACATGAATCATATACAGCTTACTATACTTTAAATCTTGGTGAATCCTGCATAAATAGACACCGAAAAGCCTTACATTACAGCATAGATTTAATTTAATAAGCTGGGTTTATAAATTAGTACAATCCAGTTTATGTTGCATATATTTTACATAAATTAAAAATATAATCCATCCTAAAAGTAGCAATTAGTGTAATATTTATGTAGCTTATGATCAAGAGTCTGTTTCTGAACATCTCTATAAATTAATTCGTAGGATATTGTTTGGCAGACCTTTACTATTTGTGTAATATTTGTATCATAATATACTTTAAACCATGATTTAAAATCTGTCATAACTGAAGACTTCAAATATTAAAATTGAAAGCCAGCTGTTATTATTAATCCGTAGTCCTGTTTTAGGAAAGTTTCATTTCCTAAGCTTTGTTGTAAAAAGTATATAAAAGTATTAAACTAATATAAAAAGATATAAAACATTAAAAGCTATAGATTCAGGGTGATTCCAGTATATTTTTATTAAAAGAAAGCAGTTACCAGATCGATAGTCAAATGGGCCTGCAATAAAAAGGACTAAAACTTTGATTTTCTGTGTAAAACTTTAATCAAGTACGGAATACTAACAATTTTAAAAATTACATGAAATATAATCGTATAAAATATATCAATGTAGTACAATATTTTAATTGAGTATATATTGAAGAGAAGTCTTCTTTAAAGTTATGTATTAATACTAAGTTATATGGAATCCGTGTTATATGAATTAAAATAAAAATTAAGACATGAGTCGTACATAAACCGCGTTATGTGATACATAGAAAAAAGACAAAAGAAATTAAGCAAAATTACGTTTTAAGAAACATAAATTAACAGAAAACAAATTAAAAATGCACGTTATAAGAAGCATAGAAATAAAACAAACCTTTCTATTAAAAATTACATGATAAAAAAACAGAAACAACATAAAAATTAAATAAAAATAAATTATTAGAAACATAGGAATAAGATAATACACATTTATTCATTTGAAGTACACTCAATCAAACAATATTAAACTAGGATTAAATCAACCACTTATAATATTATATTATTATTACATTACTGCACATTATATTAACTCATACAAAACATTAAATTAATAATATATAAATTTAGATAAAGTAGCTTTAATTACAATGAAACATGAATCATACACAGTGTATTAAATTTCAAATCTTTGTGAACGCTGCATAAACAGACACCGCAGCACCTTATATTGCAGAAAAGTTTTAATTTAATACACTGGATTTATATATTAGTACAATCAAGTTTATGTTGTATATATTTTACATAAATTGCAAATATAATCCATCCTACCAGTAGCAATTAGTAGAATATTTATGCAGCTTATGATCAATACACTGTTTCGGAACATCTGCATAAATTTATTGGAAAGATATTGTTCGGTAGACCATTACGATTTGCTGTAATATTTCTAGTGTAAAATCCTTTAAAAGATGTTTTAAAATCTGTCAACTAACTGAACTATTCAAATATTAAACTTGATAGTCCGCTGTTATTGTTAATCCGTAGTCCTGTTTTAAGAAAATTTCATTTAATAAGCCTTGTCTTAAAAAGGATATAAAAATATAGAATTAATATAAAAATATATAAAACTTTAAAAGCTATAAATTCAGGGGGATTCCAATATCTTGGTATTAAAAGAAAGCTGTTACCAGATCGATAGTCAACTGCTCCTGCAATAAAAAGGACTAAAACTTTGATTTTATCTGTAAAATGTTGAGTCAAGGACGGAATAATAACAATTTTAAAAATTACATGAAATATAATCGTATAAAAGGTATCAATGTAGTACAATTTTTAATGAGAGTATACATTGATGTGTAGTCTTCTTTAATTTTATTTATTAATACCACGTTATTAGGAATCCATGTTATGTGAATTAAAATCAAAATTAAGAAGTGATTAGCACAAAAACAACGTTATGTGCAACTTAGAAATAACACAAACAAATTAAGCAAAACTACGTTATAAGAAACATAAATTAACAGAAAACACACTGAAAATGTACGTTATGAGAAACATAGAAATAAAACAAACCTTTTGATTGAAAATTACGTAATAAAAACAGAAACAACATAAAACTAATTAATTAAAATTAAGTTATAAGAAACATATTAATAAGATAATACAAATTAATTCATTTGAATTACACTCAATCAAATAAATTTAACTCGGATTATATTACATACTTATAATATTACATTACTATTACATTACTACACATTATATTAACTCATACAAAACATTAAATTAGTAATAAATAAATTTAGATAAAATAGTTTTACTTACAAAGAGACATGAATCAGATACAGTGTATAATATTTCAAATCCTGGTGAATCCTGCATAAACAGACACCTCAACACCTTACATTAGAGCGCAGTTTTAATTCAATAAGCTGAGTTTATATATTAGTACAATCCAGCATATGTTGTATATATTTTACATAAATTGCAAATATAATCCATTCTTCCACTAGCAATAAGTAGAATATTTATTCAGCTTATGATCAATACAATGTTTCGGAACATGTGTATAAATTTATTGTAAGGATATTCTCCGGCGGACTCTTATATTTGCTGTAATATTTCTAGTTTAAATTTATTTATACCATGCTTTAAAATAAGTCATAACTGATGTGTTCAAATAATAAACTTGAAATTTGGCAGTTTTTATTAATCCGTAGTCCTGTTTTAGAAAGTTTCATTCCCTATGCTTTGTCTTAAAAAGGATATAAAAGTATAGAACTAATATAAAAATATATAAAACTTTAAAAGCTATAACTTCAGGGTGAATACAGTATATTGGTATTAAGAGAAAGCTGTTACCAGATCGATAGTCAACTGGTATTGCAATAAAAAGGACTAAATCTTTGATTTTCTGTGTAAAATTTTGAGTCAAGAATGGAAAGCTAACAAATTAAAAAATAATATTAAGTATAATCGCATAAAAGATATCAATGTAGTACAATTTTGAATAAGAATATACATTGATGTGAAGTGTTCTTTAATGTTACTTATTAATACCACGTTATATGGAATCTATGTTATATTAATTAAAATCAAAATTAAGATGAACGTTATGTGACACATAGAAATAAGACAAAAAAATTAGGCAAAACTACATTTTAAGAAACATAAATTAAGAGAAAACAAATTGAAAATGCACGTTATCAGAAACATAGAAATAAAACTTTTGATTAAAAACTACGTGATAAAAAAACAGAATCAACATAAACCAGTTATGAAAATTAAGTTATAAGAAACATATAATTAAGATAAAACAAATTAATTAATTTGAAGTACACTCAATCAAGTTATATTAAACTAGGATTAAATAAAACACTTGTTATATTACATTACTATTACATAACTACATATTATATTAACTAATACGAAACATTAAATTAATAATATATAAATTTAGACAAAATAGCTTTAGTTACATTAAGACATGAATCATATACACTGTATTATATTTCAAATATTGGTGAATTCTGCATAAACAGATAGAGCAACACCTTATATTATAGCATAATTTTAATTTAAGGCACTGGATTTATATATTACTACAATAAAGTTTATGCTGTATATATCTTACATAAATTGCAAATATCCATCCTACCAGTAGCAATTAGTAGAATATTTATGTAGAGCATGATCAATAATCTTTTTCGGAACATATGTAAAAATTTATTGGAAGGGTATTGTTCGGGACACCGTTAATTATAAATTTATTGGAAGGACTTTGTTCGGGAGACCGTTAATATTTGCTGTAATATTTCTAGTGTAATTTCCTTTATACCATGCTTTTAAATCTGTCTTAACTGAAGTATTCAAATATTAAAATTGAAAGACGGCAGTTATTGTTAATCCGTAGTCCTGATTTAGAAACGTTTCATTTCCTAACCTTTCTCTTAAGGATATAAAAGTATAGAACTAATATAAAAAGATATAAAACTTTAAAAGTTATTGCTTCAGGGTTATTCCAATATCTTGGTATTAAAAAAGGAAGTTACTACAAGGAAGTTCTGCAATAAACGGGACTAAAACTTTCATTTTCTGTGTAAAATGTTGAGTCAAGCACGAAATACTAACAATTTTAAAAATTACATGAAATATTACTCTATAATAGTTATGAACATAGTACATTTTTTTAGTAAGAGTATATATTGAAGTGAAGTTTTCTTTAATATTACTTATTAATAACACGTTATATGGAATCCATGTTATATGAACTAAAATCAAAATTAAGAAATGATTCGAAAACAAACAACGTTATGTGAAACAAAGAAATAAGAAAAAACAAATTAAGCAAAACTACCTTAAAAGAAACATAAATAAAAAGATCAAAAATTAAAAATGTACGTTAAGAGAGACATAGAAAAAAAAATTTTCTTTAAAAACTACGTGATAAATAAACAGAAAAATCATTAAAATAATTAAATAAAAATAAGTTATAAAACACATAGATGTAAGATAATAGAAAACGAATTAAAAATGCCTCTTATGAGAAACATAGAAAGAAAACAAACCTTTTCATTAAAAACTACGTGATAAAAAACTCTAATTAAATAAAAATAAGTTATTAGAAATATAGGAGTACGATACTACAAATTAATTCATTTGACGTACAATCAATCAGAAAGTAATAAACCAGGCTTAAATTAAAGATCCCCTATATTATATTACTGTTACATTACTGCACATTATATTAACTCATACAAAACATTAAATTAATAATATATACATGTAGATAAAAAATCTTTAGTTACAATGAGACGTGAATCATGTATAGTGCATTATATTTCAAATCTTGGTGAATCCTGCATAAACATACACCGGAACAACTTACATTACAGCATAGTTTTATTTAACACACTAGATTTATATATTAATAGAATCCATTTTATGCTGTATATATTTTACATAAATTGCAAATATAATCCATCCTACCAGTAGCAATTAGTAGAATATTTATGCAGCTTATAATCAATACTCTGTTTCGGAACATCTGTATAAATTTATTGGAAGGATATTGTTTGACAGACCATTAATATTTGCTGTAATATTTCTAGTGTAATTTCCTTTATACCATGCTTTAAAATCTGCCATAACTGAAATATTCAAATATTGAAATTCAAAGCAAGCTGTTATTATTAATCCGTAGTCCTGTTTTAGGAAAGTTTCATTTCCTAAGCTTTGTCTTAAAAATGATATAAAAGTATAGAACTAATATAAAAAGATATAAACTTTTAAAAGCTATAGCTTCAAGGTGGTTCCAATATCTTGGTATTAACAGAAAGCAGTTACCAGATCGATAGCCAACTGGGCCTGCAATAAAAAGGACTAAAACTCTGATTTTCTGTATAAAATGTTGTGTCAAGGATGGACTGCAAACAATTTTAAAAATTACATGGAATATAATCGTCTAAAAGATATCAATGTAGTACAATTTTTTAATAAGAGTATACATTGAAGTGAAGTTTTCTTTAATATTACTTATTAACCCATTAGCGCCCAGTGATCTATTTTTAGATCGCTAAACATAGCGTGGGAAATTCGCTTTTAGATGACCTTCAACCCACCTCACACATTCCACACTGCACATGGGGCAAGACAAGGCATGCACCTGTTTACCAACAGGTGGTTTTTTTTTGTATTGTTTGGTTATTGATCTAAAGCGATAAGAGAAAGTTTGAATCACCATTTCGTTCCGTAGTTTTTCGACGTTTCTTAACATAAACCCTGAAAACAGCTAAGCAGTGACAGTAACTTAAACTTTTTTTGGCATTTTAATATCTTCATAGATGTAGCTATTAGAATATAAAGCTATGATATCTTAAAATAAATATAAATAGTAAAAATTAGCGTCGAAATATTGCTGATCTAGAAATAGATCACTGGGCGTTCGGGCGTTTTTCTCTTCCTATCTGGTAATATTGTGTTTTTTCACCTTAGATGAAAATATGAGTCAAAAAGTATTTAATAACGTTCAGGATGCAGTTGATTATCTGTTTTCTGAACAAATTGAAGAGGATATTATTGCCATATCACTTGATGTAGATGAATTCACAGATGAAAAGGAAATAGATTGTGATAATTTCGCTCCATTGGAGATAGTAAATGAAAATTTTAAACAGTGGAGGATATTTAGCATGTACCTTTGTATGTATGAGATTATTATAAGGTATTATGAACATCACTCTTTAAAACAATTCATAAGAGCTAAACCATGGTTACAAATTGTAGACAATGTGGGTTGATACTGGATACTGCTATAAATTTTCATTGTATTGTGGTAAAGAACTATATGAGACTCGTTCATTAGGGTCCCTGGGAGAAAGAGTTGTACTGAATATGTTATCTGTTGAAACAAATCCATCTAGCCATGTAAAGTTTTTCCCTAGTCATCTTTTATTGCATAATTTACATGAAAAGGGCTTCCGAGATACTGGTACTATAAGAGACACTAGAACTGAGAAATGCACCCCAAAAGTCTTCAAAGGAGTTTGATAAAATGCAACGTGATACTAATGATTTTCGGTTCGACTAAAAAATAAAATCACGATAGTTAGATGGAAAGACAATAAGAGCGTGGCTGTTGCTACACACTTTGATAGTGTTGGGTGCACATCAAAAGTTCAAAGATGGTCTTCTGAGAAAAAAGAAAAAGTATCAATCCTACAACCAAATTTAATAAATAATTATAACAAACATATGGGAGACCATCATGACTGTCCTCTAGAGAAACACGGCATAGCAATAAGAGGTAAAAAATGGCACTGGGTGTCTAATCACTCGAATAATTGATATGGCTGTAGTGAATGCAAGTTTTCTGCCCAAAAATGCACATAAAGGTAATTTTATGTCCATAAAAGATTTCGGAAGAGCTGTAAAATATCTAAAATTGGGAATCAGAAAAAAGGTTTTGAAAGATCGACCTTACAGTTTTCCTTCATCAACAACAGCTAATTTCAGTGATGATGTTCGCTTTGATAGAATGGATTACAATATGGGACAAAGAAAGGGAAGCTGTCGACTTGTAGGGTGCCAAGGAAGGTCCCTAACATATTTTGTGAAATGCGATGCCACTTTATGCAAGAAATGTTTCATCAAATTACACACTAAACTGTAGAAACATTAAAATTTTGTATTTTAAAATAACTGAACGTTACTAAGTACATTCTGTAATATTGTGAAAGTCTGGATAAATAAACGTTTTTTAAAGGAAAACACATTAGTTTTTATCTATTTGGTTCATTTTTACCACGTTATTGAAGTACTACTGACTGTTGTGTATTTGCAATAGTACAATTTTTTAGTAAGAGTATATATTAAAGTGAAGTCTTTTTTAATATTACTTAGTAATACCATGTTGTGTGGAATCCATGTTATGTGAATTAAAACTGAAAATAAGAAATTATTCATACATAAACCTCGTTATGTGGAACATAGAAATATGATAAAAACAATAAGCAAAACCGATATAAGAATTATAAATTAAGAGAACAAATTAAAAATGCAAGTTAAGATTAACATAGAAATAAAACAAAAATTTTGATTAAATACTATGTGATAAAAAACAGAAACAACATGAAAAAAATTAAATAAAAAATAAGTATATTAATCATAGGAATAAGATAATACAAATTAATTCATTTGAAGTACACTCAATCAAATAATATTAAAATAGGATTAAATTAAACACTTATAATAGTACATTATTATTACATTAGTGTACATTATATTAACTCATACAAAACATTAAATTAATAATATATAAATTAAGATAAAATATCTTTAGTTACAATGAGACGTGAATCATGTATAGTGCATTATATTTCAAATCTTGGTGAATCCTGCATAAACATACATAGCAGAACTTACATTATAGCATAGTTTTAAATTAGATTATATATTAATATTTATATATTAGTACAATCAATTTTATGTTGTATATATTTTACATAAATTGCAAATATAATCCATGCTACCAGTAGCAATTAGTAGAATATTTATGCAGCTTATGATCAATACACTGTTTTCGAACATCAGTATAAATTTATTGGATGAATATTGTTCGGAAGACAGTTAATATTTTCTGTAATATTTCTATTGTAATTTTCTTTATACAATGCTTTAAAATCTGTCATAACTGAAGTATTTAAATATTACACTTGAAAGTTGGAGGTTATTATTAATCCGTAGTCCTTTTTTAGAAAAGTTTCATTTTCTAATCTTTCTCTTAAAAAGGATATAAAAGTATAGAACTAATATAAAAAGATATAAAACTTTACAAGCTATAGCTTCAGGGTGAATCCAATATCTTTGTATTAAAACAAAGCAGTTACCAGATCGATAGTCAACCGGTTCTGCAATAAAATGACTAAAACTTTGATTTTCTGTGTAAAATGTTATGTCAAGGATGGACTGAAAAATTTTAATAATTACATGGAATATAATCGTATAAAAGTTATCAATATAGTACAATTTTTAGTAAGAGTATATATTTAAGTTAAGTCTTCTTTAATATTACTTATTAATACCACGTTATATGGAATCCATGTTATATGAACTAAAATCAAAACTAAGAAATGATTCGTACATAAACCGCTTTATGTGAAACATAAAAAAAGAGAAACCTTTTAATTAAAAACTACGTGATAAAAAACAGAAGCCAAATAAAACTACTTAAATAAAAATAAGTTATTAGAAATATAGGATAAGATAATACAAATTAATTCATTTGAAGTACAATCAATCAAATAATATTAAACCAGGATTAAATTAAAGATATGTAATATTACATTACTATTACATTACTACACATTATATTACCTCATACAAATCATTAAATTAATAATAAATATATTTAGATAAAAATATCTTTAGTTACAATGAGACATGAATCATATGCTGTGAACGTCTGAATAAAATTAAACCGCAATCACCTTACAATACAGCAGCAGTTTTAATTTAATTACAGGATTTGTATACTAGTACAATCAATTTTATGTTGTATATATTTTACATAAATTGCAAGTATAATCCATCCTACCAGTAGCAATTACTAGAATATTTATGCACCTTATCAATACACTGTTTTCGAACATCTGTATAAATTTATTGAAAGATATTGTTCGGGAGACCATTACTATTTGCTATAATATTTCTAGTGTAAAATCCTTTATACCATGTTTTAAAATCTGTCATAACTGAACTATTCAAATATTAAACTTTATAGTCTGCTGTTATTGTTAATCCGTAGTCCTGTTTAAGAAAATTTCATTTAATAAGGCTTGTCTTAAAAAGGATATAAAAATATAGAATTAATATTAAAATATATCAAAACTTTAAAAGACATAGCTTCAGGGTGATTCCAATATCTTTGTATTAAAAGAAAGCAGTTACCAGATCGATAGTCAACCGGTTCTGCAATAAAAAGGAATAAAATTAGATTTTCTGTGTAAAATGTTGAGTCAAGGGCGGAATGCAAACAGTGAAAAAATTACATGAAATATAACCGTATAAAAGATATCAATGTAGTACAATTTTTTAATAAAAGTATACATTAAAGTGAAGTATTTTTTAAAGTTATTTATTAATATGTTATACGGAGTCCAAGTTATATGAATTAAAATCAAAATTAAGAAAGTTTTCGTGCATAAACGGCTTTATGTGAAACATAAAAAAAGAGAAACCTTTTAATTAAAAACTACGTGATAAAAAACTCTAATTAAATAAAAATAAGTTATTAGAAATATAGGAATAAGTTACTACAAATTAATTCATTTGACGTACAATCAATCAAATAATATTAAACCAGGATAAAATTAAACACTTATACTATTATATTACTGTTACATTACTGCACATTATATTAACTCATACAAAACATTAAATTAATAATATATACATATATATATATATATATATATATATATATATATATATATATATATATAATATATATATATATATATGTATGTATATATATATATATATATAATATCTTTAGTTACAATGAGACGTGAATCATGTATAGTGCATTATATTTCAAATCTTGGTGAATCCTGCATAAACATACACCGGAACAACTTACATTACAGCATAGTTTTATTTAACACACTAGATTTATATATTAATAGAATCCAGTTTATGCTGTATATATTTTACATAAATTGCAAATATAATCCATCCTACCAGTAGCAATTAGTAGAATATTTATGCAGCTTATGATAAATACACTGTTTCAGAACATCTGTATAAATTTATTGGAAGGATATTGTTCGGCAGACCGTTAATATTTGCTGTAATATTTCTAGTGTAATATCCTTTATAGATGCTTTAAAATCCTTCATAATTGAAGTATTCAAATATTAAACTTACAAGTTGGAGGTTATTATTAATCCGTAGTCCTTTTTTAGAAAAGTTTCATTTTCTAATCTTTCTCTTAAAAAGGATATAAAAGTATAGAACTAATATAAAAAGATATAAAACTTTACAAGCTATAGCTTCAGGGTAATTCCAATATCTTGATATTAAAAGAAAGCAATTAATTAGCTGAGTAAATTGTCATGTCAAGGACGGGACTGCAAACAGTTTTAAAAATTACATGAAATATAATCGTATAAAAGTTATCAATATAGTACAATTTTTTAATAACAGTATACATTGAAGTGAAGTCTTTTTTAAAGTTATTTATTAATACCAAGTTATATGGAATCCATGTTCTTTAAAAGTACACTACATAAATTGTTTAACAATTTATGTGTGTTGTTTGAATAGATATTTTTGCTTGGGGTCATACATGAAAGAAATCGAATAACTAACTTTCCAGGTACATTAATTTAATACATATTTCAAACGAAAAAAATAAATTAAGTGTAGTACTATAATTTGCTGTAATTTTTAAATGTCAAAAACATAAAAAAAACGAAAAAACCAAATAGAGAAAAAAAATGTTTAACAGGAGGTTTCCGTGCTGTCGAGTAAACCACTGTCCCCTAAAGGGTTAAAGTTATTTATTAATACCACATTATATGGAATCCCTGTTATATGAATTAAAATCAAAATTAAGAAATTATTCGTACATAAACCGCGTTATGTTGAACATAGAATTAAGACAAAACAAATTAAGCAAAACTACGTTATAAGAAACATAAATTAAGAAAAAACAAATTAACAATTCACGTTATGAGAAACATAGAAATAAAACAAACCTTTTGATTAAAAATTACGTGATAAAAAACATAAACAACGTAAAACTAGTTAAATAAAAATAAGTTATAAGAAATATAGGAATAAGAAAATACAAATTAATTCATTTGCAGTACACTGAATCAAATAATATTTAACTAGGATTAGATTAAACACTTATAATATTACATTACTATTACATTACAGCACATTATATTAACTTATACAAAAAATTAAAATTAATAATATATAAATTTAGATAAAATACCTTTAGTTACAATGAGACATGAATCATATACAGTATATTATATTTCTAATCTTGGTGATTCATGCATAAACAGACACCGCAACACATTACATAATAGCATAGTTTTAATTTAATAAGTTGGGTTTATATATTAGTTCAGTCCAGCTTATGTTCTAAATATTTTACATTAATTTCAAATATAATCCATAATACCAGTAGCAATTAGTAGAATATTTATGCAGCTTATGATAAATACACTGTTTCTGAACATCTGTAAATAGTTATATAAGGAATAAGATAATACAAATAGGAATAAGATAATACAAATAAATTCATTTAAAGTACTCTCAATAAAATAATATTAAACTAGCATTAAATTAAACACTTAAAATAATATTACATTAATATAACATTACTGCACATTATATTAACTCACAGGAAACATTAAATTAGTAATATATAAATTTGCATAATATAGCCTGAGTTGCAATGAGACATGAGTCATATACGTGTATTATATTTGAAATCTTGGTGAATCGTGGATAAACAGACACCTCAATACCTTACATTACATCATAGTTTTAATTTAATAAGCTGGGTTTATACATTAATACAATCAAGTTTATGTTGTATATATTTTACATAAGTTAAAAATATAATCCATCCTAATAATAGCAATTAGTAGAATATTTATGTAGCATGTGATCAATACTCTGTTAAAAAGGATATAAAAATATAGAACTAATTTATAAGATATAAAACTTTAAAAGTTATTGCTTCAGGGTTATTCCAATATCTTGGTATTAGAATTACTAATCTAAAGTCAACTTTTTCTGCAATAGACTAATTTCTTTTTTGTGTAAAATGTTGAGTCAAGACGAAATATAACAATTTTAAAAATTACTTATAATCGTATAAAAATATCAATGTATTAAAATTTTGATAGTTTTCTCTTATTACTAATCCTTAGTCCCGTTTTAAAATTTATTTCCTAAGCTTTGTCTTAAAAGGGATATAAAAGTATAGAACTTATATATAAAACGATATAAAACTTTAAAATCTATAGCTCCAGGGATTTTCCAATATCTTTGTATTAAAAGAAAGCAGTTACCAGATCAATAGTCAACTGGTCCTGTAATAAAAAGGACTAAAACTTTCATTTTCTGTGTAAAATGTTGAGTCAAGCACGAAATACTAACAATTTTAAAAATTACATGAAATATAATCGTATAAAAAGATATCAATGTAATACAAATTTTAAAGATAGTTGGCTCTTATTACTAATCCTTAGTCCCGTTTTAGGAAAGATTTATTTACTAACCTCTGTTTTAAATAGTATATAAAAATAAAGAACTAATATCAAAAGATATAAAACTTTAAAAGCTATAGCTTCAGGGTTATTCCAATATCTTGGTATTAAAAAAAGCAGTTACCAGATCGATAGTCAACTGGTTCTGCAATAAACGGGACTAAAACTTTGGTTTTCTGAGTAAAATGTTTAGTACAGAACAGAATGCAAAATATTTTTTAAATTGTACGAAATATATAATCTTATAAAAGATATCAATGCAGCACAATTTTTAATAAAAGTATATATTCAAGTGAAGTCTTCTTTAAATTCACAGTGTATTATATTTCAAATCTTTGTGAATCCTGCATAAACACACACCGCAGCACCGTACATTACAGCATGTATTTAATTTAATACACTAGATTTATATATTAATAGAATCCATTTTATGCTGCGTATATTTTACATAAATTGCAAATATAATCCATCCTACCTGTAGCAATTAGTAGAATATTTATGTAGCTTATGATCAATACACTGTGTCGGAACATCTGTATAAATTTATAGGAAGGATATTGATAGGCAGATCATAAATATTTGCTGTAATATATCTAGTGTATTTTCCTTTATACCATGCTTTAAGATCTGTCACAATTGAAGTGTTCAAATATTAAACTTGAAAGTTGGCTCTTATTATTAATACGTAGTCCGTAAGTCGTAAAGAACTAATATAAAAAGATATAAAATTTTAAAAGCTATAGATTCAGCAATATTCCAATATCTTGGTATTAAAAGAAAGCAGTTACCAGATCCATAGTCATCTGGACATGCACTAAAAAGACTAAAACTTTGATTTTCTGTGTAAAATTTTGTGTCAAGGATGGATTGTTAACGATTTTTAAAATTATATGACATATAATCCTTTAAAAGATATTAATATAGTATAATTTTTTAATAAGAGTATATATTGAAGTAAAATTTTTAAAGGTATATATTAATACCAAGTTATATATAAATCATGTTATATAAAACTCAGAACACAAATCAAAATTAAGAAATTATTTGTACATAAACGTTGTTATGTAAAACATAGAAATAAGACAAAACAAATTATACAAGACTATGTTGTAAAAAACATAAATTGAGAGAAAACAGATTAAAAATACAAGTTATGAGAAAAATTGCTATGAGACAAAACCTTTTCATTAAAAACTACGCTATAAAAAATGAAACAACATAAAACTTATTAAATAAAACCATGTTATAAGAAATACAGGAATAAGATAATACAAATTAATTCATACCTCATTACAAAAAACTGAAGAAACATAAATTGTGAGAAAATAAATTAAAAATACAAGTTATGAGAAACATAGAAATAAGACAAAACTTTTGATTAAAAACTACGATATAAAAAAACAGAAACAACATAAAACTAATTAAATAAATCACGTTATAAGAAATATAGTAATAAGATAATACAATTTAATTCATACCTAATTACAGAAAACTAAAGAAACATAAATTGAGAGTAAACAAATTAAAAATATAAGTTATGAGAAACATAAAAATAAGACAAAACTTTTTGATTAAAAAGTACGTTATAAAAAAAACAGAAACAACATAAAACTAATTAAATAAAGCCAAGGTATAAGAAATATAGGAATAAGATAATACTAATTAAAAATACAAGTTATGAGAAACATAGAAATAATACAAAACTTTTTGATTAAAAACTACGTTATAAAAAAGAGAAACATAAAAATAACCCACGCAGTATAATAAAATAAAACCACGTTAGAAGAAACATAGAAGTAAATTGATACAAATTAATACTTACCGCATTACAAAAACTGAGAATTAATACAAATTAAATGAATTTGGACGTAGTTATAATATATATATATATATATATATATATATA
>CM063499.1:46521672-46544172 GCA_032207245.1 Pardosa pseudoannulata
TTTGAAATAAGATAACAAATATTTCTTAATAATTTTACGCTCTTTAAAGAAATTAAATTAAAAAAGTTTAGCTTTAAAGAAGCTATATCTTATAAAATTAAATATATTAAATTTATATTAATTAAATATATTAACGTAAGATATTAAATATATATATTAACGTAAGATATTAAATATATATTAAGTTAAAATATTACTCTCCAGATAAAAACTTACACCATTTAATAAATGTGAGAAATGCTTATAAGTTTCATCAATGTATAGTAGACCTTTTTCATAATTGCTTTGAGATAAGATAAAAAATATTTCTTAATTAAATTATGCTCTTTAAAGAAATTACTTTAAAATGTTTCGCTTTAAAGAAGCTATATATTTTAAAATTAAATATGAACTTCATAGTTTATATTAATTAAATATATTAACATAATATATTAAAATTATTTTGAGCTATAATATTAATATTCAGATAAAAACTTATATCATTTAATAAATGGGAGAAATGCTTATAAGTTTCATCAATGTATAGTAGACCTTTTTTATAATTGCTTTGAGATAAGATAAAAAATATTTCTTAATTAAATTATGCTCTTTAAAGAAATTCCTTAAAAAATGTTTAGTCTTAAAGAAGTTATATCTTATAAAATTAAATATAATAAATTTATATTAATTAAATATATTAACTTAAGATATTAAAAATGTATTAAGCTAAAATATTACTATCCAGATAAAAACTTACACCATTTAATAAATGAGAGAAATGCTTATAAGTTTCATCAATTTATAGTAGACCTTTTTTATAATTGCTTTGAAATAAGATAACAAATATTTCTTAATAATTTTACGCTCTTTAAAGAAATTAAATTAAACAAGTTTAGCTTTAAAGAAGCTATATCTTATAAAATTAAATATATTAAATTTATATTAATTAAATATATTAACGTAAGATATTAAATATATATTAAGTTAAAATATTACTTTCCAGAAAAAAACTTACACCATTTAAAAAATATGAGAAATAGTTATAAGTTTCATCAATGCATAGTAGACCTTTTTTATAATTGCTTTGAAATAAGATAACAAATATTTCTTAATTAAATTATGCTCTTTAAAGGAATTACATTAAAAATTGTTTACCTTTAAAGAAGCTATATCTTAAATCAGTTTTGTTTACCAAATTCTACATAGTCTCTAGCTTTTCATTTTAATATTTCCGTTCGAGACACAAACTTCAATTATCCCCATAAGGCCTCTTTCTTCATGTTTACAGTGTGTTTAAATATATTTTCTTCTTATAATATGTTTCAGTAATAAAAAAATATCGTATCCTGATCAATTATTTAAATTCAAATTTATATTTTAATTAATTTTAGCAATTTAAAATATAACCTTCTTTTAATTATACTGAAATGAAATTTTTTTTTTAAATAAATTATACTCTTCCTGTAAATTACGGCAAAAATATTTAGCTTTCAAAAAGACATTTATTAAATTACTTTTCATCACCAAATTTTTTGTAGTTTCTACTTTTTCAGTTTAATATCTTTGAACGAGTCCTCGAATACATATTCCTCTTAGAAATTATTTCAGGGATTTAAAACAAAGTTTATATATTCGTAGCTTGATGAAATATTTAGTCAAATCTTTGCATAAATCAAAGAAGTACTTAAATTAATTTCAGCAATGTGTCATAGATCTTTGATTTAATTACTCTGAAATGAAATCAAAGCAATTTTTATGATAAATTATCCCTTTCCTGTAAATTATGTTAAAAAAAGATAAGCTATATCTTAAATCACTTTTGTTTACTCAATTCTACATAGCTTCTAGTTTTTCAATTTAACACTTCCGGAAGAAACACAAACTTCATATCCTCATAATTCCTCTTTCTGAATTTTTACAGAGTGTTTAAAACAACTTCTTCTTACAAAATGTTTCAAGAATTTAAAATAATATCGTATCCTGATCTATTTTTTAACTTCAATTTTATACTTTAATTAATTTCAGCAATTTGAAATAGAACTTTATTTTAATTTTACTGAAATTAAATCTATTTTTTTAAATAAACTATTCTCTTCCTGTAAATTACGGTAAAAATATTTAGATTTCAAACAGTCATTTGTAAAATTACTTTTCATTATCAAATTGCATATAATTTTCTAGTTTTTTAGATTATAATTTTCGAACGTGTCCTTTAATACATATTCCTCTTAGAAATTATTTCAGGGATTTAAAACAAAGTTTATATATTCGTAGCTTGATGAAATATTTAGTCAAATCTTTGCATAAATCAAAGAAGTACTTAAATTAATTTCAGCAATGTGTCATAGATCTTTGATTTAATTACTCTGAAATGAAATCAAAGCAATTTTTATGATAAATTATCCCTTTCCTGTAAATTATGGTAAAAAGATTTAACTCTCAAGAAGTTATTACTTTCGATTATTGGATTTTTTATAGTTTCTAGTTTTTCAGTTTATTACTTTCAAACGAGTCCTTAAATACATTTTCCTCTTAGAAATTATTTCACTGATTTAAAACAAAATTAAAATATTCGTATACTGATCAAATATTTTTTCAAAACTTTATATAAATCAAAGAAGTACTTACATTATTTTCAGCAATTTGTAATAGATCATTGTTTTAATTACACTGAAATGAAATCAAAGTAATTTTAAAGTAATTTTTTATGATAAATTATCCTTTTCCTGTAAATTACGGTAAAAACATTTATCTTTCAAGAAGCCATTAAATTACTTTTGATTATGGAATTCTGTATAGTTTCTAGTTTCCCCGTTTATTACGTTCGAACCCGACATTAAATATATTTTCTCTTAATTATTTTGGTTATTTAAAATAAATTTTAAATATAGACATCCTGATCAAATCTTTTTCTCAAAAATATACCTTTACATAAATCCAAGAATTACTTGAATTAATTTCAGCAAAGTGTAATAGTTTTTCTTTTAATTAAACAATAGTGAAATGAAATTTATTTTTAAATAAATTATGCACTTACCGGAAATTACAGTAAAAATACTTAGCTTTTAAGAAGCATTTCGTTAAATTACTTTTGATTATCGGATTGTTTATAGTTTCTAATATCTCAGTTTACTACTTTAAAACGGGTCCGTGAATTTATTTTCTTCTAAGAAATTATTGAAAGAATGAAAATATTGGTATGAAATATTTTTTAAAATAAAATTTACATAAATCCAAGAAGTTTTAGTTTTCAAACGAGTCCTGTAAATTTCTTGTTAAAAATTATTTCGGATTTAATTTAAAATTAAAATATTGGTAACCAAAATATTTTTTTAATATATTTTACATAAATCCAATAAGTTTCAGTTTTCTAACGAGTCCTCTAATTTTTCTTGTTAAAAAATCATTTAGTGGATTTACTTTGAAATTAAAATATTGGGATCCTGATCAAATATTTTTTTAACATATTTTACATAAATCCAAGAAGTTTCAGTTTTCAAACGAGTCGTCTTATTTTCTTGATACAAATTATTTCTGGGATTTAATTTGAAATTATAATATAGACATTCTGATCAATTTTTTTAAATATACCTTTATATAGATCCAAGAAGTACTTCAATTAATTTCAGTAATAAGTAATATATCTTTCTTTTAACGTTGAATGTGATGCTGTGAAAAATGCATATTCTTTGATTAAAAGGATGAAATATAAAGATTATAAACACTATTATTGCAAGTGTCAACTGATGAGGAAGGAATTAATGAAATCAAACAGGAATTAATGAAATGATACAATGTGTAACAAAGAGTTACAGTTCAACAACGCCAGCGCGAACAGCTACAGGGTTTTTTACAGCTACAAGGCTCAGTATCAGCAAAAAATGTTTCACTAGCTGTTCCAGTGGTGCAATAATTCATCCTTATGTGATTTTTCTCTTGATGAGGAAGGGAATGTAACAAAGAGTTACAGTTTAACAACGCCAGCGCGAACAGCTACAAGTCTCAGTACGAGCCAAGTAAATTTCACTAGCTGTTTTATTGTGCAACGATTCATCCATTCATTTTTTTTCTCTTGACGATGGAGGGAATGTAACAAAGAGTTACAGTTCAACAACGCCAGTACGAAACTGACCTAGAGGCGAGAGTAATGTGAGTGGCCCTCCTTCGACTCCATTGGTCCAGAGGTGTTGCTAACCATGGAACCATGGTTCTGGCAACGCTGTCCAACGAACTTTTTCAGGAGATCTGCGGGTCCCGTCAGAGAGAGAGAGAGAGATCAAGAAAGGAGGAGTGTGGAAATTAATATCTGCTACAGCAGTTCGAACACCATGTTTCTTTCTTAGATCAAGACGCCATGTTGGCAAAATCTTTGATCGAGTTTGGTCCCTTTGGCATGATGGCCTAAATAGCATTTTATATCTTATTTCCACCTTTAATTATATTCAAAATAAACAAAATTCAGCAGGAGGAATTATTTCTTGTTTTCCAATTTTGTACTTTCTCACGAATACCCCACTTATACGTACGGCTGGTCTAGACACTCACTCAAATTTAACCTCAACACAATAGATAAATAATGTTAGTGACCACCAGTCGATTTCTGAATAACACGTACACTAAATAGATGAATTTGTAGTATCATTTGATTAACAATAAGGCTACTAATTTGAGTAAGAAAGAACCTGGGATTAATATACAAAAAGATAATGATCTTGTAATAGTATAAAACAGCTCTAAATAAATGGCGAAGCTAAATTTCTATCGATTTTGTAATTATACCGTTATTATTTCTTGACAGCATAATTATCTACTATTTTGGAGGGTAAAAAGTTTAATGTTACAGCCATTGAAAATAATTTGTTTCCAAATATATCACACCATGGTGAAGTACAAAATTTAAAATTTATCTTTGCAAGAAGGAAGTGTATATGTATAAAATATAGAAAATTAATAGCGTTCACAAGCACGTGTAATTCTTCTCACTTAAAATAAGTCTCAGTTTTTTAGTTTGTTACTTTCGAACGAGTCCTTAAATATATTTTCCTGTTAGAAATTATTTCCGTAATTTAAAATAAAATTAAGATATTAGTATCCTAATCAAATATATTTTTCAAAAATATATCTTTACATAAGTCTAGAAAGTACTTAAATGAATTTCCGCAATATTTTAGAGATTAATTACACTAGAGTGGAATCAATTTTATTTTTGAATAATTTATGACCGAATTCTTAAACTCGTAACTTTCGAACGAGTTCTTAAATATATTTTAATTTTAGAAATTACTTCGGTGATTTAAAAAAAATTAAGATTGTAAGGTATGCTGATCAAATATTATTTTGAAATATATATCTTTACATAAATCCAAGAAGTACTTAAATAACTTTCAGCAATATTTTAAAGATCTTTCTTTTAATTACACTAGAGTGAAATCAATTTTATTTCTTAAATAAATTACACTCTTCTTGGAAATTACGGTAAAAAGTATTTAGCTTTCAAGAATCCATATTTTACTTTAATTATTACTTTTCATTATTGAATTCTTTATAGTTTCTAGTTTTTCAGTTTTTTTAAACTATATCATTACATAAATCTAAGAAGCACTTAAATATATTTCAGCAATGTTTAATAGATCTTTCTTTTAGTTAAACTAGTGTAAAATAAATTTATTTTTTAAATAATTTGTTCTCTTCTTGGAAATTACGGTAAAAAGTATTTAGATTTCAAGAATCCATATGTTAAATTACTTTCCATCATTGAATTCTTTATAGTTTCTAGTTTTTCAGTTTGTTACTTTCGAACGATTCCATAAAAATATTTTCCTCTTAGAAATTATTTCGGTGATTTAAAAAAACATAACATGTTAGTATCCTGATCAAATATTTAAAAAAAATATATATATCGTTACATAAATCCAAGAATTACTTAATATATTTAATTAAATGATTATATATTTTTTTCAAAAATATATCTTTACACAAGTCCAAAAAGTAGTTAAATAAATTTCATCAATATTTTAAGAGATCATTCTTTAATTACACTAGTGGGAAATCAATTTTTTTTGAATAAATTATGATCTTCCTGGAGAAAGTATTTTTCTTTCAAGAATCCAAATGTTTAATTACTTTTGTTTACTGAATTCTTTATAGTTTTTAGTTTTTCAGTATGTTACTTTCGAACGAATCCTTAATTATATTTTCATTTTAGAAATTATATCGGTGATTTAAAAAAAGTTAAAATATTAATACCCTGATCAAATATTTTTTTAAATACATGTTTACATAAATCTAAGAATTACTTAAATATATTTCAGCAATGTATAATAGATGAAATCAAATTTATTTCTTAAATAAATTCTGATCTTCCTGAAAATTACGGTAAAAAGTATTTAGCTTTCAAGAATCCATATATTAAATTACTTTTGATTATCAAATTATTTAAAGTTTCTACTTTTTCAGTTTGTTATTGTCCAACGAGTACTTAAATATATTTTCTCTTAATTATTACGGAGATTTAAAATAAAATTAAGATATTGGTATCCTGATTATATATTTTTTTCAAAAATATATCTTTACATAAGTCTAGAAAGTACTTAAATGAATTTCCGCAATATTTTAGAGATTAATTACACTAGAGTGGAATCAATTTTATTTTTAAAATAAATTACGCTCTTCTTGGAAATTACGGTAAAAAGTATTTAGCTTTCAATAGTTCATATGTTAAATTACTTTTGATTATTGAATTCTTTATAGTTTCTAGTTTTTTAGTTTGTTACTTTCGAACGAGTCCTTAAATATATTTTCCTGTTAGAAATTATTTCCGTAATTTAAAATAAAATTAAGATATTAGTATCCTAATCAAATATATTTTTCAAAAATATATCTTTATAAAAACTCAAGTATTACTTAAATATATTTCAGCAATGTATAATAGATCTTTCTTTTATTTACACTAAAGTGAAATCAATTATATTTTTTAAATAAATTATGCTCTTCTTGGAAATTACGGTAAAATGTATTTAGCTTTCAAGAATCCATGTGTTAAATTACTTTTCATTATTGAATTCTTTATAGTTTGTAGTTTTTCAGTTTGTTACTTTCGAACGAGTTCTTAAATAATTTTTTTCTTAGAAATTATTTCGAAGATTAAAAAAAATTAATATGTTATTATTCTGATCAAATTTTTATTTCAAAAATATATCTTTACACAAGTCCAAAAAGTAGTTAAATAAATTTCATCAATATTTTAAGAGATCATTCTTTTAATTCCACTAAAGTGAAATCAATTTTATTTATTATATAAATTATACTCTTCTTGAAAATTATGGTAAAAAGTATTTAGCTTTCAAGAGTTCATATGTTAAATTACTTTTGATTATTGAATTCTTTATAGTTTCTAGTTTTTCAGTATGTTACTTTCGAACGGGTCTTTAATTATTATTTTCCTCTTAAAAATTATTTCGGTGATTAAAAAATTAAGATGTTAGTATCTTGATCAAATATTTTTTTCAAAAATATATCTTTACATAAATCCAAGTAGTACTTAAATAACTTTCAGCAATATTTTAAAGATCTTTCTTTTAATTAGACTAGAGTGAAATCAATTTTATTTTTTGAATAAATTATGAACTTCTTGGAAATTACGGTAAAAAGTATTTAGCTTTCAAGAATCCATTTGTTAAATTACTTTTCATTATTGAATTCTTTATAGTTTCTAGTTTTTCACTTTGTTACTTTCGAATGAGTCCTTAATTATATTTTTCTCTTAAAAATTGTTTCGGTGATTTAAAAAAATTAATATATTTGTATCTTGATCAAATATTTTTTTCAAAAATATATCTTTACATAAATCCAAGTAGTACTTAAATAACTTTCAGCAATATTTTAAAGATCTTTCTTTTATTTACACTAGAGAGAAATCAATTTTATTTTTTAAGTAAATTATGCTCTTCTTGCAAATTAGGATAAAAAGTATGTAGCTTTCAAGAAATCATATGTTAAATTACTTAACCTCGTACATCCGAGAAAGCTATTACTTAAATAATAATAAGCAACCAAAACTCCAAATCGCCAAGAATGATTGCGATTACATATTTCAACACTTTTGATTACCGAATTCCTTGTAGTTTCTAGTTTTTTTAGTTTGTTACTTTTGAACGCGTCCTTAAATATATTTCCCTCTTAGAAATTACTTCGGTGATTTAACATAAAATAAAGATATTGGTATCCTGGTCAAGTACTTTTTTAAAAAATGTATATTTACAAAAACCCAAGAAGTACTTAAATAAATTTCAGCAATATTTAAGAGATCTTTCTTTTAATTACACTAGAGTGAAATGAAATGTAGTTTTTAAATAAATTATGTTCTTTATGGAAATTAGGGTAAAAGTATTTAGCTTTAAAGAAGCATTTTCTTCAAGAATTTGTTTCGCTTTATCGTTAAAATGTACTTCAATATATTTTCCTCTTACAAATAAATTAATGTCTTTTAAAGAAGATATAGAAAAAAATAATTATCTTTAATAAATCCAGTTATAATGTTAGTTTAATTATCCAATTATGTACAATTTTTAGTTTTCTTTGGCACAATGTACTTCACTTACAATGTACTTCAATATATTTTCCTCTTACAAATAAATTAATGTCTTTTAAAGAAGATATAGAAAAAAATAATTATTTTTAATAAATCCAGTTATAATGTTAGTTTAATTATCCAATTATGTACAATTTTTAGTTTTCTTTGCACAATGTACTTCACTTACAATGTACATCAATATATTTTCCTCTTACAAATAAATTAATGTCTTTTCAAGAAGGTATCGAAAAAAATATTTATCTTCAATAAATGCAGTTATAATGTTAGTTTAATTATCCAATTATGTACAATTTTTAGCTTCCTTTGGCATATGATTCAAAAATTTGAATTTCTAGAAAACATCTCTTCTATATCTCTACAGCATGCTTCAATATATTTTCCCTTTAAAAATTATTTCATTGATTGGAAATGAAACTAAAATATTAGTGTCATCTTAAACTTTATTCAAAATTGCCATATTTTAAGAAATATATTAGTTTTAGCAGTGTTTAGTTTTTCTTTTGCTTCATTACACTAGAATAAAATGAGATTTATATTTAAAATTATATAATATTAGGAAATTTCAGTTAAAAGAATTTAGTATAAAGCAGCTATTTATGAAACAAAATATTTATTCAATTCCTGACAGTTTATAGTGTTTCGTACTTTGTAACGAGTCACAAAAATAATTTAATCACTACAAAAACATGTTTTTAAAACTGAGACGCATATGAGTAGAGTCCGCCATTAAAATTTAGAGAATTAATATGAAATATAATTAAAATATCCATGCTTGATCAAAATTTTGTTGAAAAATATAAGTTATCCAGAATCAGAGAAAAGGTTCCATGAATTTCAGCAGTATTTAGTTGATTTTATTTTAAATACACAAAAAACAGCTATTTTCAACTAAATTAATGTCTTTTAATGAAAATATCGAAAAAATAATTATCTTGAAAAAAGCCAGTTAGAATGTCAGTTTTAATTATCCAATTATTTGCAGTTTTTTGCTTGCTTTCGAACAAGATGCAAAAATTTGAATTTCTAGAGAAAAATGTCTTCTGTATCAGTAAAACAGGCGTTAATATATTTCCTTCATACAGATTATATCATTGAATTAGAATGAAATTAAAATATTAGTGATATCATTAAATATTTTGTTTAAATCCGTAGAATTTCGCGAATTTAAGAAATGATTTTGTTAGTCTCATCAGTGCTTAATTTCTCTTTTGTATTATTACACTAGAATAAAATAATAATTAGATATATTTAGAAAATAATTACTAATTAGAAATTATATGTATATATTATATATATGTATATATATATATATTTTATATATATATATTATATATATATATATATTAAACTATACATATACATAGTATATATACATATGTATATACATATATATATATATATATATATATATAGAAATATATATATATTATATAGTATATATATATATACATATATATATATTGTATATATTTTATATACATATATATACTATATATTATACATATATACATAAATATATATAATATATATATATATATAGTATATATATAGATATATATATATATATATATATATATATATACACATATATATACACACAAACATATACATATACATATATGTATATATATATATATATACATATACATATATATACATATATATACATATACATATACATATACATATATTATAGATATATATATATATATATATACATATATATATATATACATATATATACATAAATATATATATATATATATATATACATACATATATATATATATATATATATATATATATATATATATATATATATATATATATATATATATATATATATATATATATATATATTAAATAAATAAATAATAAAGATAGTAATTAAATAAATAAAAAATAAACGTAGAAATTATATAAATAAAAGATAAAGATAGAAAATAAAGAAACAAAAATTTAATAATTAGAAGTTAAATAATGTCAGGAATTTCAGTGAAACGAATTTATCATTAAGATTAGTATTTATTAAATAAAATTTTTTACAGAATACTTTACAGTTTGCAGCTTATCAGTGTATTGCTTTCGCAGTGCAAGAATATTCATTTCCAGAAAGTCATTTTCTATATCGTTACAACATACTTTATTATATTCTTCTCTAACAAATTATTTCATTGAGTTTAAATGAAACTGAAATATCAGTGTCATATTTAAATATTTTATTTAAAATTGTAAAACTTTGTGAATTTGAAAACAAATAATGTTATTAATTTCATCAGTGTTAACCGTTTGAATGCTGAATAGTTTTCTTATATGTATGCTATATATGTGTCTAATAGTGCGGAATGTAATGCGTAGTAAATTTTTTAGAACAACAGAAATCGTAATAATTAACACTAATTATTATGTAACAAGTAATTTTTACCAACAAAAGTATTCTTTATTCTCACCTATTACAAGAACGTTTTGCTGCACAAGTTCCATGAATTCCTTTTTTACATATAGCGCAAATTAAGTTGTTTCGTCTAATTCCATTACCATTTTTTTACTGCATACATCACATTGTCGCAAATTTCGCCCAGGCAATTTTTCTAAAGAAAACTTTGTACTTATTTGTAGTCTTCCTGTGGCATTTTTGCTTGCTAACCATTTTCTTCCATTGTAGCATCAATAATGATCCGTATAACACTGGTTTAGAAAGTGAAAACAGTTTCTAATTCTATACAACAACGAAAAGGGTTTTTTTTACTACAAATAAATAAATAAATAAATAAAACACTCTCATTTTGTGTACCATACCACAATCCACGGCTCTACTGCATTACTACTTACCACTGTATTTTATTTTAATTCTTAATAAAATTGAGTAAAACAAATACAAACCGCGATTGATATGAATTCAATTACTCTCAACAGATGCGAAAATTATACTTACCAACAGCAGATTATTTCATTATTTAAAAGAAAATTATTTCATTTATTTAAAACAAATTATTTCATTACTTAAAAGGAAATTAAATTATTAGTATCACGTTTAAATACTTTATTTAAAATTACAAAATTTTCCGAATTTGAAAAATGTTTTTATTAGTTTCATCAGTGTTCAGTTGATCTTTTGTTTCATTACACTAGAATGAAATGAGATTTATGTTTTAAATTAAATAAGTCAGGAAACATCAGAAAATGGATTTAACCTTAACACTAGACTTACGGAAGGGGTCATTTTGACATTTAGCGAACTTTTATCTCTGACAGCTCTTGTATTTTTTTGCAAATATCTTAATCCTTTCTTGACATTTCCTAAATCATTGTGATTTACGAAATAGTAAAGATTTCAAGAAAATCGTATATTTATTTTAGCCCTAACAAATGATTATACCTAGAAATACGGCAGGCTATACACTGATGTTGAAGACAAGTGCAAACTTCATAATGACTCTTTCACTATTTTATTAGAAGAACTGGAAGACTTGGGGACCAAAATTTTTCATGAAACTATGAGTAGACATAGGTTTTCGAAAGTTATGAAATTTCTTCGTTTTCAAGATAATGTAACAAGGTCTTCACGTTTTCAGTGTGATAAATTTACACTAATATCCGAGGTGGGGAATAATTTTATAGAAAACTGTAAGCTTTACTACAAACCAAATGAAAACATTACGTTTGATGAACAGTTATTCCCTACAAAAACAAGATGCCGTTTTTTGCAGTATATGCCTAACAAGCTCGATAAATCCGAATAAAATTTTGGCTAGAAGTAGATGTTAGGACAAAATACTTATTAAGCGGATTTCCATATTTAGGAAAAGAGGAAATGAGACCAAGTATCAAAGTTTAGAAGACAACGTAGTAAATCGTTTAATTGATCCTACATACTGCAAAGTCTGTATATTTTTAAAAATAAACTGTAATTGTCATAATTTGCGTTATTTCAATTTATTTTTTACAAATATATTATATCATATAGAGAAATATGCTGATATCTTATCAAGGGGTCAAAATGACACCCGCCGTAATTCTACGTATACAAAGACTACTGTAATTCTAGTGTTAAAAGATTCATTTATTAAATGAGTTTTGTTTATCCAATTTTTTAGAGTTTGTATATTTTCAGTTTATTCATTTGGAACGAGGCACAAAAGTTTGAATTACCAGAAAATGCCTTTTTCAAAATTATGATACGCATTTGAATAAAGTTTCCTCTCACAAATAATTTAGTAATTAAAAATTAAATTCAAACATTCCTGTCCTGATCAGATTTTTTATTCTTTTTCCTAATTCCAAGAAATCCTTTAATGTTTTTTTTGTAGTATTTAATTAATTTTTCTTTAAACTACAGACAAACTAAATTTTTAATTAATTAATCATCGTTTATTTTTTCAAGATATTCCTGTAAAAATATTTATCTCTAAAGTAGCCAGTTTCAATATTAGTTTTTTTATCGGAATATTTAGGGATTTTAGCGTTTCAAAATATTACAGACGAGAGAAAAAAAATTTCAATCACCGAAAATTTTTTTTAATATGACTACAGCTTGCTCAGGTGTTATTTTTCAAAGTTATTCATCTATTAAAAAGACTCAAACATAAGTTATACGTTTAATCAGAAGCGTACGTTTCTATGAATCTGAGAAGTTCTTTTAGTTTCATTACAGATTATTTTTTTTACTCCTTAAATAGGATTTATTTTTATATTGATTAAGAGTGCTCTAGGAATTTATGGTAAAAAAGGATTAATCCTTAACTGATCCTATTTATTAAATACTATTTGCTTATTCAATTTTTTAAAGTTTCAATTCAATTTTTTAAACAACTGGAATCTTCACGACATAAAAATACTGGGTGGCTATAATCAAACTGACAGTGTTCACAGTGTTCTGTAGAGTGATCTATTTGCGAGAATGACGCCACATTTTGTAGGAAGATTAAACAAGACGGGGGAAGAAAGATTCCACGAGAATACAAATTAGTTCTAAAAGTCACAGCTAGGGAAATATGTTATAGAAAATAGAGTGTTACAAAATGCAAATCAATACGGAAATTACCTTTTATATATCACTCAAATGAGGTTCAATGTGGCTGCCGTTGTTGTTGACTACATATTGCATTCTGTGCATAGCATGCACAACAGCAGAAAGTAACATGTCTGCGGGAATCTCCCGTATAGTCCGTCACTTTCAACGTAGCCAGGTCCTGGACCACTCATTGATAGGCCTTGGACTTAAGGTAACCCCATAGCCAGAAGTCGCATGGGGTAAGATCAGGCGACCGAGGTGGCCATACAGTTGGAAAGTAGCGGCTAATGACTCTTTCTGTTGTGAATTTTTGTCGTAGCAGCTGTTGCACCCGTACAGCAACCTGTGGAGGGGCTCCATCTTGCATGAAAATGATTTCCCCAGGCATTGTCTTTGCTGAAGTGCCGGAATGACAAAGCTGTTCAACATGTGGCAATATGTTTCTCCGGTAACAGAACAGGTAACAGAACAGGTCAGGGTAATGTTCTCATAGAAGAATGGACCTACGATAAATTCCATTGGGAACCCACACCAAACAGTTACCTTTGGTGAATGTAAGGGCTGTGACTGCATGTGGTGATTTGTCATTCCAAATTCGGCAGTGCTGGGTATTCACAGTTCCATTCAGGTAAAAGTGGGCCTCGTCTCCCCATAAGATTTTCCACTGCCAAGCATCATCCACCACCATTCTGGCAAGAAAGGTAAGAGCAAAATTCAATCACTTATCATGGTCGGTGTACAGTAACTCCTGTACACTGTGTGTGCTGATCTTGTACGGATAGAAGTTGATAATATTTCGTAAGATTTTCCATAGCGTACTGTAAGGCAAATCCATATTCCGAGCTACTCCACGAGCGCTAGAGGTGGCAGCAATATTGTCTGGTCCTCTGTCGACAATCGTCGTGGCAACTGCTTCGATTGTATCCTGTGGTACAAGTTTTCGTCCTCTGCTTGACTGAACCGCCAGAAAACCTGTTTTCTCAAACTTCGCAACCATTACTTTTAGCCCATTAACTGACACAGGACCGTTACCTTTACTCATATTTTGTGCGTTCTCAAGGCATGAAGAGCGGCTGACGCGTTGTTCTGTTTGAGGAAAAAGAATTTGCCCAGTAACACAAGCTCAAATAAAGAAGAAAACAATGCACATAAACTTTCAATCCGATTGATTCAAAACGTAACATATCGCCATTTAAAACCAAAGCAGCTGACACTGTGCCAATGGATGTAACGTGAAATTTGAACAAAGAACACCTTCTTCTGCTCAGCGTATGTGATATTGCAGATCAAGTATCGGTGTTTATGTAGACTTTACGCTTTTTTAAAAGTGTTGCCATATTGCACTTGAACTAAATCAGAAAATGTGCATAATAAAAGGTAATTTTATTCCGTATTAGTTTGCATTTCTTAACATTCTATTTTTTACACAGCACCAAACAGTCCCCTAGTGGTGACATTTGGAGCTAATTTGTTTTTTTGCGGGATCCTTCGTCAAAATGTGGCGTTATTCTCGCGAATAGATCACTCTACAGAACACTGTGAGCACTGTCAGTTTAATTATGGCCACCCGGTATTTAAATCACCAAGAAAATGTCTTTTTTAATATGTATACAACGTGCTTGATTATATTTTTTACAAATGAATTGTATAATTATAAATATTAAAAATTAAAATATTGTTCTCCTGAAAAATATTTAATTAATAATTATATCTTTTTATGAAACAAAGAAGCGTTTTTATTAGTTTCATCAGCGTTATATTGATTTTTCTTTACATTAGGCTAGAAAGAAAAGATATTTATGAATTTCATTATTTTTTTTTTGTTATGTTTTGAAAATAAAGGTGAAAAAAAATAAATCTTCAAAGAACCATTTATCAAATCAGTTTTAATTATTCCAATTTCTGAATTTATAGTGTTTCAGTTTTTTTGTGTCGAATAAGGTAAAAAAAATTTATATCACCACAAAAACGTCTTTTAATACGCTGTCTACCAATAAGTATTTGGACCCCTATGCAAATGATTATATCGGTAGTTCTGAGGTACTTCACAGCCTCCGGTATACATCATGTAGGAATCAGCATCACCATTAGTCGCATGCAAGATGCCGCCTAGTTCGGAGCTCTCTGATTTTGAGAAAGGTATAATTAAAGGGTATCATAAATATGTCCGATCCTTATCGGACATATCTAGCTATCTAAAGTACCCAAAATCAACAGTGGCCTATGTGATTCAGAAGTGGAAGGTGGGCGGTTATTGTCGGAATGTGCCCCGTGTAGGCAGACAAATGAAATTGGGATTGACGAGTGCTGTCCAGAGAAATTGGTAAGAACCACACCCAACTGATGGCCCTCATCCACGAGGAGTTTCAACAAGCATCCGGGAGTACTATTTCAATACCATCCGTAAAAAAGCACATCTACTTGGTTTTCATGGTCATGCTGCTGCAGATAAGCCTTTGATCACAAAGTCCAACCTCGCTGCTTTGTTAATGTGGTGCAAATAGAGTTGTGCGCAGTGGAAAAAACCCGGTTTAAACCCGGGAAAAAACCGGGATTTTTGGGAAAGGAATTTTGAAAAATTCCAAAACATGGGAATTTTGAAGTATTTCGAAGTCGCCAATTCCTATGACACAATGAAAACCACCATTTTTTTCTGTCTTTGTTGTAGACCCCAGAAGTTGATATTTTCACAAAATTTAATTATTAAATGCTATGAAAAAAAATTGAATAATTGGGATTAACCAACTATATTTGGGAAGGTATCCTGTTTAGCATGAAAGTATGACTATATTTTTCCTTTGAGAAATATCCAATATTTTTATTATTACATAAATATTAGGCAACAATCTGTAGTGTCACAAAAACCATAAATTATTATTTTTCTTGGATAACATCTATATATATATATATATATATATATATATATATATATATATATATATATATATATATATATATATATATATATATATATATATATATATATATATATATATATATATATATATATATATATATATTATATATATATATATATATATATATATATATATATATATATATATATATATATATATTATATATATATATATATATATATCATATATATATATATATATATATATATATATATATATATATATATATATATATATATATATAATGTGTGTGTGTAGGAATTGGACACAAAATGCAACAGTGTCATTTGATTACACCTTTAAATAATATATACATTACAAAAAATAATAAACTGTTATTTTCAATTTAAAGATATTTATTTTTATATTATAAAAGGAGGGGGAAAAGTTTAACATAAAGCAACGTACATACTAAATAATAATCAAAAATAATGTATATAATTATTATATTAGCAATTAAAATGGAAGCAACCAGTATATGTGTCTGATATATACTAACATAATTAATTATATATATATATATATATATAAAATCATTTATAATGCTATATATATATATATATATATATATATATATATATATATATATAAATTTATATATATATATATGTGTTTGTGTGTAAACATTGTTAAAAAGATTTCTTCCCAAAGTTCCCTAAATTCCGGGTTTATTCCCTAAAATTCCCGGATATATTCCCACCTCTTCCAAATTATGGGTTTTTTACATCTCCAGGTGCAAAGCATATCGAAATTGAACCGTAGATTAGTGGTAACGGGTTCTATGAGCGACAAATCAAGGTTCACTATTTACCGTTCATATGGCAGGGTATGGGTTTAGCGTCAGCCTGGAGAACGTCTCCTGCCAGAATGTATTGTACTGCCAATCAAGTTCGGCGGAGGTGGAATTATGGTCTGGGGGTGTTTCTCCTGGTATGGAATGGGACTCTTGATCCTCATCCATGGTAAACTCAATGCCGATGCCTACTGCACTGTTTTGAATGACAATGTGCTTCCTACATTGTGGCAGTTTTACGGGTTGGACCCCTGTTACTTTATCGGTGAATTAACTTGTATGTCTACTCCAAACCCAGTGGAAAACAATAAAACTAGTTGTAATACAAAGACTTGTGGAAAGTATGCCCCGGAGGGTTCACGCTGTAATTGCCTCTCGTCGAGGCTCTACCAACTATTGATATTGAATAAAGTTAGTTTTTCTTTTCTATTACAGATTTCCAAATACTTATTGGTAGATCGTGTATATTAGTATAACGGGCTTGAATATATTGTATATTACAGATTATTCATGAATTAAAAATCATTAAAATATCAAAATCTTGATTAAATAAATTTATTTAAAAATATATCGTTACATAAATCCAAAAAGTAGTTTTATTCGTTTAATCAATGTATAGTACATGGGTAACCAAGTTCCTTAATAGTCCGAGCTATTTTTTAAAATTTGAAAAGTTTTCAGAGCCGCAATTAAATACTTATATAAAACGTATGTGAAAAAGGAATTAAATTTTTTTAACAGAAATTATATTTATTGAATGTCATGTGGAAGTTCTGTAATTTGTCCTTTAATTTTTCAAAGAAATTTTTGAATTGTCGATGATTTTTTGAATTGATGAGAATGAAATTTACAATGTGTTATATTGTTTTCGTAACATGAGGAATTTTCAAATATTTTGTAACGAGATGTTCACGTAGAATTATGCAGTGAATCGTTATGAATTGTGGAATTTGAGAATCATCTCTTGACACTTGGCATGCGGGTATACTTCAATGCCAACTAACGCATGCAGCAGGCGTTTTTTCGTGAATCGTTCGGAAGTTTAGTTATTCAGAAAACTCGTAGTACATCGAAAACTACTTTCTTTTTATGAACGGAACTTTTTACTTTATACTTCAATACATATTGTATGATTGTACAATAAAAAAACAATATTTTTAAGAAATCACAAAAAATAAACGATTTTTAAAATTAAAGCCCGATAATCTTTCAGCGCATATTTCTTCATCACTATCTTTGTCACAACGGCTCATTTTATGATTTTGTATTCAACAATAGAAAACCAAGTTTCAAATTGACAAAACACGACTTGTATGTTCTGGAGCTAGAAATTTTATGAAGACGAAATAAAGCAACAAAAGACCGATTACCTCGACAATCATAACGCAAACAACACGCATATAATGTTACAAATACATATAATTATACGTATTTAGTAGATTTGTGGTGGTTAGCAGGTATCCACCACAAATTTACTGAATACGTATTTTTACGTGACCGGCGTTCCAGTGACAAACAGCAAAAAACGTAAAAATACGTTGCCCGCACTCGGAGTGTTAAAAGCCAAATAAAACCCATTTTCTACCTAGCACTGCCGGAATACCATTAGTTGTAATAATTTTTCTAAATATAATAACACAAAAATGTAAAGGAAACTAGGGTACATTTATGGAGAGCCACAAATAATCCTTCAGAGAGCCGCAGATTTGCCACCTCTGGTAAAGTAGATCTTTCTATTCATTACACTGGGATAAAACAAGATATGTTAAAAATAAGATCTGCTTTTACTTAAAATTACGGTACAAAAGATTTTGCTCTTGTTCAGCTATTTGTTCAATTAGTTTTTGTCATCCAATTTTTAGGGTTCTAACTTTTCCGTTTGTTACGAATTTGTTTGGTGAACCGTGATTTTAGCATGGGACTCTTTGGATATCTCGCCAAATTGGCGAGATGTAGGCTCGTTGGCGACAGTTTGGCAACCTATTTTTGTCTCAAGTTGATCGCCAAGTTCGTCGCCAAGTATAGCTAAATGTTGCCAAGTGTGGCGTCACGTGGCAACTTCCGGTTCGGATTTCTGGAATATTCCAGCAGTTTCGTCAGGCCTATATAAGGCAGACAGAGTCCCATGCAGCTGTAGAGTCGTTAAGTGGATCTCTCGGTGTAAGAAGTACGCACGGTGTGTTGTGTTTCACCGGTGCTTGTTTTTTGATGCGGAATGTGGTACGTGAGCCTGCGGCATTGTGCTCAAGTTGTTTCGCGATGACATTGTATTTCTGAAGTCATTGACAATAAATCATTGTTTCCGTGCTGTAGTCTTTAAAGTCCAATCAATCCCCGAACCCAGCATTGAAGTTCGTAACATGTTCATTATTTTGAGTGACATCATATTGCAGTTGAGATATGTCACAGGCAACTCTCGCTAATTGTTACTTTACAGAGAGTAATTTATGGTACCAAATTCCCCTCTGTGGTGACTTCTGACGTCATTATGGTTCAGAAGTAGCCTGTAACGTATGTCAGCTACAATATAGTAGAAGCTTTCACGTGAGTTACGAAAGTTTTGAATTACCAGAGATGTTCGTGCTACAATATTGCGTTCGAGATGTGCCACAAGTGACTTTCTTTTGCATAATGAATTTAGAAGGCTCCAGAGATGGAAATTTCATCTGCAGAATATAGTTTATATTATTATTACAACATGCTGGAATATATATTTTCGAGCAAATTAATCTAGTGTTTCGAAGTCAGATTCAAGTATCTGTGTTGATCAAATATTTCCTTAAAACTTACACTATTAGATGAATTTGTCACATATAATCTTCAGTTTTATAAGTTTATAAATTTATTTTCTTTTTATTACACTCAAACAAAATATTTATTCTTCAAACTTGTTAATGTCCATCCAAACACTTTAATTAGTTCAAGAATGCTCTATCATCTTTAACATCCTTTTACCTTTAGATGTCCTACCTTTTCAGTTTAGTTATTAATTTTTATTTTTCTACATGAGAATAAATATATTTACCTGTAAAATACCTTTTATAATATTAATCACCATGCTGAAATATATATTTTATAGCAATTTAATCTTGTGTTTTAAATTAAGATCAAGTGTTTTCTCAAAACTTACATGATTAGAGGATATTGTCACATATATTCTTCAGTTTCATAATATTATATATTTATTTTCTTCTCATTACACTGAAACAAAATGAAATTTATTTTTCTAATTCATTAATGTCCATCCGTACAATTTAATTAGTTCAAAAATTAACTGTCATCTTTAATGTTCTTTTACCTTTAGATGTCCTACCTTTTCAGTTTAGTTATTAATTTTTATTTTTCTACGTGAGAATAAAAATATTTTAATTATCTGAAAAATACCTTTTATAATATTATTCACCATGCTGAAATATATATTTTATAGGAATTTAATTTTGTTTTAAACTGAGATCAAATATTTTCTCAAAACTTACATGATTAGAGGAATTTGCCACATATAATCTTCAGTTTTATAAGTTTATAAATTTATTTTATTTTATTACATTGAAACAAAATGACATTCATTCATCAAATTCGTTAATGTCCATCCAAGTACTTTAATTAGTTCAAAACTGCTCTGTCATCTTTAATGTTCTTTTATCTTTAGATGTCCTACATTTTCAGTTTAGTTATTAATTTTTATTTTTCTACATGAGAATAAAAATATTTTAATTATCTGAAAAATACCTTTTAATAATATTAATCACTAGGTTTAAATGTATATTTTACAGCAATTTAATCCTGTATGTTAAACTGAGATTAACTATTTTCTCAAACATACATGATTAGAGGAATTTGTCACGTATATTCTTTAGTTTCATAAGATTATATATTTATTTTCTTCTCATTACACTAAAACAAAGTGATATTTATTTTTCAAATTCATTAACCCTTTCACAGTTTCATTTTTTTCCACAATTCGGTCAAAAAATTGTTATACTTTTTTATTGAATTTTTTTGTTTATTTTCAGTTTTAAGTAAAGATATGTTATTAAAATTAAATTTTCTAATCTTTTTAAGCTTTTATTACAACTTTTTTCTTTCTATGAAAGCATCATAGAGCTGAAGTTTACCCTTAGTCTCATCGATATCCAAGTTAATTTTTGGAATTCCAGTAAAAGCAAATCTAGGAGGCCGATCCGAAGGATTATCACAATTAATTTCAAAAAATTGTCTTGCTTGACTGATTCCATCTGTACTACTATCAGAGTCACTACTATCCAGGTCATCTAGTAAACTTTCGCTACTATCATTTACAGATAATTCAGTTTCTGATTCCGAGTCACAGTTCGAATCACAAGAAATTAGCTCCATACGCTCTGAATTATCCATTATTTAAAAAGTAAAAATATATTATTCTACTCTTACATCAATCAAATTATCAGGCGATTAGTAAAATATAACCAGAAAGCTATACACTGAAAGATAACAATTCGTCTTCTGATACAAAACATGCGAAAAAACCCGCGCTTTTGAACCAATCAGAGTAGAAAATAAAATAAACTGCAAACTCTCTTTTCTGGACATCTATACGAATGATTTGTTATTAAAATTGGAAAAAATAGGCCGAAGCAGCGCAAGCGAAATAGAAATCAGATTGCCCGTATCGTGTGTAAGGGCAAATCAGTAAAGGTCCGAAAGCTGTGCCCGTATGGCGTACGGGCAAAACAGGGAAGGGGTTAATATCCATCCATACACTTTAATTAGTTCAAAAATGCTCTGCCATCTTTAATGTTCTTTAACCTTTAGATGTCCTACCTTTTCAGTTTAGTTATTAATTTTTATTTTTCTACATGAGAAAATTATTTTAATTATCTGAAAAATACCTTTTATAATATTATTCACCATGCTGAAATATATATTTTATAGAAATTTAAACTTGTATTTTATACTGAGATCAAATATTTTCTCAAAACTTACATGATTAGAGGAATTTGTCACATATAATATTCAGTTTTATAAGTTTATAAATTTATTTTCTTTTTATTACACTGAATCAAAATGATAGTCATTCTTCAAATTCGTTAATGTCCATCCAAGCACTTTAATTAGTGCAAAACTTCTCTGTCATCTTTAATGTCATTTTACCTTTAGATATCCTACCTTTTCAGTTTAGTTATTAATTTTTATTTTTCTACACGAGAACAAAAATATTTTAATT
>CM063499.1:46559172-46564172 GCA_032207245.1 Pardosa pseudoannulata
AGAAATTTTCAAACTTGTAGAACAATAAGAGGGTAGTTACTATTTAAATACGTAACCTTCAATATTTTATTGATATTTATTAAGTCCTTATGAGTTTCAATAATGTTCAAATAATTTATTAGAAAATCGATAATACTTTTAATTATTAATTTATATGAAATGAAAACGAAACTATGATAAAAAGTATCTGAACTGAAAATAATTGTAAGCAATGACGTAAGCGACCCAAGCGAACGCAAAGGCAAGGGGCTTTTGAGTTTTTGAGTTTTCCATTATGTTGACGAAAATATATTTTAAATATACTTTATTTATATTTCATAAATTAGTTATTTGTACATAAATTATGCTAAAAATTTAAAAAGTAAAAATAAACTTTTATAGTAAGAATTTAATTTTTTAATATTTAAATTTCTAAATTTCAATATATAATATAGATGAACTAATTATTTGATGTACTGTTTTAATAAAGCAGTAAAATATACACATGTATTAATACAATAAACTTTATGAAACACATAAGAATATTTTAAAGATATGCACACAAAAATATATAATAAACACGAGAAGAAATACTTTTCTCGTATAAGTAATCGTCTTGTCTCGTAATAGTATTAGTTTTTTATTTATACTTTAAAATTAAGTTTTCAATAGTTTAATAGTTGTTAAGAATGCTGTAAATATGTAATTTATATGGTATCTCGCCAAATTGGTGGGATATTGGCTTCTTGCTGAAGTGTTGGGAGACTCATTTTTGGCTCCAAGTTTGACTATATATCGCCAATTTTGGTGACATGGGGAAATTTGTTGCCGAACTCCTGTCTCTGGATTTTACTACAGGCTTGTAGAAATTTCCAGAAATTTGAAAACTATATAAAAGGGCCTTGACTTTTCGTAAAAACTCAGTTCACGCTCAAGTCTGGTGAAAGTAGAACCTGTGTTAATGATCTCCGTTCTGCTCAACGAACTTTACCCGAGAATTTCGCAACAATATGTACACATGTATTAATACAATAAATTTTATGAAGCACATAAGAATAGTTTAAAGATATGGACACAAATATATATAATAAATACGAGAAAAGATTCTTTTCTCGTATAAGTAATCGTCTCATCTCGTAATAGTACTACTTTTTAATTATACTTTAAAATTAAGTTTTCAATAGTTTAATAGTTGTTAAGAATATAATTTGTATGGTACCTCGCCAAATTGGAGAGATATTGGCTTCTTGGCGAAGTTTTGGGAGACTCATTTTTGGCGCCAAGTTTGAAGATATATTGCCAATATTGGCGACTTGGCGACAATTTGTTGCCGACTCCCCCCTGTCTCTGGATTTTACTAGCGGCTTGTAGAAATTTCCAGAAGCCTGAAAACTATATAAAGAGGCCTTGAGTTCTCGTAAAAATCAGTTCAAGCTCAAGTCTAGTGAAAGTAGGACCTGTGTTAATGACCTCCGTACTGCTCTGAAAAAGGCTGAAAAGTTTTATCAAGATCCTTTGTAATTGTGATGCATTTGGCGTGTTAATAAATTGTTATCGTTTTTGTCTTAGTTAAAGTCTATTCAATCAACGAACTTTACCCGAGAATTTCGAAACAATATGTGCACATGTATTAATACAATAAATTTTATGAATCACATAAGAATAGTTTAAAGATATGCACACAAAAATGTATAATAAATACGAGAAAAGATACTTTTTTCGTATAATTAATCATCTCATCTCGTAATAGTACTAGTTTTTTAATTATACTTTAAAATTAAGTTTTCAATAGTTTAATAGTTGTTAAGAATGCTGTAAACTTGTAATTTGTATGGTATCTCACCAAATTGGCGAGATATTAGCTTCTTTTGGGAGACTCATTTTGGCGCCAAGTTTGACGATATATCGCCAATTTTATGTCTTGGCGACAATTTGTTGCCAACTCCCTGTCTCTGGATTTTACTGGATTTAGGCTTGTAGAAATTTCCAGAAACCTGAAAACTATATAAATGGACCATGAGATCTCGTAAAAGGTCAGTTTGCGCTCAGGTATGCTGAAAGTAGGACTTGTGTTAAGGCTCTCCGTATTGCTCTGAAAAAGTTCGCTAAAAGGCTGCCAAGTTTTATCGCCATTCGTTGTAACGTTGATGCATTTGGAGTGTTAATAAATTGTTATTGTTTTTGTCTTAGCTAAAGCCTATTCAATCAATGAACTTTACCCGAGAATTTCGCAGCAATATGTACACATGTATTAATTGAATAAATTTTATGAAGCACTTAAGAATAGTTTAAAGATATGCACACAAAAATATATAATAAACACGAAAAAAGATATTTTGATATTAAAATTATGTTAAATGTGATGTAGAGTGTAAATAATTTTGATTCTCTTTAACTGTCGTTTCATTCGTAATACGACAAATGTACTATAACCCTTCTAAATGTACTATAAATCTCTATTTTGCTTGCACTGTTTCGGCCGTATTTTTTCCAGTTTTAGTAACAAATTATTCGTATAGTAATTTATTCGTCCAGTAAATGATAGTTTGCAGTTTATTGTATTTTCTACTCTGATTGGTTCAAAAGCGAGGGTTTTTTCGCATGTTTTGTATCAGAAGACGAATTGTTATCTTTCAGTGTATAGCTTTCTGATTATATTTTACTAACCGCCTGATAATTTTATTGATGTAAGAGTTGAATAATATATTTTTACTTTTAAATAATGGATAATTCAGAGCGTATGGAGCTAATTTCTCGTGATTCGAACTGTGACTCGGAATCAGAAACTGAATTATCTGTAAATGATAGTAGAGAAAGTTTACTAGATGACCTGGATAGTAGTGACTCTGATAGTAGTACAGATGGAATCAGTCAACTAAGACAATTTTTTGAAATTGTGATAATCCTTCGGATCGGCCTCCTAGATTTACTTTCAATGGAATTTCAAAAACTAACTTGGATATCTATGATACTAAAGGTAAACTTAAAGTTCAATGATGCCTTCATAGAAAGAAAAAAAGTTGAAATAAATGCTTAAAAAATATTAGAAATGTTAATTTTGATAACATATCTTTACTTAAAAATGTAACATAAACAAAAAAAATGCAATAAAAAATGTGACATTTTTCTGACCGAATTCTGGAAAAAAATGAAACTGTCAAAGGGTTAAAAAGTACAGAAACTATTGCAGTTTTTAACTCATAAAAAATAAATATTAAAAATTTATAATGTAATTAGATTTTATTATTAAATAAAATAGCCAAATGATTATTTTTAAAAGTAATTCTGTGCAGTAATTTCAAAATGATTCAACAAATAATTAACTTAGATTTAGGAAACTTTGCCCCATAGGAATTAATCTATAACTTAATTAATTCCTTTATGATAATTTTAAAATATCAGTCACATAATTTAAAAAAAATCTTAAAAGTTAACCTTTTTTTAATGTTTTGAATTTAAAATACCTCGAGCTTTATTATTTTATATTTTGTCTCAACCTTAATTATTAAGGCAAGATATATTTATAATGTACTTTGTGTTATTTTTCTATTAATGTAAAACATAATTTATAAATTTAAAGGAGAGAATATCGTCAGAAAAGGGAATGAACGTTTACAGGTATATAGTACCTCTTGGCACTTGCAGGAAAACCTTTATTTGACTAACCATAACAAGGAACCCTTTGCTCATTTACGAATGAATTTTAAATGCAAAATACGAATATAACTTTAAAAAAATTTAGTTTGTCATTTCAAGGAGTATATTTTAATAGCACAAACATATACACCAAGTGAAAAGAATATAAATACCTTACCTGCAAGATAACTTTTGAAATAAATCATTTCAAGCAGTATATTTTTAATAAGTTATGAATACACACTACAGAAAAAAAATATAGATCACTTACTTGAAAGATAACTTTTGAAATATGTCAACTTAAGCTGTGTATTTTTGGGAAATTAAAAAACATACAATAAGTAAAAATGTAAATCCCCCGAAAGATACCTTTTGAAATAAATCCTTTCAAGAAGTGTAATTTTAATAAGTTATAAATATAAACCAAAGAAAAAATTGTAGAAAACTTACTCGCAATATTACTTTTGAAATGTATCAATTCAAGCTGTGTATTTTTAAGAGATTAAAAAACATACACCAAGTGAAAAATGTAAATCCCCGCAAGATAACTTTTGAAATAAGTCATTTCAAGAAGTATAGTTTAAATAAGTTATAAATATACACCAAAAGAAAAAAAAGGCAGATCAATTAATAGCAAGATAACTTTTGAAATATGTCCATTCAAGCTGTGTATTTTTTCAGAGATTAAAAAATACACACCAAGAGAAAAATGGAAGTCTCCCGCAAGATAACTTTTGAAATAAGTCATTTCAAGAAGAGTAATTTTAATAAGTTATAAATATACACCAAGTAAAAAAATGTAGATCACTTATTAGCAAAGTAACTTTTGAAATATGTCAATTCAAGTTGTGTATTTTTTCAGAGATTAAAAAATATTCACCAAGTGAAAAATGTAAATCACACGCAAGATAACTTTTGAAATAAGTCCTTTACAGAAGTATAGTTTAAATACGTTATGAATATACACCAACAGAAAAAATGCAGCTCAATTAATCGCAAGATAACTTTTGAAATATTTCAAGCTGTGTATTTTTAGGAGATTAAAAAAAAAACAAGTAAAAATTGTAAATTCTCCGGAAGATAAATTTTCAAATAAGTCATTTTAAGAAGCGTAATTTTAATAAGTTATAAATATACATCAAGGAAAAAAAATGTAGATCACTTACTCACAAGATAAGTTTTGAAATATGTCAATTCAAACTGTGTATTTTTAATAGATTAAAAAATATACCCCAAGTGAAAAATGTAAATCACCCACAAGATAACTTTTGAAATGAGTCATTTCAAGAAGTATATATTTTAATAAGTTATAAATATGCACTAAAAAATATTATGTAGATCACTTACTCGCAAGATAACTTTTGAACTATGTCAATTCAAGCTGT
>CM063499.1:46569172-46576672 GCA_032207245.1 Pardosa pseudoannulata
GAAAAGACATTACTCTCCCAGTTTCAAAAAAGAGAGCAATCCTTAATCCATTTAGTTTGAATATGTTACGAAAGAAAACTTTTGAGCTTTGTGTCATACAGAATAAGAGTTGGTAACTGAATGCTATTCAATAGCTACTAAATTCAATAATACAATAATTTATTGATACTGTAAAATCGATTATAATCCATATTTAACGTTTCGAAAGTTTATTGTTCTCCTAATATAAAATCGATATTCCAATAAGCTATTCAAAAGCGTTTTCAGTAAATTCTATTGTTTCATTTTTTGCTTTTTTCTTTTAAAGTTGAGATCCGCACTTCAAATCTAGCAATTCCAAACAGATCCGGTAGTATCGATTCAATATTATTTTCTTGATTGTTTTCAATATCTATTTCAATGATTTATCAGGAAGGAACAAATATTTAAACATTACTATTTTAAAAGTTTGAAGTTCCCATTATAAAAATTCAAGAATTCCAATCAAAAATTAAAAAAAAACTAAAGTTCTTTTTATTACTTTGTAATGAAGAGTTTTTAATTAATGACAGACATCAGCTAGCTGAAAAAGTATTATAATTGAAGTCTAATGAACAGCAAAAACAAATAGTTAGGTACAAAACTATTAAAACATACAATAACTGTTAACAATGAAAAATAATGACTAAATTCTGGAGGCTGACTGAGTGTTTTTGTCTTTAGCCGCTAGAGGGCTCCTCTTATATTTGTTACAGATTCATGTTACACCTTTATTGTACGCATTAGGAGTGACTTCACAAATCAGGTAAATATAACAAATATGTAGTCTTACTTAAAATGTAGGGTACAAATACTATATTTAACTTAGAATTATATCCTTCTTGATTAAAGAACATGTGTTTAGACATAGAAGAAAGCAACAAAATTTGAAAATAAAAGTTGAGATTCTATTAACCCTATCAGTTTCATTTTTTTCCAGAATTCGGTCAAAAATTATCACATTTTTTTATTGAATTTTTTGTTCATTTTACATTTTTTAAGTAAAGATATGTTATTAAAATTAACATTTCTAATATTTTTAAGCATTTATTACAACTTTTTTTCTTTCTATGAAAGCATCATAGAACTGAAGTTTACCTTTAGTCTCATCGATATCCAAGTTAATTTTTGGAATTCCAGTGAAAGCAAATCTAGGAGGCGGATCCGAAGGATTATCACAATTAATTTAAAAAAAATTGTCTTGCTTGACTGATTCCATCTGTACTACTATCAGAGTCACTACTATCCAGGTCATCTAGTAAACTTTCGCTACTATCATTTACAGATAATTCAGTTTCTGATTCCGAGTCACAGTTCGAATCACAAGAAATTAGCTCCATACGCTCTGAATTATCCATTATTTAAAAGTAAAAAATATATTATTCAACTCTTACATCAATAAAATTATCAGGCGGTTAGTAAAATATAACCAGAAAGCTATACACTGAAAGATAACAATTCGTCTTCTGATACAAAACATGCGAAAAAAAACCCGCGCTTTTGAACCAATCAAAGTAGAAAATACAATAAACTGCAAACTATCATTTACTGGACATCTATACGAATAATTTGTTACTAAAATTGGAAAAAATACGGCTGAAACAGTGCAAGCGAAATAGAAAACAGATTGCCGTACTCTATAAGGGCAAACCAGTAAAGGCCTGAAAGCTGTGCCCGTAAAACAGGGAAGGGGTTAAGACAACGAATGTACTCACACTGCATTCAAAACTTTGTATATACAGCGTCATGCTGCAAGGACTCATGGAGTTATTGTATAAGGGACGGAACAACAGAAATTACGTAAGTAGTAAATAATATAGATAAAATAATAGAATAATTTCTCTTCTTTTTATATTAAATATAAACAATTTCTCCCTCTAAATCTCAATTTTTTTAAATGAATTTACAACAGCAGTAAATTATTGTAGGCAGAAATATCTCTCAAAAAAGTAAAAAGAAATTTTAATATTTTATGCAGTATTGCTCTTATTTCTTATGAATTTTAAGATTTGTTGAGAGAAAACCCAACTTCTTAACTACTGTTTTTCTTATTTCATTAATAATTCACTTTATTACTCCTGCATATCTGAATAGTTTTATATAGTTTTCTTTCTTTCATAGAATGAATTTAATTTATTTTTATTAACATAACAAAATTTCTCTGACTTCAAATTCTCGTTGATTGTTCAAGTAATTAATAAAATAAATTATTACTCCTTAACGAAAAAGATAAATTTATTTTGGTTGTAATAAATATTTTTTGCTGTGCAACACTTTCATTAAATTTATCCAGTGAAAGAAAAATTACAAATGTGATTTTTTTTTAGTTATTAATATAGTACTAGAAATTAGTTTCTGTTTGTAGTGCAATAAATGTTGCCATATTCAGTGCCAATTCTTTGAGTTTGCCTAATAAAATTATACAGTTAATTTAAAGTGACTAGCATGTAGCCCGTCATATTACGGGATCAGTAAAATTTTTAATTTTCCAGAATTGTAAAGTACCCTATAAAGCAATTAAAAAATGTATTTTTTGGTTGAGAAATATCTTGCAACAATAAATAATCGATGATTAAATTTAAAATTATCAAAAGTGTACCTAATATGTTGTTTAAGCCTAATATAAAAGAAAATTATTTACGTAATATCTAAGCTCAGTGATTAAAATAAGAAAATATGCAGACGATATTTAAATAATTTCAAATAAGAAATGATCAAATGAGATGGTTAAAGAATGACGTCTTAATGCTAGAAAAAATGTTATTTTTACCTATTTAGATTTATAAATTGATGCATTTAATTGCTCTTAACAAAAAGGCCTTAAAAAATATGGCATTATTAAAGGCTATAATTTAAAATAAACAATTTTTCGCTGTGATAAAATATTTAAATTTATTTCAGAATCGGATAAATTTAGGAGAAAATAAATTAATCGCTTTAAATTTTTCTAACCTAATATAAGAAAATATATTATATATATTATTTCATTAAATTCAACAATTAATTAGCTATTAAAAATTTTCTTGTATTGGTTTTTTTCTGTTTATTATTTTTTTAATTTATTTAATGCTCTTAATAGAAGTCTTGAAATAATGGCATTAAATCTTTAAACGAGAATTTCCAACGTTTTAAAGACGACAGTATTTTTCGCTGTGATATCAAACATATTTACACCAATTTATTTCAGAATCGGATCGATAGTTTAGAAAATAAACTTTAATGGCTTTAAATTTTCTAACCCTAACTCATCAAGAATCCATTATGGATGCCTCTACCCATTAGGTCAACATTATAAATTCGAGGAAACGACAGATATAACTTATTATTATTTTATATATATGTATATATATACATATTAATAAGAATATTTTCTTTAATACATATAATATTTACTAAAAATATTATTGCCAATAAAAAAGCATATTTTAGTGATACATATTCTATTCGTTTAAAAGATTATGTTTTTTATTCATTTTTATATCTAACTATATTTTACAATTAGCGCATTATTATAAATATGAAATATATTCATACAGTCATTTAAAAGAATTTTGCTTTTTTTACATATGATATAATTATGCTTTAATAATTATTTAATAAAAAGCATATTAGTATATACAAATTTTTATTAGTTTCAAAAGATTATGCTTTTTATCTCATCTTGATATCTAGCTATGATTTTACAGAGAGCGCATTTTATAGGGGATATGAACCTAGTATTCATACAGTCATCTCACACAAGAATGGTTGCTTGCTTTACAGTGGACAGATATAATTATGCCTTACTAGGAAAGTTGCATTGCCTAATAAAAGCCTATTAGTGATTTACAAAGTTCAATTCGTTCTCCAAAAGATTATGCTTTTTTATCTTCATCTTGATATCTAGCTATCGATTTCTCACAGAGAGCGCATTTTATAGGGGATATAAGAATAGTTGCTTGCTTTACAGTGGACAGATATAATTACGCTTTACTAGGAAACTTGCATTGCCTAATAAAAGCATATTAGTGATCTACAAAGTTCTATTCGTTCTCCAATTGATTATGCTTTTTTATCTGCATTTTGATATCTAGCTATCGATTTCTCACAGAGAGCGCATTTTATAGGGGATATGAACCTAGGTATTCATACAGTCATCTTACAGAGCAATGGTTGCTTGCTTTACAGTGGATAGATATAATTACGCTTTACTAGGAACTTGCATTGCCTAATAAAAGCATATTAGTGATCTACATAGTTCTATTCTTATCCAAAAGAGTATGCTTTTTTATCTGTATCTTGATATCTAGCTATCGATTTCTCACAGAGAGCGCATTTTATAGGGGATATGAACCTAGGTATTCATACAGTCATCTCACATAAGAATGGTTGCTTGCTTTACAGTGGACTGATATAATTATGCTTTAGTAGGAAAGTTGCATTGCCTAATAAAAGCATATTAGTGATCTACAAAGTTCTATTCGTTCTCCAAAAGATTATGCTTTTTTTATCTGCATTTTGATATCTAGCTATCGATTTCTCACAGAGAGCGCATTTTATAGGGGATATAAGAATGGTTGCTTGCTTTACAGTGGACAGATATAATTACGCTTTACTAGGAACTTGCATTGCCTAATAAAAGCATATTAGTGATCTACAAAGTTCTATTCGTTCTCCAATTGGTTATGCTTTTTTTATCTGCATTTTGATATCGAGCTATCGATTTCTCACAGAGAGCGCATTTTATAGGGGATATGGACCTAGGTATTCATACAGTCATCTCACACAAGAATTGTTGCTTTCTTTACAGTAGACTGATATAATTATGCTTTACAAGGAAACTTGCATTGCTTAATAAAAGCATATTAGTGATCTACATAGTTCTATTCTTATCCAAAAGAGTATGCTTTTTTATCTGTATCTTGATATCTAGCTATCGATTTCTCACAGAGAGCGCATTTTATAAGTGATATGAACCTAGGTATTCATACAGTCATCTCACATAAGAATGGTTGCTTGCTTTACAGTGGACAGATATAATTATGCTTTACTAGGAAACTTGCATTGCCTAATAAAAGCATATGAGTGATCTACAAAGTTCTATTCGTTCTCCAAAAGATTATGCTTTTTTTATCTGCATTTTGATATCTAGCTATCGATTTCTCACAGAGAGCGCATTTTATAGGGGATATAAGAATGGTTGCTTGCTTTACAGTGGACAGATATAATTATGCCTTACTAGGAAAGTTGCATTGCCTAATAAAAGCATATTAGTGATCTACAAAGTTCAATTCGTTCTCCAAAAGATTATGCTTTTTTATCTTCATCTTGATATCTAGCTATCGATTTCTCACAGAGAGCGCATTTTATAGAGGATATGAACCTAGGTATTCATACAGTCATCTCACATAAGAATGGTTGCTTGCTTTACAGTGGACACATATAATTATGCTTTATTAGGAAACTTGCATTGCCTAATAAAAGCATATTAGTGATCAAAGTTCTATTCATTCTCCAAAAGATTATGCTTTTTTTATATGTATCTTGACATCTAGCTATCGATTTTTCAGAGAGAGCGCATTCAAGTTCATTGTTTAATCCTAAATTTCCTTCACTTAGGCAAAGGTTTAAACAAGGTTACTGGTCATGTCTAATTCTTTGCACTCTACGACTTTAATTTCAAAAATTAACTACTAGGTTTGGAAAATATACATAATAAATTGTTAAAACTGTTTTTAAAAATTATGAGGATAGATTAGAGTATTCTAACAGTAGAGGAAGTGACGTCATATGGATTAAGTGTCATGGCACAAGTGCTGCCATTTTTTGGAAACCGGAAGTGCAGATGTTGTTTTTGGACTTTTCGAGCATATTGATACCACGTGAATATATTCGGATACAGAAAATATTTAAACTTTGATGAACATATTCGGCGATGTCTGAAACTTTTTGCGGATACCACGTGGGATATATAATGGATACGGGAAATAATTAAAACTTTTTACGAGGGGATACAGAAAATATATTAAATTTTTGTGGACATATTCAACACTTAGAAAAATTTTGAAACTTTTTGCGGATACCACGAGGGATATAATGGATACAGGAAATATTTAAACTTTATGAACATATTCGATTCTGAAATTTTCGGATAACGTGATATATAATGGATACAGAAAAAATATTTAAAACTTTTTTGACGAGATATTAATGGATACAGAAAATGTGTTAAACTTTTCATATACATTAGAAAAATTTTTGTAAACTTTTTATACCACGAGGGATATTACATAATGGATAAAAATTTTTTAAACTTTTAACATTATATTTTATTCTAAACTTTTGCGGAATTAACTGTTATTATGATACACAGAAAATATTTTTAAACTTTTTGTAGATATTTAATGGATACAGAAAAATGTGTTAACTTTTTAATATTTCAAATTAAAAATTTTGTAATTTTTATAACAATTTCGTAATGGATATACAGAAATATTTAAATTTGATTAAAAAAGATTTTGAAATTTTATACACTAAAAAATGATACAGAAAATTTATTAAAACGTTTTGACCATATGAATTTAAGAAATTTCATCTAAAACTTTTGTATAGGAATTATATGGCACTGAAAAAAATTTTAAAAATTTATGTAAGGATAACGACGGATATATTTGAATTTGTAAAAATTTAAAATTTTTAATTGTTTTAACCATTTTTAAGCTATTATTATCTCTTATTTTGTATAAGAAACTGTTTTTTGAAGTAGTATTAAAATGTATTTATTAAGGAATCATTAAAAGAGCTAAATTCACTAGAATAAGATTAAAAAAAATAATGTTATTTTTTTAAAACTATTTTTTATGAAGCTTTATTATTTCAGTCTAAATTACTTTTGTATAAGAATTAATTCTGTTGTGCCTGAAGTAGTACACATGAAGTTTCGTAGAGATATGACGTAGATATGTAAGTAATTGCATTAAAAAGAGCTTTTGAAATTCAGTAAATGACTACTAAGACTAAAAAATGCATAATAATTAATTACAACTGTTGTAACCATTAAGAAGCTTAATTATTTCAGTCTAAATTACTTTTGTAAAGGAATTAATTCTGTTGTGCTTGAAATAGTACACATAAAGTTTCGTACAGATATGAAATAGATATGTAAGGAATTGCATTAAAAAGAGCTCTTAAAATTCACTAAGATTAAAAAAAATGCATAATAATTTGTTAAAAGTGTTTTAACCATTATGAAGCTTAATTATTTCAGTCTAAATTACTTTTGTATAGGAATTAATTCTGTTGTGCCTGAAGTAGTACACATAAAGTTTCGTAGAGATATGACGTAGATATGTAAGGAATTGCATTAAAAAGAGCTCTTGAAATTCACTAAATGACTATTAAGAGTAAAATAATGCATAATAATTTGTTAAAACTGTTTTAACCATTATGAAGCTTAATTATTTCAGTCTAAATTACTTTTGTATAGGAATTAATTCTGTTGTG
>CM063499.1:46581672-46586672 GCA_032207245.1 Pardosa pseudoannulata
AGTATAAACTATTAAGTATATATTTAATTTTAAAATATATAGCTTCTTTAAAGCGAACCATTTTTATGTAATTTCTTTAAAGAGCATAATTTAATTAAGAAATATTTTTTATCTTATCTCAAAGCAATTATAAAAAAGGTCTACTATACATTGATGTAACTTATACGCATTTCTCATATTTATTAAACGATGTAAGTTTTTATCTGCATAGTAATATTTTAGCTCAATATATTTTTAATATATTAAGTTAATATATTTAATTAGTATAAACTATTAAGTATATATTTAATTTTAAAATATATAGCTTCTTTAAAGCGAACCATTTTTATGTAATTTCTTTAAAGAGCATAATTTAATTAAGAAATATTTTTTATCTTATCTCAAAGCAATTATGAAAAAGGTCTACTATACATTCATGAAACTTATACGCATTTCTCCCATTTATTAAGTGATGTAAGTTTTTATCTGTATACTAATATTTTAGCTCAATACATTTTTAATATATTAAGTTAATATATTTAATTAATATAAACTATTAAGTATATATTTAGTTTTAAAATATATAGCTTCTTTAAAGCAAACCATTTTTATGTAATTTCTTTAAAGAACTTAATTTAATTAAGAAATATTTTTTATCTTATCTCAAAGCAATTATAAAAAAGGTCTACTATACATTGATGAAACTTATACGCATTTCTCCCATTTATTAAAAGATGTAAGTTTTTATCTGCATAGTAATATTTTAAAAAAAAAACAAAAGAAAAAAAAAAAAAAATAAAGAAAAAAGAATTTAGCGGTCAATATATTTTATATATTAAGTTAATATATTTAATTAATATAAACTATTAAATATATATTTAATTTTAAAATATATAGCTTCTTTAAAGCGAACCATTTTTATGTAATTTCTTTAAAGAGCATAATTTAATTAAGAAATATTTTTTATCTTATCTCAAAGCAATTATGAAAAAGGTCTACTATACATTGATGAAACTTATACGCATTTCTCCCATTTATTAAATGGTGTAAGTTTTTATCTGCATAGTAATATTTTAGCTCAATATATTTTTAATATATTAAGTTAATATATTTAATTAGTATATAAACTATTAAGTATATATATTTTAACCCATATAACGCCCAAATTCTTTAAAGGATGCACTGACCATATAATTATGTAAATTGGGTGTCGTTTACCATCAGAGCATGAATATTATTATCGAATTTTATCAATAAGTACCTTAGTTTTTTTAAAAAATGCTGATCTAAAATAGATCACTGGGCGTTCGGGAGGCTATATTTTAGCAAATACGCAACAATCATTAGTACTTCAATAACGTGGTAAAATCGAACCAAATAGATAAAAACTAATGCATTTTCTTTTAAAAAACGTTTATTTATGCAGAATTTCACAATATTACAGAATGTACTTAGTAAAGTTTAATTATTTTAAAATAATAAAATTTCAATGTTTCTACAGTTTAGTGTGGAATTTGAAGAAACACTTCTTGCATAAAGTTTCATCGCACTTCACGCAATATGTTAGGGGACTTCCTTGGCATCCTACAAGCGTCTTTTACCCTTTCTTTGTCCCATATTGTGATCCCTTTTATAAAAGCGAACATCATGAATGAGATTAGCTTTTGAGGATGAAGGAAAACTGTAAGGTCGACCTTTCAAAACTTTTTTTCCGATTCCCAATTTTAGATATTTTACAGCAACAGCTCTTCGAAAATCTTACATGGGCATAGAATCACTTTTATGAATATTTCTGTGCAGAATACTTGCATTAACTACAGCCATATCAATTATTCGAGTGAATAGACACCAGTACCATATTTTACCTCTTATTCTCTCCAAAAGGAGTTTTATCTTGATTTGTCATTCTTACGTTCATCTGCTTTTGAAATGTCTTGGAAATGAATATATGACTTTATTTTTAGGTAAGCTTTTTTATTAAAAGAGTCCTGTACAAGACCTATCACTAAATCTTCTACATCACTCCAATAATATCTTTCACTTGAAAGAGTAAGATAGCCAAAATATATCAAAAACCCTATAAATATCTTTATATCTTCTTTAGTGATAATTAAATCATGGTCGTTTTTGACATTTTTAGCATAGAAAATAGTCTTATCCACAATTACGTTATATACTTCATCAGAAAAAAGTTTTTCAAAGCAATGATGCAAGATGCATTTGCAAGATCATTTTCCATTGCCAAAATATTATTCTTATACGTTTCCCCTAATTCCGACCATTTGGTATAATTCGGGTTTTTTTTCCAAACAATTTTTGGCTTTTCTGTTTTTAATATTTTAGGCTTCCTCTCAAACGTTGAAGGTAAATCTATTTAATCACACTCATATTTTGATATTACTTCTATTTTACCAACAATATCATTTACAAATGGAGCATGTAACTTATCATCTATTTTCTCTTCATCTGTCAGTTCATCTACATCAGTGGATATGGCAATAATATCCTCTTTAATTTGTTCAGAAAACAAATAATCAACTGCATCCTGAAAGCTATTAAATACTTTTCAACTCATATTTTCATCTAAAGGTGAAAAAACGTAATATTACCAGGGTCAGGAAAAAAAAACGCCCGAACGCCCAGTGATCTATTTCTAGATCAGCAGTATTTTGACACTAATTTTTACTATTTATATTTGTTTTAAGATAACATCGGTTTATATTCTGATAGCTACATCTATGAAGATATTAAATCGCCAAAAAAAATTTAACTTTCGCTTATTACTTAGCTGTTTTCAGTGTTTATGCTAAGAAACGTAGAAAAACGGCGGAACGAAAGGGCGATACAAACTTTCTCTTATCGCTTTAGATCAATGATATAAACAAAACAAGAAACCACTTGTTGGTAAACAGGTGCATGCCTTGTCTTGCCCCCTGTGCAGTATAGAATGTGTGGGGTGGGTTTAAGGTCATCTAAAAGCGAGTTTACCAAGCTATGTTTAGCGATCTAAAAATAGATCACTGGGCGCTAATGGGTTAATTTTAAAATATATAGCTTCTTTAAAGCGAACCATTTTTATGTAATTTCTTTAAAGAGCATAATTTAATTAAGAAATATTTTTTATCTTATTTCAAAGCAATTATAAAAAAGGTCTACTATACATTGATGAAACTTATAAGAATTTCTCCCATTTATTAAATGATGTAAGTTTTTATCTGCATAGTAATATTTTAGCTCAATATATTTTTAATATATTAAGTTAATATATTTAATTAGTATAAACTATTAAGTATATATTAATTTTAAAACATATAGCTTCTGTAAAGCGAACCATTTTTATGTAATTCCTTTAAAGAGCATAATTTAATTAAGAAATATTTTTTATCTTACTTCAAAGCAATTATAAAAAAGGTCTACTATATATTGATGAAACTTATAAGCATTTCCGCCATTTATTAAATGGTGTAAGTTTTTATCTGGAGAGTAATATTTTAGCTCAATATATTTTTAATATATTAAGTTAATATATTTAATTAGTATAAACTATTAAGTATATATTAATTTTAAAACATATAGCTTCTGTAAAGCGAACCATTTTTATGTAATTTCTTTAAAGAGCATAATTTAATTAAGAAATATTTTTTATCTTATCTCAAAGCAATTATGAAAAAGGTCTACTATACATTGATGAAACTTATACGCATTTCTCCCATTTATTAAAAGATGTAAGTTTTTATCTGTATAGTAATATTTTAGCTCAATATATTTTTAATATATTAAGTTAATATATTTAATTAGTATATAAACTATATAAGTATATATTTTTTAAAACATATAGCTTCTGTAAAGCGAACCATTTTTATGTAATTTCTTTAAAGAGCATAATTTAATTAAGAAATATTTTTTATCTTATTTCAAAGCAATTATAAAAAAGGTTTACTATACATTGATGAAACTTATACGCATTTCTCCCATTTATTAAATGGTGTAAGTTTTTATCTGGATAGTAATATTTTAGCTTAATATATTTTTAATATCTTAAGTAAATATATTTAATTAGTATAAACTATTAAGTATATTTTTAATTTTAAAATATATAGCTTCTTTAAAGCGAACCATTTTTATGTAATTTCTTTAAAAAGCATAATTTAATTAAGAAATAGTTTTTAACTTATCTCAAAGCAATTATGAAATAGGTCTACTATACATTGATGAATCTTATACGCATTTCTCCCATTTATTAAAAGATGTAAGTTTTTATCTGCATAGTAATATTTTAGCTCAATATATTTTTAATATTTAAGTTAATATATTTAATTAATATAAACTATTAAGTATATATTTAATTTTTAAATATATATCTTCTTTAAAGCGAACCATTTTTATGTAATTTCTTTAAAGAGCATAATTTAAATATGAAATATTTTTTATCTTATTTCAAAGCAATTATGAAAAAGTTCTACTATACATTGATGAAATTTATGCATTTCTCTCATTTATTAAATGGTGTAAGTTTTTATCTGGATAGTAATATTTTAGCTTAATATATTTTTAATATCTTAAGTAAATATATTTAATTAATATAAACTTTATATATTTAATTTTATAAGATATAGCTCCTTTAAGGCTAAACATTTTTAACGTAATTTCTTTAAAGAGTTGTAAAAATAATGTTACGTTGGTCTAATGTTTGAGAAAGAAGAAATTAATACTCATTAATAAACACATTGACAAAAAATTCTTGATTAAATGAGTTTATACAATTAAATAAATGCCTAAAGAATACAACTATAATCAGCTTATCATTTGTATTAACGAAGACTGTTTCTCGAGTCGACGTCAGATAAAAAAACAATATGACTGATTTTTTCTGAAAAGTTCTATCTCTCAAGCCAAGGATGTCAGCAGCGTTTACCTTCTAATCTCCTCTGGTCACAATCTTGTCCTCTAAAAAAAAATCAGACTGCCTCGCTGAGAAAAAAACAAATCCATTTCAGAATAGGGTTGTCCGAAGTTACTTT
>CM063499.1:46594172-46596672 GCA_032207245.1 Pardosa pseudoannulata
TATGTATATATATATATATATATATATATATATATATATATATATATATATATATATATATATATATATATATATATATATATATATATTATATATGTATATATATATATATGTATATATATATGTATATATATATATATATATATATATATATATATATATATATATATATATATATTATATATATGTATATATATATATATATATATATATATATATATATATATATATATATGTTTATATATATATGTATATATATGTATATATATATATATATATATATGTATATATATATATATATATATATATATATATATATATATATATGTTATATACATATATATATATATATAATATATATATATATATATATATATATATATATATATATATATATATATATATATATATATATATATATATATATATATATATATATATATATATATATATATATATATATATATATATATATATATATATATATATATATATATATATATATATATATATATATGTTTATATATATGTATATATATATATATATATATATATATATATATATATATATATATATATATATATATATATATATATATATATATATATATATATATATATATATATATATATATATATATATATATGTATATATATATATATATATATGGTTATATATATATGATGATATGTATTAAACGATACGTACATTTTTAACGCACATGTCAAATGAAACCAAAAATAATCGATTGAAAAGTTTTGACTATAACATAAAAAATTTCGCTCATTTTTAATCATAAAAAGGAATTTTAAATCACTGCTATTTTTAAGGGCTTTAAAGTTGATGCTTAAAAGTTGATTAGGCCTCAGGAAATATCACATTCTCTGTATCATTTCACAGACAATAGAACTTGTTCTAAAAGAGTTTAGATTGATATTTTAGTTTAAGATTGAAAAAAAATGTATTCTCTGATTCTTAAGGTATTGAAATTTACTTTTTAAAAATAATTATCACTTATTAATATTAACATTCTGACACTTGCGTCTATAGCTGTCAAAGTGAAGTTCACTATCTGGCATAACGGGAATAGCAGTTCAAAACGAAACGGTCAATTTTAGACTCTACGGCTGTAGCGGCACAAATGTGCATTTACCGGCGTACAAGTAGAAGAATAGGGGCATTTTTTTAAAACAATTTTTTAGTTTGAAATTCGTTTTCCACCTGTTAGTTTTCCACAACGAAAATAATGTGTAATAACTATAAAATTATAATAAATTATTTTGTCATTTATTAATTTCTATTTGATTATGAACTAACATTTCACGTAAAACTCCTAAAAACACATTTTTGCACAAAAATTTTTTTTATTAATAAAGATTATTTCGGTCATTAAACCTGTCATTTACATCCCCTATATAATAATAGCCTAAGGTGTCTGTCGGCAAATTTTTGAAGCGGTTGTACCTGGAACGGATACAGGCATCCATATTGAATTTTTTATGAGTTAGGGTTAGCAAAATTCAAAGCGAGTTCAAAATCTAAGCCATCCCCCCTTTTTTAGCGTTTAATGCTATTATTTCAAGCCTTATTCTCCCCCCGTTAAAAGCAGGCGATTAAATTTATCATTTTCGATACCATTCATATATACCACCAAATAATCACTGTCCCGTTTGGGTTTCGAAATCAGAAGTGTGAACCTGAAGAATGTTCTCAATGGCGTTAATTAATTGCTCAAAACAGACGCCCTTTTAATATAAAACACTTTTTATTATATTTACGTATGCGAGATCTTTAAATGCACAGAAAATGTCACATAGAAGAATTTATGGCGTAAATAATATGAACATATTAAAGCACAAAAGCAACTCAAGAGCCATTTTTCTCGCATACGAAAGAACAGCCATGTTTTCACTAAACAAAATCGTTCGTTGCCACTCGCAACTTACAGAGAAAAAATAAAATAAAAAAGATAATATGTGGGTAGAACATCAATTTTAACAGACGATTTGACATTCTCCCACCTAAGTTAACTTTTATCTTAAAATTTAACTTACAACTAACTACACAACAATAACAATAACATAATAGTAACAGTTCAAAAGTCTAGTCCCTTATATAATTATAGCCTAAGTTATCTGTCCGTCTGTCCACGAATTTTTGAAGCGGTTGGACCTGGAATGGAAATAGGCTCCATATTGAATTCTTAATGAGTTAGGGTTAGCAAAATTTAAAGCGAGTAAAGTTTATTTTCTCCTTAACTATCGATTTGATTCTAAAATAAATTGGTATAAATAAGCTTCATATCACAGCAAAAATATTGAAATTCACTCCTTCCCCTTTTCGAGAGTTTAATGCGATTATTTCAAGCCCCATTTTCCCCCGATTAAGAGCAAGTGATTAAATTTATCAATTTATTATAGAATAGATGAAAAAACATATTTCTATCATTATGACGCCATTCCTTTAACCATCTCATTTAATCATTTCTTATTTTAAATT
>CM063499.1:46611672-46621672 GCA_032207245.1 Pardosa pseudoannulata
CTCCTTTACTTCTCCTCAGTCTTCACTAAGCCTTCAGCCTCCGTCATCACTAAACCAAACCTCGTTCCAAGCAAGGTAAAAACAAAATTGCATATTCATGTAATTATTTGTATGTGTACTAAATCAGTTCATCTTAAGGGTGTCTCCAATTTATCTGCTCAAGCACTACTTCCCTTCTTAAAACGATTTATAAATCGAAGAGGACATCCATCTGATATTTGCTCAGACAATCGAAAAAAAAACTTTGTTGGACTTACCAATGATTTAAAAGGGCTCTTTAAGCTTAAAATTCAAGACTTTTCTGCATCTCAGTAGATCACTTGGCACTTCATTTATACCTATTCTCCAAATTTTGGAGGTATCTGGGAAGCTGCGGTCAAATCCACAAAGAAACTGATGGTAAAGGTTTACAAGTCTGCAATTTTGATGAGTTGGCTACATAGCTTTGCCAAATTCAAGTTCTTCTAAATTCAGGACTTCTTATGTCTTCAGATCTATCCGACTCCCGAACATTTACTACTTGGTCCATCATGTCAGATATTCCTGATGCTCTTTGAAACACCACATTACCTCTTAATGAAAGAGGGAAATTGATACAGATAATGAAACTGCATTTTTGTAATCGGTGGTCTAGTAAATATTTTAACCACATGCAAAAAAGTCCAAAATCTTAGAGTTCATATTTTTGGATTCTTTTAGTTTGTGGTCTTGAGGCTATACAAAATCCCAATGCATATTCCGCTTCAATTAAACTGGTACAGAAGTTGTTGGAATACAACTGCTAAATCTGCGATTAAGCCTTTAAGGCTTTAAGGCTCACCACAGTTGTTTAACGGCGAACCGTGATTAACCCATGGCTCCAACCAATAGTGGGACGCAATTCTCAGTTTAAACAGAGATTAATTGCGGTTACCCGTTAAATGACTTTTATGAGATCGGTCCTAAATGACAGACTTTTGGTGGTATTCGGTGACATCAGAAGAAAATAAAAGTAAGTTGCAAAATAATATGAAAGTTAATTAAGAGCTTTATTTTTATGAGTTAATCAAACGTACGCTATTATAATTAATTTTCAGCTTAAAATGTAACAAGACACCTTAAAAGTGAGTTGTAAAACAATATGAAAGTAAATTAAGAGTTTTATTTTTATGAGTTAATCAAACATAGACTATTATAATTACTTTTCAGCTTGAAAGATACTAGGTCACCATAAAAGTAATTTGTAAAACCATATAAAAGTAAAGTAAGGGATTTATTTTTATGAGTTACTCAAACATAGACTATTATAATTACTTTTCAGCTTGAAAGGTACTAGGACACCTTAAAAGTCAGTTGTAAAGCAATATGAAAGTAAATTAAGGAAAATATTTATATGAGTTACTCAAACATAGACTATTATAATTACTTTTAAGCTTGAAAGGTACTAGGTCACCATAAAAGTAATTTGTAAAGCAATATGAAAATTAAGGGATTTATTTTTATGAGTTAATCAAACATTATAATTACTTTTCAGCTTGAAAGGTACTAGGATATCTTAAAAATGAATTGCAAAGCAATATGAAAATAAATTAAGTGCTTAATTTTTATGAGTTAATCAAACATAGGCTATTATAATTACTTTTCAGCTTGAAAGGTACTAGGACACCTTAAAAGTGAGTTGTAAAACAATATGAAAGTAAATTAAGAGCTTTATTTTTATGAGTTAATCAAACATAGACTATTATAATTACTTTTCAGCCTGAAAGGTACTGGGTCACCTTAAAAGTGAGTTGCAAAACAATATGAAAGTAAATTAAGGGCTTTATTTTTATGAGTTAATCAAACATAGGCTATTATAATTACTTTTCAGCCTGAAAGGTACTGGGTCACCTTAAAAGTGAGTTGTAAAACAATATGAAAATAAATTAGGTGTTTTTTTATGAGTTAATCAAACATAGGCTATTATAATTACTTTCCAGCTCGAGAGGTACTACCTTAAAAATGGATTCTCGTGTGCTTTATATCTAAATAGATTTTATACTTTTAATATAAAAATATCCGTAAATTCAATCAAAGACAAAAATAAAGAAAATTTTATAATAGCGAATACTTAAAGTTATTTCTGATAACGTAGCACATATGCAACATTTTATTAATTCCATACTTATAAACAAACACAAAGATGAAATGTGGTTTTATGATACTTATAAACAAAAATGGTGAATGGTGAATGGTGAAAGCATTGTATAAGGCACCTTACTCCAGAAACGTTAGACAGGCTTTTAGTTTATTAGAACATTAATTATCTAGAACCCGAACATTTATTCAATTTGAAGTACCCAAAAAACTTCCCAACTCTGAATTTACCATTGATAATTACGGGAAACACCTGGCTTTCCAGAAAAAAAAACATTCGTTCGGTTCATTTTTCTAGTGAATGGTTCAAAAGTATCAACCGCATTTTTCCAGGTTTGGTCATTAATTTTTAAAAGAGAAGTTTCAGAGTTATTTCTGAGTGCTTCAGCCTTTATCATTAATTTTAGAGAGATTTGAAGCAGTTTTCTTCCCTTACTAAAGCAGCATTAAATCGATTCCAAAGCTTTGAAACACTATTTCTCGCTTAAAACTGCTGTCCCTCACGCAATATTCGAGAAAGCGTTTTAATTTATCCCCAAATAATAATATGGAAAAAAAGATAAACTCTTACCACTGTTGAATGTTTACGAATGTTAAATAGCCTTCACACATTTATGTGTATAGAATATTTAATCTTCGTAACACTCCGAAACACATTTATGTGTTATGTACTCTACATTCATGTTTAATAACTCATGAAAAAATAAATGTGTTTAATTTATTTTAGTGATTTCATATTATAATTAATAACTCATGTATATATTAATTTGATTATTTTAGAAGTGTTCCAATATCATCATTAATGACTCATGTACAAATTAATAGAACTTTTTAAATTGCCCCTAAATAATAATTTGTAATAAAAGATATACTCTTACCACTGTTAAATGTTTTCGAATGTTAAACATCCTTTACACATTTATGTGTATAGAATATTTAATCTTCGTAACACTCCTAAACACATTTATGTGTTATGTACTCTATTGTCATGTTTAATAACTCATGAAAAAATAAATGATTTTAATTTATTTCAGTGATTTTATAACATCGCTAATAACTCATATATTAATGTGATTATTTTAGAAGCGTTTCATTATCATTATTAATGACTCATGTACAAATTAATAGAACTTTTTATTTTTCCCTAAATAATAATTTGAAACAAAAGATAAACTCTTACCACTGTTAAATGTTTACGAATGTTAAATATACCCTTTACACATTTATGTGTATAGGATATTTAATCTTCGTAACACTCCTAAACACATTTATGTGTTATGTACTCTACTGTCATGTTTAATAACTCATGAAAAAATAAATGTGCTTAATTTATTTCAGTGATTTTACATAATTATTAATAACTCATGTATATATTAACGTGATTATTTTAGAAGAGTTTCAATATCATCATTAATGACTCATGTACAAATTAATAGAACTTTTTAATTGGCCCTAAATAATAATTTGGAACAAAAGTTATACTCTTACCAATGTTTAATGTTTGCGAATGTTAAACATCCTTTACACATTTATGTGTATAGGATATTTAATTTTCGTAACACTCCTAAACACATTTATGGGTTATGTACCCTACAGTCATGTTTAATAATTCATGAAAAAATAAATGTGTTTAATTTATTTTAGTGATTTTATATCAGCATTAATAACTCATGTATATATTAATGTGATTATTTTAGAAGTGTTCCAATATCATCATTAATGACTCATGTACAAATTAATAGAACTTTTTAAATTGCCCCTAAATAATAATTTGTAATAAAAGATATACTCTTACCAATGTTTAATGTTTTCGAATGTTAAACATCCTTTACACATTTATGTGTATAGGATATTTAATCTTCGTAACACTCCTAAACACATTTATGTGTTATGTACTCTACAGTCATGTTTAATAACTCATGAAAAAATAAATGTGTTTAATTTATTTTAGTGATTTTATATCATCATTAATAACTCGTGTATATATTAATGTGATTATTTTAGAAGTGTTTCAATATCATCATTAATGACTTATGTACAAATTAATAGAACTTTTTAATTTGCCCCTAAAATATAATTTGGAAAAAAGATAAACTCTTACTAATGTTAAATATCCTTTACACATTTATGTGTATAGTATATTTAAACTTCGTAACACTCCTAAAGACATATGTGTTGTGTACTTATATCATCATTATACCTCATGTATATAATAATGTGATTATTTTAGAAGTGCTTCAATATCATCATTAATGACTCTTATACAAATTATAAAATGTATTATACAAATTATAATATGAGTATTTTTGAACGGCTTACTAAACGACCTGACGGACGATTTAAATTAACATGCTTGTTATAATTAAAGCATTTTATAGCATCATTAATAAATCATGAATTAAATAATGTGTTTATTTTAAAAATTCAATTAAACACTATCATTAAAAACATTGTGATATAGTTATACCTTAGCTTCTGAAAAATATTATAATGGTTAGAACCATTATCATCAGGCAATGTTACAAATAATTACATTAAAAAATCCCCTTTAATATAAGTTGATTTAGTAACTTAACCTAGCAACATTCAACTAATAATGTATACAAATATGGGTAAATACTCATATGTAAATTGATCGGTTATTTTTAATTCAATTATTTGCTACTGAAATTATAACCATTCTCGGGCTATTAATTGACACAAAATTAAGGAAACACTTTTAGAACAAAACACTATCATTAGAAACATAGTGATACAGTTATACATTAGCTTTTGAAAAATATTATAACGGTTAGGACCATTATCTTCAGGCAGTGTTACAAGTACTTAAATGGAAAAATTTCCTTTAATATAAGTTGATTTTGTAACTTAACCTAGCAACATTCAACTAATAATCTCTACAAATATGGGTAAAATTTCATATGTAAATTGATGTATTATTTTTAATTCAATTATTTGATACTAAAATTATAATCATTCTCAGGCTATTCATTGACCCAAAATTAAGGTAACTCATTTTGAGCAAAACACTATCATTAAAATATAGTGATACAGTTATGTATTAGCTTCTGTAAAATATTATAATGGGTAGGACTATTATCTTAAGGCAGTGTTACAAATAATTAAATTAAAAGATTTAGTTTAATATAAGTTGATTTAGTAACTTAACATAGCAACATTCAACTAATAATCTCTACAAATATGGGTAAAAACTCGTATGTAAATTGATGGATTATTTTTAATTCAATTACTTGCTACTAAAGTTATAATCACTCTCAGGCTATTCATTAACCCAAAATAATGGTAACAATTTTACAACAAAACACTATCATTAAAAACATAGTGATACAACTATTAATTAGCTTCTGAAACATATTATAACGATTAGGGTCATTATCTTGAGGCAGTGTTACAAATAATTAAGATATCCGTCTACCTTAAAAACTTCATTTTTTGCCAAAATCATAATTCTTTTTTATTTCTCTGCTATAACATTTCATCGTTTTAGGCTTCTAAATCTGTTTCTGTTTTGCCTCTAAGGTTTTTTAATGAAAAGTTAAAGTGTTTAAACATCAGTGACAGCTGTCAAAAAAAAAATGAAAGTAGCGACTTCGGAAACTGGAAGTTGTGAATTTAAAGCCTTTAAAAGAGCATTTTTTAGACAAAATTTTTTTAATTTTCGTGAAGATTAGTTTAAACATTTTTCTAGTATTTTTAATAATTAGCAACTTGGCAATTAGAAAGCTTTAAATCAAGAAAGGATGGGGAAGTTTAAACATATACTTTAATTTTTAAATAGTTAAAGTTGCTTTCATAAACTTCAAATGCGTTTTTCTCAGAACGGTATTTTTAATAAAATTTTAAGCTTGAAATTCAATTTCCGAAAAGGTTCTTAAAATATTTTGTTGAAAATTATTACGAATGCTTTTGGTAGTATTTACAACTAAATGACCTAAAAGCTTTAAATTTGGATAATTTTTAATGATGTTACACTCATAGTTAAATATAAAGGGAATGAAAATTCGTTAAAAATTCAATGTGTATGATTTTGAAGGACCAAAATTTTTTACCAAATGTAAATTAAGCAAAGATTTTAGGTGATTCACTAGTCCAGTGTATTATAAATGTGTTGCATTAAAAAATTGAAATAATTTATTTTTTAAAACCCGATTTTTTTACTAAATTTTGTTCATTTCTTAGAAATTTTATAGAAACTTCTCCAGGAATAAATTTTTAAGTGCAATTCTCTATCATAATATAAAAAATAAATCTAAAAATGTAAATACATGAACTAGTTTCTACATATAAAGAAAAAAGTTCTTAGAACGTAGACGGATACCTTAATTTAAAACATTCCCTTTAATATAAGTTGATTTAGTAACTTAACATAGCAACATTCAAATAATAATCTCTACAAATATGGGTAAAAACTCAAATGTAAATTGTTGGATTATTTTTAATTCAATTATTTGCTAATAATATTATAATCCTTCTCAGGCTATTCATTGTCCAAAAATTAAGGTAATACTTTTAGAACAAAACTTCTTTGCATTAATCATTATCAAATTCCGCTATTTTTGATTTTTGGTAAGAGATTAAATAAAAAAAATTCTTAATAAAATTATATTACTTGTAGGTCTCTTTATAAATATCATTAAAAAACACAGTGATACATTTATGCATAAGCTTCTGAAAAATAATATGACGGTTAGGACCATTATCTTGAGGCAGTGTTACAAATAATTAAAATAAAAAAATATCTTTAATATTTTTATAAGTTGATTTAGTAACTTAACATAGCAACATTCACCTAATAATATCTACAAATATGGGTAAAACTCATATATAAATTGACGTATTATTCTTAATTCAATTATTTGCTACTAAAATTATAATCATTCTCAGGCTATTCATTGACCCAAAATTAAGGTAACTCATTTTGAGCAAAACACTATCATTAAAAGCATAGTGATACAATTATGTATAGCTTCTGAAAAATATTATAACGGTTAGGATCATTATCTTGAGGCAGTGTAACAAATATTTAAACTAAAAAATTTAATTTAATAGTTTTATAAGTTGTTTTAGTAACTTAACAAAGCAAAGTTCACCTAATAATCTCTACAAAAAGTAAAAACTCACATATAAATTAATATGTTTTATTTAGTTTAAGGATATTATACCATCATTAATAATTCATGAATAAAATAATGTATTTATTTTAAAAAATTGACTAAACACTATCTTTAAAAACATGGTGATACAGTTATGCAATAGTTTCTCTAAAATATTAAAACGGTTAGGACCATTATTTTGAGGCAGTGTTACAAATGATTAAATTAAAAAATTGGTTTTACAAGTTGATTTAGTAGCTTAACAAAGCAACATTCACCTAATTATCTCTACAAATATGGGTAAAGTCTCATATGTAAATTGATGAATTATTTTTAATTCAATTACTTGCTGCTAAAACTATAATCATTCTTGGGCTGTTCATTGACCCAAAATTAAGGTAACACTTTTAGAACAAAACACTATCATTAAAAACATAGAGATGCAGTTACGCATTAGCTTCTAAAAATTATTGTAATGGTTAGGAACATTATCTTGAGGCAGTTTTACAAATAATTAAATTAAAAAAATCCCTTTAATATTTTCATAATTTGATTTAGTAACTTAACATAGCAACATTCAACTAATAATTTCTAAAAATATGGGTAAAAACTTATAAGTAAATTGATGGATTATTTTTAATTCAATTATTTGCTACTAAAATTATAATGATTCTCGGGCTATTCATTGACCCAAAGTTGAGTTAATACTTTTAGAACAAAACTTCTTTGCATTAATCATTATCAAATTCCGCTATTTTTGTTTTTTCGGTCGATATTAAAGAAACAAATTTTTCTTAATAAAATTATATTACTGGTAAGTCTCTTCATAAATATTCATCTATAACTAATCCCTATTTACGTCATTTCACAATTTTTCTCATAATTATGAGTATTTTTAGTTTAAAATTAGGAGAGCTATTCAAATTTTAACAAAGCGAGCATTCATTTTTAAGTGCTCACTCCCAAGTCATTCAAGTTTAATTATCCTGTACTTTTCAAGTTCAACAAAACATTTTTTTCTCATTCAAAATATTTTCATTCTATCAAAGAATTATTTTTATTTTAAAATCCCAAATTTTCAGCAATTACGCTTCCGGGGTGAACTGAAATCTTTCTTCTTTTGCTATTTTTGTGATAAGTGCTAGTATTTTTAGAAAGGCGGATAAAAAAATAATTAACTCCCTGAACACTTAGATCCCCGAATTATTTCAGCGTTTTTGGGATATTTTTGGAAACGGTAAACTTTTTAATTGAAGATAATATATAATTAACGTCCACGAAATTACATTGTGCTGTAACTGAATTTACTCCTCACATGTATGAAAAGCTGTGAGATGGCGCTGTTTTCTATTGTAAGTATACTAAATTTTCTAAAACTTAGTACTGCCACTGAACTCTTGCTTGTTAACATATTAAATTTCCTTTGGCATGTCTTGCAGCTCTTCTTAAGGTATCCATATACGTTCGGAGAACTTTTTTCTTTAAACGTCGAAACTAGTTCATGCTTTTACAATTTTAAGTTTATTTTTTATATTATCATAGAGAATTGCACTTAAAAAATTTATTTCTGGAGAAGCTTTTATAAAATTTCTAATAAATGAAGAAAATTTAGTAAAAAGAATAGGGGTTTTCAAAATGTATAATTTTTTAATAAATTAAATTATTTCAATATTTTTTTATGCAACACATTTCTTATACACTGGACTGGTAAATCACCTAAAATCTTTGCTTAATGTACATTTGGTAAAAACTTTTGGTCCTTCAAAATCATACACATTGAATTTTTAACGAATTTTCATTTTCTTTATATCTAAATATGAGTGTAACATCAATAAAAATTATCCAAATTTAAAGCTTTTAGGTCATTTACTAGTAAAGACCATCAAAAGCATTCATAATAATTTACAACAAAATATTTTAAGAACTTTTTGAGAAATCGCATTTCAAGTTTCAACATTTTATTAAAAATACCGTTCTGAGAAAAACAGATTTGAAGTACATATTTAAAATTACTCACTTTCTTGCTTCAAAACTTTCTAATTGCCAAGTTGCTAATTATTAAAAATACTAGAAAAATGTTTGAACTAATCTTCATGAAAATTTAAAAAGTTTTGTCCAAAAAATGCTCTTTAAAAGGTTTTAAATTCACAACTTCCGGTTCCGAATTCGCTCCTTCCGTTTTGTTTTGACAGCTGTCACTGATGTTTAAACAGCTATAACTTTTCTTTAAAATGCAGTAACGACAAAAAAAAAACAGATTTAGAAATCTAAAAGTTGAAATTTTATAATAGAGAAATAAAAAAAAAAATTATGACTTTTGACAAAAAAATGACGTTTTTAATTTAGACGGACACCTTAATCCTATTGTATTGACCTTAATCCTATTGTATTGACCTATGATCAAATTTATAGTGGTTATTTTGTTAGTCACAAAGATAAATATTATTTGGGTTATGTTATGTAGATTATTTATGTCTAAATTTAACTACAGGTTCTGAGAGATTACAGACTGAAACTTAAAAAACTAAACAGCTAAATTGAGTGTTATTAAAATCAAACATTACTTTCTGAAAATAAACACATACAAGGTTTATTGTATAAAAACAAAATTAATAAAATTTATTATTATGCTACATACAGGACTAATGTACAAATATATGATTCAACTTTATAAGATTTACTTTTCCAAAACTTTCTACTATGTGTCACATTATTTTAGAATTTAACATTAATAATTTCCTAACATTTAGGTAAAAATATAAAGAAGAGAG
>CM063499.1:46644172-46651672 GCA_032207245.1 Pardosa pseudoannulata
ATTAGTTTTTCATTCCATACCGCACAATGACGAGCTACACTCGTCATGCGATTAAAGTTACTGTTAAATATGATAATTAATTTAGTTTAAAATTTCTAGTGTACTGAATTTGCAACACTTTTATCACTTGTGAAAATCACAAGTCACTATTGCATATTGTTTACTTAGAATTTCTTGGTACAAGTCATTGCCAAATTAATGAGTCAGAATAAAAGAAAACCTACTAAGAAATGCCGTGTGTGTTACAAGAATCAAATTAAAAGTGAGACTACTTGGCGGTGTAAACAATTAAGAATTCCTTTGCACTTTGTTTTGAAAAGTACCACTAGCTTGAAGACTATTATCTGTATACCTTATTAATGTTTTGCTTTGATATTTTCTTAATTTTACTGTTTCTGATATTATTTAACACTATGTAAAAAAGTGGATTTTAATTAAGAATATGTAAGAATTGTAAAATGAAACAAGTTTTTTAAATAAAAATTAAATGGTTTTTTCATGCACAGTTTTTCATTATTAAATCATACCGGAAGGGGTAACTATCATATATCCTGTCATATGATGGAATCAGTAAAATTTTTAATTTTCCAGAATTGTAAAGTACCCTATAAGGCTGGTAAAGAAAAATGGTTTGTTTTTTGGCTGAAAATTATCTGGTAGACGCTCAATAATTTATTTATCTTCATATTCTTCTAACGTCTCCTGATACTGTGAATACAGTTTAGAATCCCGTTGAATTCATTTAGAAAGGTAATTGAAAGTGTTATAAGCTAAGTCGAAATTAGTGTTAAGCTCGTCCTATTGTTTGACACAGAAATTAAAAGAAGTAAAGGAAAGAAACTATCCTTTCCACTAAACCCTGGAGATAGATAGAATTTGTTGTTAATATGGGTAATAAAATTTTCATTGCAACAAAGAAAATCGATGATTAAATTTAAAATTAGTACATATGTACCTAATCTATTATTTAAGCCAAATATAAAAAAAAGTTATTTAAGTAATATTTAAATTCAATGATAAAGGTATGAAAATAATGCAGACGATATTTAAATAATTTAAAATAAGAAAGGATTCAATGAGATGGTTAAAGGAATGACGTCATAATGCTAGAAAAAAAAAGTGTTATTTTTATATATGTATTATGTCACAAATTGTTAAAATTAATCGCCTGCTCTTAACCGGGCTTGAAATAATGGCATTAAATGCTAGAAAAGGGGTAGATTTCGAATTTCGCTAACCGTAACTCATTGAAAACCCCATATGGATGCCTCTGCCCATTCCAAATACAACCGCTTCATAAATTCCAGGGAAGATCGACGGATAACATTAGGCTATTATTATATAAGTTATTTCATGAAATTGCCCACTTATCTTACAGCTGTTTTGGATTCCTTCATAAGCTGTAGATCCATATTCTTTATATAAGTGTTTAACAGATGATTTATTTCCGTTATATAATTGAAATGGAATTTTATTTTGTCTTTAATTTTATACTCCTTACCACACGTGAATAAAACTGAAAAGAGCGTCTGCAAAAAAAGACATTAATAAGAGAAAAATATTTAAGATATGTTTTAAATGCATCAATGTGTGTTAAAATATAGCATTTGCTTACTGCATTTTTCAATATCTGTAGTGTCACTATTGTACCATTTTTAAATTATGTAAATATTTGTTCCGTTCACTGTAATAATACCTTAGCTTTCAAGAATTTTCCTACTTTTTATTGCGTTTAATACTATTCAAAGTTAATTAAATAAATAGTAATATATTTAATTACAACATGCTGACAATTTAATGACGCTTATTTGACTTCATTTCTTTTGAAAACATTTATCTAATTCTAAATGGTTTCATTCGGATAATTTATTCCCTAACTTTTACATTTCTTTTATGTTACATCCTTTTCTACTAATTTTCATCACGAAATTCCTAATGTAAGTCAATTTCCAAATTCCATTGCCAATAATACACCAACACACATATATGTGGGTGTGTATAAGGTACTGTCATAAACTGCAAATTAGATACAACAATGTAATAAAGATTTTGTACGCATATAATTCCAATGAGCCTTTTTTTACTGAAAATTTATACAGACTTTGAGGTAAAAAAAAAGTTCAAATGCTCTTAAATGTACGAAAATAGATAAAATAAAAATCTTTCAGTCCACATGGGGAACTTTATCTCAACTCCATGTTGTGATATACTGTTTGCTTACTCCATTTCGTGGACAAGTATAAATATTTGCTTTTTTTAATAAATACCTTAGTGTTCCAAGAATTTTACAAGTTTTATATACACTCAAGGGCCAAAACATTATGACCACCCCTACATTTTTTAATGAACTCGCCTGGATGACGTGGAAGGCACGTGATAAAGTGGAAGTGGCATTTAATTGCTGCTGGAGAGTCTGAAGAATCATTCTTTCACTTTTTTCTGTGTGTGATGGGAAAGGATGTGGATATAAAAGATTTTGATAGAGGGCACATTATAATGGCTCAAATGCTCGGAACAAGTATTTCCGAAATTGCACGACTCGTGGGTTGTTCGCAATCTACAGTTGTTAGTACTTTTCCAAAGTGGATGAATGGCGGTGAAACCAGCAAAAGAAGACATGGTGTTGAACGTCCACACGATATCAAAGAAAAAGGTCATCGGAGACTGTTTCGCATGGTGAAGCAAAACTGGAGCAAGACAGTGGCTCAGCTGACAACCCAATAGAATGCAGGGCAAAGTAGAATAGTATCGGCGCACACTGTTCAGCGGACTCTGTTGGATATGGGGCTACGCAGCAAACATACCACTCGTGTGCCTTTGCTGACCAAGCGTCATCACCAACTGCGCCTACGCTGGGCCGGGAACATCGCGACTGGTCCATTCATCAGTGGGATAGAGTTGCCTGGTCAGATGAATCACGGTTTGTCATTCATCATGTCGATGGCCGTGACAGGATACGCCGTCTTCCAGGCGAACGGTTGCTTCCTCAATGTACAGTAGGTTATACACAGGCTGGTGGTGGGGGTATTATGCTTTGGGGGACGTCCTCTCGGACGTCTCTGGGACAAATGTTTGTCTTAGAGCAGACCATGAAATGTTACAGGATATCTGAACATTGCGAACCAGTTGCCCCTTACATGAGCTCTGATTTTCCAGCTGGAATAGAATGTTCAAATAGGACAACGCCCAGTGTCACAAGGCTAAAATTGTGTTGGAGTGGTTCCAGGAACATGATGCTGAATTCCAGTTAATGTCCTAGCCACTTAGCTCAGCGGATCTCAATCGGATAAAACACATTTAGGATGTCATAGGACAGCAACTCAAAGTTCAAAGACCACGAATTCGCAATATATCAGATTTGCGTAACCCTTGCTTAAGCATCTGGTACAATCTGTCTCCGGCCATCTACCAAGGACTTGTGGCATCCATGCCAAGGCGGGTTGAAGCTGTGTTGCGCACCAAAGGTAGGCCAACTCGTTATTGACAGGTGGTCAAAATGTTTTGGCTCTAGAGTTTATATTTCATACTATACAATATAAGTTATCAGTTATATATTTAATATCCTTATTTGAATGCAGTTTTATTGTCTAAATTATTTCATTCCGGTTACTATCTTACCAGCTTTAAAATTGTGTTCATATCATTCATTTCTCTAATCCGTTCTTTGCACAATTTTCCTAATGTAAGTCAGTTTAAAATTTCCACTGCCCTAATACATACACAGAGATTATATATATATATATATATATATATATATATATATATATATGTATATATATATATATATATATATATATATATTATATAATATATATATATATATATATATAAATTATTTATATATATATATATATATATATATATATATATATATATATATATATATAAAATATATATATATATATATATATATATATATATATATATATATGCATATATATATATATATATATATACATATACATATATATATGTATATGTATATATATATATCTATATCTATATATCTATATATATCTACATATATATATATATATGTATATATATATATATATATATGTATATATATATATATATATAAAATATATAAGATATATAATAATAATTATATATATATATATATAAAATATATATAAATATATAAATATATATATAAAATAGATATATAAATATAAAAATATAATAATAAAATATATAAATAGAATATAATATATATGAATAAACATATATAAAATATAAAATATAAAAAAATTAATAAAAAAGTTATATTTATTTTTTTTTTGAAATAATATGTTTAGTAAAAACTTAAAAGTATATTGATAATAGTGAGAAACAAGTTGATGAATTCTTATTTTGTGACAATAAAAACCTATGCTTAATCCCTTGTTTTTCCAAGAACTTTAAAAGTTTTCATTATTTTTTATTCTATGCAATATAACAGAATTAAATGTTAACATATTTATTTACCATACCTGAATGCATTATTTTATTTTTTCATTGCTCTTACTTATTTCTTAGATTTTAAATTTCGTTTATATCCTACCATTTTTCTTCTGAAACGTCTTTATCTATGTCACATACCTCTATGACTCAGATTCAGTTACGGTTACTACAGAATGATGATGATGATGATGATAGAAACACTGAGGGATGATAACGGAGGGAATACAAGACCAATTCCATAAGAAAAAGTTTAGAATATTCAGATGCAGATACTTTGCAATACATTAGAAACACATTAAACTTTCAAAATTCCAATTTTGCAAAAAAAAAATGACGTGTTTTTTGTTGAAGAGTTTAACTAAAACGGTGAAAGGTCATTAATAATGTGAGGGAAGATGTATGAAACTTTTAGATAAATGTGGTGATGTAGTAAAATTGAGTTTGGTGCGAAAATATTTTCCATATGTGTTGAATTCTATATATATCGTAATTCGAACCGATCTTGTATCAGTAAAAAGAGAGGAAGAAGGATAATTCAAGTACTGGCTGATAACCATTATGGAAATTAAGCCCAAAGTCTCCAAAGAAGAGTAGAAAAAGTTTAAAACTGTTTAAGAAATTTGAAATGAAGAGTAGAAAAATGTTTAAAACTGTATGAGGAATTTGAAATGCATTTAGACTAATAAACTCTTTTTATGCAAATCAATTTTGCATAAGATCTCTGTTCCTTTTTTAAATAAACACCAAAAAAATCGTAGAAGTTCGTCATTGATAGGTGTTTATTTCCATGAATCTGGCGATCTTAACTTAAGGAACATTTTATTAAAATTCTCCCAATTTTTTTCTTAACAATCAAAAAAGTAGTATTAAATGAAAAAAATTGCTGAACTGCCGGACTACGATTTCGCAGATCCGGAGTTCAGACGCAGGCCGAGAGCCTCTCTTCTAAATTATTAAATCAATTTTTTCTACTCATTTAACAGTCTTTTATTCGGCTTTTCTGTGTTTTAACAAAAAACACTAATATAATTCAAGCATATATATTGTCTATCCATATTTCATTCTATACGACTTTTCCATTTTTTCTTCTTTTTTTATTAATTATATTATTCTCCTTTCTTTAACGTACACTTCATTTACGAGAGTCGATCCTATTTTTACTTCCTCGTCCGATCCAATACGTTTAATTTTTACAATATTACTTTTACGCCCCCCCCCAAATTTTTGTGTACTCTGAATATTAGGCCCCTCCCCTTCATAATATTACTCTGCAGGAAATTTATAAAAATTTTTAAATTCTAAACAGCAGAACAAGAAAACTTAGCTTAATTTTGTGAAAATAATGAGGTGTCTTAGGCTCCTCCCACTGTAACCAGAGAAATTCAATTGGTCGCTGCCAGGATCCGATTTACGTTCCTGTGCAAGCTTTCTTACGTTTTTTAATGCTATTATTCCCACTTTTACTCTTATTTACTCTCATATAATCGCATTTAATCTTATTTTAATCTTATTTAATCAGTATTTATTCACATTTATTCTCATTTAATCATTTCTTAAACTTAATGTGTAAATTATATATATTTAACTTAATACATTTATCTTTATACTCATTTATTTATCATTCTGAACTGGCATCTTGATATTTATACATAACTGAATGAACCGCTCCCTCTCAGAACCATTTATCTTACTTACTGGAGATATGCCCTGCCGGGTAAGGTGCTCCAAGAACTACCGTCAAACGGCGAAGATGATGATATGGCTAAAACTTTTAGTTTTCTTGAATATTAGGCCCCTCCCCTTCATAATTTTACTCTTCAGGTAAAATATTAAAACTTTTATTCTAAAATCACCAGAACAAGAAAAGTAAGGCTCTTAAAGCAAAAATAATGAGGTGGCTTAGGCCACGCCCACTTCTCCCAGGAGAAATTTCATTGGAGCTTCGCCAGGATCTGATTTCCTTTTCCTAGAAGGCTTCCACTGTACTCTGTCGTACTTAGGCCAGTTTATTATATCTTTTGACATTATTTAATCGCATTTACTCCCAATTTTTTTTATTTTTTAGTAAAACTTAGTTATTCTTCTATCTCTATTAATTATTTAATTGTATTAATTTTTTATTTTATCCTCATGTTGTTTATTTATCTTAAGTAACCGGCATTTTGATATCTCATTATATCATTCTGAACTGCTCCCATGTCATATTTGCTACCTTTCTAACTGGAGATATACCCTACCGGGTCAGGTGCTCCGTCAACTACCGTTATATGGAGAACGACGACCTTTGTGATAAAAAATAAGAAATTTAAAGCGAAATTTATTTTGCTTGCTTTGCTTTGGAGCATTACCGTCTAATATTTTTCAACACGAGAGCAGTACAGGACCTACTGCTTAAAGCCGATTCTGAACTCTTACGAACATTCGTGTCACGAACTCCGATATCGAAGATCAGAGCCCTAACAAAATTCAGTTTAGAGAGAAAATCTTTTTCTTTCTCAGTTGTATTGCATCAAGGCAGGAGTTAGACCTGAACTTGGATCATTTCAAAAGTAAAAAAAAAAAATATTTTGTAAGCACGTATTTAATTGTTTTTACTTACCCAAAATATTTCAATATTTTGAAAAAAAATCACACCTTCTGTACATTTGTAATGGACAGTTAATGTTTTAGAGAATAGAATCCCTTATATCAAGATGCTTTTCTGTTAATTGCTTGTACTTACATATGAAAACAGTAACTTCAGGAGCTTCTTTTGCTTAGTCGGCAAAGGTATATAACTAACTTTCATAACTAAAGGATTATAACTTCGATACTCGATTCAGCGAAATATTCACCATGGTTTTTAATGGCGGTTGTGGCACGTAAATTAGGATACTAGTCGCAATGTCCTCCAAATTTTCAAGCGATACAATTAGAGGCCAAGGCTGGGAGTATTCTTCTCGACCCGTGCTTTTCAGTTGCGACAACTTTGTTCCTTTTTGATGTCCTACGTTAATGCAGGCCGCCTATGTAAAGCTCTCATAAAACGGTCAGCTTTAGATGGTCAAATACTTAACA
>CM063499.1:46656672-46659172 GCA_032207245.1 Pardosa pseudoannulata
GGAATTGCAAAACATTCTTGTTTATCATCTTGAAAGTAAAAGTTTTCTTTATCGCATATAAGCTAAAATTAAAGTTCTATAAAAATTTATGCTTAATTTGAAGAAAATTTTAAAAGATCTCAAAAATATTTTGACAAAAGTATCAATATATTTTAAATAAGAATGTTTAAAAAATAATCTTTAAAGGTTAAATGTTTCAATTAAATGAACTGCTTAAATAAATCGTTTTCCTGAATATGCATTATATTCGATTTTAGAATAAAAAATAATTACAATATTTACTGTTATATGCAGATGAGAAATGTGCAGCTTTGAAACCTCTTTAATTCCTTGAGCACCCTTCATAAAAATTATCTCTTATATTCATTAATATTTAATGAATATTAATGTATAATATGAATATTAATGTAATGAATATTAAAAAATAATATGTAAATTAAAACTAAAAAGTACCATAGTCACTTAATCATAATAACATGTATTTAATTTTATTTGCAAGCATTCAATAATGTAAATATCCCGATATTTATTTTCTCTTAGTTAGTAAATTACAGTATCTAGCTTACATTTTTATATGTCATTAATTTAACACTGTCTTTTAATACATAAAAAGAATCAACAATAAATTGTTCATTTCTTTTTATATAAAGAAATACATACAAGTAATTGCAAAACATTCTTGTTCATTTTCTTGAAAATAAAAGTTTTTTATGGCATAAAAGATAAAATTAAGGTTATCAAAAAATTAATGCTTACTTTCCAGAAAGTTTTAAAAGATCTCAAAAGTTTTTTTGACAAATGTATCAGTATATTTTAAATAAGAATGTTTTAAAAACTCATCTTCCTTTTTAAAATTTTTTAAAAATAATCTTTAAATCTTAAATGTTTTAATTAAATGAACTGCTTAAACAAATTGCTTTCCTGGATATGCATTAAATTTGAGTTTAGAATACAAAACAATTACAATGTTTACTGTTATATGCAAATGAGTAACACAGCTTTGAAACCTCTTTAATTCCTTGAGCCCCCTTCATAAAAATTATCTGTTATATTCATTAATATTTAATGAATATTAAAAAATAATAGAAATATTAATGTAATGTATATTAAAAAATAATATGTTAATTAAAATTAAAAAGTACCATAGTCACTTAATCATGATGACATGCATTTAATTTTATTTGCATGCATTGAATAATGTAAATATCTCGAAATTAATTTTCTTTTAGTTAGTAAATTAGAGTATTTAGCTTACATTTTTAAATGTCATTAATTAAACACTCTCTTTTAATATGTAAAAGGAATCAGCAAAAAATTGTTCATTTCTTTTTATATAGAGAAATACATACAAGAAATTTCAAAACATTGTTGTTCATGATCTTGAAAGTAAAAGGTTTTTTATCGCTTGAAAACCAAACCTAAGGTTATCTAAAAATTTATACTTATTTTGCAGAAAGTTTTAAAAGATCTCAAAAAATTTTTTGACAAATGTATCAATATATTTTAATTGAGATTTTTTTAAAAACTTATTATATTTATTATAAAAATTAAAAAATAATCTTAGAAAGTTAAATGTTTTAATTAAATGAATTACGTAAATATATTTCGCTTTCTTGAATATGCATTAAATTCGATTTTAGAACACAAAACAATTACAATGTTTACTGTTATACGTAACTCTGTTATGAGAAACTGCAGATGAGTAACGCAGATGAGTAACTCCTCTTTAACTCCTGGAGAACTTTTCATAAAAATTAGTTCTTGTATTCATTAATATTTTACTGTATAATTAATATAAAAAATAATATATTAATCAAAATTAAATGGTACCATAGACACTTAATTTTATTTAATTTTACATTTTAATTTTTTTTATTTAACTTTACATTGAAATTTAATTTTATTTGCATGCACTCAGTAATATAAATATACCGAAATTAACTTTCTCTTAGTTAGTAAATTAGAGTATCTCGCTTACAGCAAATCTGAATATTTTTGAATAAAAACAAATATTTAAGCTAAATAAATAATAATGGATTATGTTTTACTAAACTAAAAAAAAATAAGAAGGATAATATGCATACATATGGCTTAATACAATTGTAAAGTAATTAATTTTTCTGAAGTCAAAAGAGTATCAGATAGCGTAAATCCAGGTATCATGTTAGATTACATAATCTTAATTAAAGTATTAAATATAATACTCTTAATTAAAGATGGTAAATCTCCAAAGTTATTAAAGCTCGTTTAAATCTTTTAGCTTCTCCAAAAGGGAATATATTGCTCCAATTGTTAACACATATGATCTCTTAAATACCTGTACACATAATTAAATAGATTTATTCTTGGTTTAATTGGTAATTAAAGATTTACACATTCTTATTAGTCGATATTAAAATATATAAACTTTAAAGGAGATATTAGATCGCAAGATGAAATTTGTTATTAACCCATATTGTACCACACCAACTAAATATTTCTGTAGGTTATTAAAACTTCA
>CM063499.1:46664172-46674172 GCA_032207245.1 Pardosa pseudoannulata
TTTAAGTAGTTTTCTCAAGACTTTTTACTATTCATATATTTATTTTACCTAGAAAATATTTTAATGTTTTAATATTTATGATTGTGATCGTTTTTGTTGTCTGCCAAATTTTATTTACATCTGTGATTATATTTTTTTCTTGAAAAAAAAGTATGTATTCATTTTAAAGTAAAACTTTCGTTTTTCCTTTTAGGTAAGTACGAAACTTATCTCTACATGTACCTCTCAAGCGATTATAGGAAAAAATTATCATGTTTGTGATACCTGTGGTAAGATTATACAACATTTTATGTTCTATTTTGTAAGTCTTTAAACTTAATATATTTTTACTGCGAATTGCAATATCTCTGACTTATAGAAATTTCAGTTATTACTGAATTACTAACGCAGAGATATTCATTTAATTGAAATATTAAATTTTTAAAATATTTCTTTGCATTAGAATTCTTAAATGTCTAAGTGGAATATTTTTGAATCGAAATTATTTTTTGATGTATAAAGAACAAAAAATTGCATCATACTATTTTAAAAATTTATTATCATTATTCTGTTATAAATGTTTCAACTTTTTAACTGAGGAATAGTTTTGAGCATGTATGATTAAGGGAACTGTCAGTCATGAACTCAAGTTACATTATAACAAAACACAATTCATAAGAACAGCACAAAACTCACCTTTTATTTCAAGAGAATTTCTCAACAACCTTTTTTTAACCCGTTGCCAAAAACAAGATATAAATGTAGCTCAAAATACTACATCGTGACATCATTAACAAGTCATTTAGTAAAGTGTCCGCGCTACCCTAATAGGAACATACTACCTTTCGAGATATAAAATCTTCATTACAACAGCGTGTTTCCAATTCATCATAAAAAAGTCCTTTATAATAAGGATTTTAGGATTTCTTTAAAAACAAACTGACTTTAAAAAATTTGTTTTGTCATTTCAAATAGTATATTTTTAAGAATAAGTTATAGAATATACACCAACTTAATGAAAATAAAGAAATTTACTCACCCGCAAAATAACTTTTAAAATATATATGTTACAAACTGAATATTTACATCAAATATGAGATCTTTTTCAATATGTAAACTTATAATTTTACATGTATATATTTTTATTTTTAAATTAAAAAGATTAAAAAATTGAAAAAATATAAAAGGGTTTATCTTAAAATCAAAAAATAATAATAATAAATAATATTCTATAAAATTAAAAATATATATAACATTCCTATCTGTATTACTGATATTCACAAAATAGGAAAAATAATTAAATTCTATTTATTCCAAAAATTTAGTCCAAAATTAGTTTCTGATTAACATATTTTAAAAGTTACTATATTTTAACGGCCAGAAGCTTTCAATTTTTCCCCTTGATGTTCAGATTTTAATAAATTACTGCACACAACAGTAAGCCTTTTAATAATGTTAGATGTTTATTAGCTATCTATAAGTTTCTTTCTAATCAAACCAGGAAATTTTTATTTTACACTGAATCCAATTATAATGAAAATATTTTAATAGTACTATATTATAGTACTTTATCCCCTTTAATCTTAAAGTTTTCTAACATATTTTGAAAAAATAAAGTTAATAAAGGATTGACAATGATTATATATTAACTATAAAATTAACTGGAAATTTTGCGATATTTAATAGAGTAAAAGTTAAAATTTGTAGTTACCCATTCAAAGGTCCGTATTATTCTTTTTACATTATAATACAAAAATAATGTAAAAAAAAGCTGTATAACGATATTATTACATATAGTAAAAAATGATTATTGCACTGTAACATTTACTGTGAAATAATACCATATTTAATATAACAAAAGTGCAAATTAAAAATTTCTATCTTTTTGCTCCCTAATATTTAATGATTCAAAATAATGTAAAAACATATTATATAATAATATATATTTGGCAATAAATAGTCAAAATTATAAAGCTTTGCAAATTAATGACTGCAAAATATTACTATATTTAATGCGGAAAAAGTGAAAATATGATGTAACAAAAGTAAATATATGCAATTACCATCTTTGAGATTTCAATTATTTTTAAAACGGGTGTATGAAAAAGGGTACAGATGCATTATAGACGCCGTGGTTTTTTTTTTCCCCAAACTTGGCGATTTTTTGGCGGTTTTAGGGGGAGATAAGTAGGTGGATGTGTCTGTTATCAAATATATTTTGCAATACATTTATTACAAGGGGGAATTAAGAGGAAAACCCCTTCACATGTTAGATTTTTTATAATGTTAGTGCTTATTAAGATATATATTGTTACGAATTTGCGAAAATTGCTTGAGTTCAGCATGGGACTCTATGAATATCTCGCCAAATTGGCGAGATATCGGCTCGTTGGCGACGGATTTGGCAACCTATTTTTGTCGCTAAGTTCATCGCCACGTTCGTCGCCAAGTGACGCCAAGTGTCGCCAAATGTTGCCAAGTGTGGCGTCACGTGGCCACTTACGGTTCCGGCTTCTGGAGTATTCCGGCAGTTTCTGTAGGCCTATATAAGGCAGACGGAGTCCCATGCAGAAAAGCATGCAGAAAGTACTGTTGCCAATCCGTCTTGTGAGGCTATGCAGAAAAGAGTAATTAAGAGGATCTCTTGGTCTACGAAGTCCGCACGGTGTGTTGTGCTTGATGCGAAAAGTCTTGCGTGAGCCGACGGCATTGGGCTCAAAATTGTTCCGCGGAGATTTTGACGGTGTGTGTATTTACTGAATGCTAATAAAGTATTTGTTTTCGTGCTGCAGTCTTGCTTGCTTGTAAATTCCATTCACTCCCCGAACCCAGCAGTTTTGGAAGTTCGTAACAATATTATTAAATGATATATATTGTGATTATGCTGTGTGGATATATACCATATATCACTAATATATTACTAATCTGTTATTACTAATATTAGTAATCTGTTATTTAGTTTTTAAATAAAGTAAAAAATGATAATTATTATGCTAATTTTATTTTAATAAAGCTTTAAATTTTGAACCGTTCTATAAATTGTGCTGTAATAATGCTATAAACTGTGAAAAAAGCGTACCGCCACCATGATTTTTTACTTGGCGATTTTTCAAATACGCGTTTTTCTGTGGGTCGCCAAAAAACATGGAAGACGGACCCGGCGTCTATAATGCATCAGATCCCGAAAACGACAGGATTTGTTTTCTTTAAAAGCTAGAATTCATTACATGCCTGGTTTACATTAACGGGATTTGACTGTACTGCCATTTTAATTTAAATGGCGATCGTCTGTTGTTTAGTTTCCCTCTTCCATTTCCATCACTGTGACTTTATCCGAAGGAAGTCTGCAAGTAATGATAATCTACACTTCTCTTTCTCGAATCCTTTAATCCCTTCACTTTCATTCATAATGTATTGCATTCATTGCGGATGCTGCGGAAATCATAGAATTCGAAGTAGAAAGAGTAAAAGGTAATCCGAAATGAGACCTCTATTCCTAATTAACCCCGGATTTTGACGGCATTCCACTTAACTATTAATAAGGTTCAGAAGGCTAACTATCATTGGAAGGCCATTTAATTTCAGTAAGAGTAATCTCTATATTCCTTACACGTTCGAAGAAAAACGAACAGTCAAAATATATCTGAAAGCGTTTCCTAATAGTATAATGTTTTATAACTAACATATAACCCTTCATATGGCAGGATCGGTAAAATTTGTTAACCCTAAGAATTTTTTTTTTAATACCGGTGATAAAATGTTCATTGCAACAAAAAGTAATCGACGATTTAATTTAAAATTATGACATACGTACGTAATCTATTATTTAAGCTAAATATAAAAGAAAATTATTTATGTAATATCTAAGTTCAGTGATAAAACATATGAAAACAATGCAGACGATATTTAAATAATTTAACATCACAAATGATTAAATGAAATGTTTAAAGTCATGACGTCATAATACTGGAAAAAATGCTATTTTTACCTATTTAATATGGGATAAATTGATAAATTTAATCACTCGCTTTTAATCGGGGAAAATAGGGTTTGAAATAAGGGCATTAAACGCTCTAATATGGGGTATTTCATACGTTTTCAAAATAACAGTATTTTTCTCTGTGATATGAAGCCGAAAGATGGCCGTTTGGTTAGGGTGCTGGCCTTCGGAACCGGAGTTCGTGGGTTTGAATCCCGCAGTGGCATGGATGTTCGTAGCCTTTCGGAATCGGCTTTAAGCTGTAGGTCCCGGTCTCATTAGTCATCGTGTTGCAAAAAGTAGAACGTAGCACTCCAAACTAAATGAAACGAAACGAAACTCTGTGATATGAAGTATATTTATACCAATATATTTTAGAATAGGATCGATAGTTTAGGGCTGGGGTAGGCAAAGCGGCGACCGCGGGCGCTATGGCGCCCCCGATCGATTTTTAATGCGCCCTCGCTGGACTAATGTAAATGTATGATAGCCAGAGCGATTTACTTTTGTCAAACGGCGATATACAGCAAGTAGTCAGTTGAGTTTAGGATTGATCATTGATTAGCAGTCTGCTAACCTTGAGCTTATCTAATAACACGCACGTATTTTTTGTTAGTGTGTGATCGTATTTCGAATAGACCACGCGTTGACCGTGCATTAAAAACTACCAAGTAATCCGAAATAATTCTTTTCTTTCAAAACCCTTCATGGATAAATCTAAAAGAAAAAGAACATATTTTAACGATGAATGGGAACATCTATATTGTTTCGTTGATTACAAAGGGAAGTGTATTTGTTTGTTGTATAATAATACTGTTGCGATTCCCAAGAAAAGTAATATTGAACGACATTTTAAAACCCTTCATACCAATTTTGATAGTGACTATCCAATGAACTCTGAAATTAGAAGAAAAAAATTATTTCTTTAAAATAATCAATAACTAACCAGCAAAGCTTTTTTACTAAACCACTGCAACAACATAAAGCAGCAAAGATCGCGTCATATAAAATATCGCATTTGCTAGCTAAGAATAAGAAAACATTTACAGATGGAGAATTAGTGAAAGAAGCCATGTTAGAAGCTGCTGATTCACTTTTTGAAGAATTTAAAAATAAAAAAGAAATAGTTTCAGCTATAAACACGTTGCAAGACACTCAAGTTTCACACTGAATTTTATGTATCATTAGGTGTGACACCAACAAAAAAAAGTTATAAAAAATCTGTTTTTTTATGCCTAGTTATACCTGTTGATTATCTGTAAAATATGCGCCCTCGGTGATTTTCAAATTTAGTATTGCGCTCTTAAGGACAAACAGGTTGCCGACCCCTGGTTTAGGGGAAGATAAACTTTACTCCCTTTGAATTTTACTAACCCTAACTCATCAAGAATCTAATATGGATGCCTCTATCCCTCCCAGGTTCAACCGCTTCATAAATTCGATTACAGACAGGCTATAGGGAATACGGTTTCTGATAAGCCCTCCTCCTGCATCGCCTCTAAACTTGCAGTATTGGGTCCTTGTATCTTAGAGATATGTCATTTTTTTTTAAATTTCTCTTAATTTGTGTTAGTTTAAATATTCTGGTTTAGATTCTTTTGTTCTACGCTGGTTAAAAAAGAAAATTTTGAATAATATATATCACTCGTATAAATATCTCTGAAGTTTACAAAACAAAAGAGATCTTTAACCTTTTGAGGACGGGCGTGTCATATATGCAACATCTTTTAAAATGAACTGAAGGAATTTCTAGTATTCAGATATCTCTGGTAGACAAGTTCACCTATAACAGACATAAAGCTACCTCTAGTGGTAATAAGAAATACTAATTAAAATGTTTAACTTAAAGTATCATTAACGACATACTCACATGAGTAAATGCGAAAGCCGTTGCATATATGATGCACCCGTCTTCAAAGGGTTAAAGGTATATGACATGTTCAAATTAAATTTTTTAAATTTGAAAAAAAATATTAAAAAGTTGGAAACATTAATACATATATCTTTTATCATGCCATAGAAATAATTACATCACTCGTATAAATGTAATTGAATTTACAAAACATAACATATGTTTAACGTTAAGATATTTTCAAATTTAGAAAAGTTTAAAAATTGTTAAGAAGATGGAAACACTAAAACATAAGTCATACGATGCCATGAAAAATATTATATCACTCATATAATTGTAACTAAAGTTTACAAAACAAAAGAGATCTTTAAAAATATGTGACATGTTCAAATTTAAAAAAGTATTAAAACTGTTAATAAATTTAAAAAATTAAAACTGTCATTTATCATGCCTCAGAATGAATTATATCCCCCTTATAAATGTAATTAAAGATTACAAAACAAAACAGACTTTTAAGGTATGTGACATTTTCAAATTTAAAAAAAGTTTTAAAAACTGTTAAGAAATTGGAAACATTAAAACATATAATACTTATCATGCCATAAAAGAATTATATCACTCGTATAAATGCAATTGAAGTTTACAAAGCAAAAGAGATCTTTAAAAATATGTGACATGTTCAAATTTAATAAACTATAAAAACTGTTAATAAATTAAAACATTAAAACATATGTCTTTTATCATGCCTTAAAATGAATTATATAACCTGTATAAATGTAATTAAAGATTACAAAACAAAAGAGATCTTTAAGGTATGTGACATTTTCAAATTTAAGAAAGTTTAAAATCTGTTAAGAAATTGGAAACATTAAAACATATAATACTTATCATGCCATAAAAGAATTATATCACTCGTATAAATGTAATTAAACATTACAAAACTAAAGAGATCTTTAAGGTATGTGACATTTTCAAATTTAAGAAAGTTTAAAATCTCTTAAGAAATTGGAAACATTAAAGCATATGTCATATATCATGCCTTAAAATGAATTATATAACCTGTATAAATGTAATTAAAGATTACAAAACAAGAGAGATCTTTAAGGTATGTGACATTTTTAAAATTTAAAAAGTTTAGAAAATGTTAGGTAATTGGAACCATTAATATATATCTCATTTATCATGCCATAAAAATATTATATCACTCGTATAAATGTAACTGAAGTTTACTAAACAAAATAGATCTTTAAAGGTATGTAACATGTTCAAATTTAAAAAAGTATAAAAACTGTTAAAAAATTAAAAACATTAAAACATACGTCATTTATCATGCCATAAAATTAATTACATAAAATGTATAATTGTAATTAAAATTTCAAAACAAAAGAGATCTTTAAAGTATGTGACATTTTCAAATTTAAAAAAGTTTAAAAAATGTTAAGCAATTGGAAACAACAAAGCATATGTGATTTATCATGCCTTAAAATGAATTACATAATTTGTATAAATGTAATTAAAGATTAGAAAACAAAAGAGATCTTTAAGGTATGTGGCATTTTCAGATTTAAAAAAAGTTGAAAAAATGTTAAGTTATATTAAACAATAAAGCATATGTCAAGAACAATATCATTCATATAAATGTCACTGAAGTTTACAAAACAAAAGAGATCTTTAAAGATGTCACATGTTCAAATAAAAGAAATATAAAATCTGTTAATAAATTAAAAACATTAAAACATATGTCCTTTATCATGCCTTCAAATGAATTATATAACCTGTATAAATGTAATTAAAGATTACAAAACAAAAGAGATCTTTAAGGTATGTGACTTTTTTAAATTTATAAAAGTTTACAAAATGTAAAGAAATTGGAAACAATAAAGCATATGTCATTTATCTTGCTTAAAATGAATTATATAACCTGTATAAATGTAATTAAAGATTACAAAACAAGAGATCTTTAAGATATGTGACATTTTCAAATTTAAAAAAGTATAAAAAATATTGAAAAATTAGAAACAATAAAGCATATGACATTGATCATGTCATAAAAAGAATTATGTCACTCTTATAAATATAAAGAGTTTACAAAACAAAAGGGATCTTTAAGGTATGGGACATTTTTAAATTTAAAAAAGTTTAAAAAATATTAAGAAATTAGACACAATAAAGCATATGTCATTTATCATGCTTTAAAATGAATCATACAACCTGTATAAATGTGATTAAAGATTACAAAACAAAAGAGATCTTTAAGGTATGTGACATTTTCAGATTTAAAAAAGTTTAAAAACTGTTAAGAAATTGAAAATAATAAAGTATATGTCATTTATCATAAAATGAATTATACCATAGTTATTCATAAAAGTATAATTGAGATCTACAAATCGGAACTTATTTTAGATTAAATATTTTCTAACTTATAAACATCTAAAGGTATTTACAGATAATTAAACTTCTAGGTTTCTTTTATTATTCGTGTATCTATTTTGATCATTTTAAAACATTATTCAACCTATATAAAAAATACAATTTTACATACGACACATATTAATATTATATAAACAATTTATTTTAAAAGCATAACATTACATTTTAAATCGAATCAAAAGTAAGCTGCTATAATTAAAACCATTCCAGCTCAAAAGAACATGTATGCCCTTAAGCAAGAAAAAAGTGAAATTGAGAATTTTATATTCTTACCCCTTTAAAATATTTTTTAAAATAAATGTATGGAACTTCTAAATACGATTACCTTTATGCTCAAGTGTTTTCTAAAAATTAATTAACTGATTAATTAAAAGAAGCACTTTGATGTAAAGGACGTGGACAAAAGGAGAGCAGGTGTTGACGGATAATCAAAATGATCGAGTGCCATTCAAACAGTATTCCTTGTTATACATATATAATGCTTGACAAGTAAAATATTTGTACGTGGTCTGTGTAATTCACTTAACCTTCTGAAGAAGTTTGTAACAATTTATCTACACATTACATAGATGCCACCAAATAAATCAATTTATTATACAGACAAATATTTAAGTATTATATATATATATTATATATATATATAAATATATAATATATATTATATATATATATATACATATATATATATATATGTATATGTATATATATGTATATGTATATGTATATATATATATATATATATAATATATATTTATATATATATATATATATATATATGTATATATATATATATAATATATATATATTATATATATATATATAATATAATATAAACATATATGTATATAATATATTATATATATATATATAATATACGTTTGGGCAAAATTGTTTAAGATATTTAATATAATAACTTTTATGCAAAAATAATAATCTTTCTACAAATTTTAATTGTCAATTTTTTTTAATGTATTATAATACTTTTAACTTTTATATATATATATATATATATATATATATATATAATATATATATATATATATATATATATATATATATATATATATATATATATATATATATATATAACATTTTTTTAATATAAATGGATGTAACGTCCAACAAGACAACGATACTATACTAAGAAATGTGTAGATCCTCAAAAATATTGTTTCTTTAAAAATAATTTGGAAATCACGATGACATAAAATTTTACTTTAGTTCTACTTTTAGTTTCTAATTCTGAATCCAATTTTACATGATGAAATGGCTATGTGAAAAAGTTCTGTCTTCAACCGAAAGAAAGTTGATAAAATTTCGTTATTTTTAGAACGCAAAGCCGATAATTCTCTGCAGCTCAAAATGGTACCAATTGACACGAAAAATAATTATTTTTTACTCTAAAGAAAATGGCGCAAATAATCAATCATTCATCTGAATATTTTATGCTGTTCATCACTCTTAAAAACTAATTACTGTAAAGAGTTTCGTAATTACTGTAAGAGTTTCGCGAAGCTAGATTTCTGTTTAATTAATTATTACAAACATTTCTGCATGTTAAATATTTTCTGTTCTATTTGTGGAACAATAGAGTGTTAAATTGTTGTCTGCAAGCTTTAAGCAGGAAAAACAAAAAAGATAATTTTGGAATGTTTAGAATAAATGTAAATTAGGGTATCCGTCTCCGTTGAAAACGTCATTTTTTTGCCAAAAATCATAATTTTTTTTATTTCTCTCTTACAAAATTTCATATTTTAGGC
>CM063499.1:46679172-46681672 GCA_032207245.1 Pardosa pseudoannulata
AATTTAAGAGTATCTTTACTGATTTTGAAGCGCTCCTATGTTTGGTGCACAGTTAGATTATGGGGAACCCAACGGCAAACTAATTTTTTCATATGTAATTCTTCATTAATAATTTTGTGTATGTCTGCTGACCCAATGTTAAGTTCCTTCTGTATAATTTGGTAGGTACAGCGATTATCATCCATTAACATTATTCGTATGGCAGACACATTATCCGGGATTACTTCCGACGACGGCCTTCCTGTATGTTTTTCTTCCTAAAGAAAATTTCGACCTCTGCTAAATTATTTAAACCATTTGAATACAGTAGCACGAGCTGGAGATTCATCGCCAAATGCCAATTGCAACCTTTGAAAGCATTCTTCTCGATTTAATCCTGCTTTAAAATCGTAGAAAATCATAGAGCGAAAATGTTGTCGCGTTAACACTATTTTCTCTTTTGTTTAAAATTTATTCTTCGCTAAACGTGTTGAAGTAAGTCAGTAAAAAATTGTCTGCTGTGTTAAAATATTTTTTATTTTAAAATTAAAAAGGTTATTTTTGTTTTGTAAATTCTCGTCTTCGTGTATCTCAAACATTTCAGAATAACTCTCGTATAATGTTTTTCTCTGGACTAAAAAACCCCTCATTTTATAGTTTACACTATTAAATCAAGTTTACCTATGCAAAGTTCTAACTACACTAGTTTTGACTAATCGCGTTAAAACATGGAAATTGTCAAAATCGGGAAAGATTCATTTCTGTATTTTTGACAGAAAAGATTTAAGGGGTCATAACGACTCGTTAAAAGTTAAAAGTATAAGATAATCTTCTTCTCATACCTTAAAAACTACCAGATTTCGGACATAATTTTATCTATGGACTAAAACCATCCTCGTTTTATAGTTTCACTATTAAAACCAAGTTTACCTATACAAATATCGAATTACTCTAGTTTTGACTTATGGAGTTGAAACATGGACACTGACAAAATCGGATAAGATTCATTTTGGTATTTTTGACAGAAAATTGTTAAGAGTCAGACGACTTCTAAAAGTCGAAAAATGTAAAATAATTATCATTCCCTATTCTCATGCCTTAAAAACTACCAGTTTTTCGAACATAATTTTTTCTATGAGCTAAAAACCACCTCATTTTATAGTTTATCTTTATTAAAGCCAAATGTTTCTATACAAAACCCTAATTATTTTAATTTGGACGTATGTCGTTGAATCATGAACATTGAGAAAATCGGGTAAAATTAATTTCGGTATTTTTGACAGAAAAGTGTTAAGGGTCATACGACTCCTAAATGTCGAAAAATGTAGAATAATTATCATTTGCTACTTCTCATACCTTAAATACTATCAGTTTTTCGAAAATCATTTTTTCCATAGACTAAAAACTGCCTTATCTTATAGTTTATCTCTATTAAATCCAAATTTTGCTATATAAACCCCTAATTACACCAGTTTTGACTTATGGCGTCAAAATGTGGACATTAACAAAATCGGGTAAAATTCATTTCGGCATTTTGGACAAAAATGTATTAAGGATCATAAGGCTCCTAAAATTCGAAAAATGTAAAATAATTAACATGATCATACTTTAAAAACTATCAGTTTTTCGAAAATATTTTTTATGGGCTATAAACTGTTTCATTTTATAGTTTATCTCTATTAAATCCAAATTTTCTTATACAAAGCCCTAATCACACTATTTTTGACTTATGGCGTTGAAACACGGACATTGTCAAAATCAGGTAAGATTCATTTCGGTATTTTTGACAGAAAAGTGTTAAGGGTCATACAACTCCTAAATGACGAAAAAGGTAAAATAATTATCATTTCCGACTTCTCTTACCTTTAAAACTATCAGGTTTTTGAAAATAATTTTTTTCTATGAGATAAATATCGCTTCATTTTATAGTTTATCCCTATTAAAACCATATGTTGCTCTACAAAGCCCTAATTACTCACTCTAGTTTAAACATATAGCTTTGAAACATGGACATTGAGAAAATATGGTAACATTAATTTCGGTATTTTTGACAGAAATGTATTAAGGGTCATACGACTCCTAAATGTCGAAAAATGTAGAATAATTAACATTTGATGCTTCTCATACCTTAAATACTATCATTTTCTATAAATCATTTTTTCCATTGACTAAAAACCGCCTTATCTTATAGTTTATTTCTATTAAATCCAAATTTTGCTATACAAACCCCTAATTACACCAGTTTTGACTTATGGCATTGAATTGTGGACATTAACAAAATCGAGTAAAATTCATTTCGGCATTTTGGACAAAAAAGTTTTAAGGTGTCATATGACTCCTAAAAGTCGAAAAATGTATAATAATTATCATATTCGACTCCTCATATTCTAAAAGCTATCAGTTTTTTGAAAATAATTTTTATGGGCTAAAAACAGTTTCATTTTATATTTAAAATCTATTAAATCCAAATTTTATTATACAAATCCCTAATCACACTGCTTTTGACTTAAGTCGTTGAAAC
>CM063499.1:46686672-46691672 GCA_032207245.1 Pardosa pseudoannulata
AAATGCAAGCCAGGCGGCTGAAATTGTGAATGGTGTTTATGGTGCCGATACTGTAACAGCTAATTATGTGTAATTTTGTTTACGTCAATTCCGTGGTATTTTTGATGTTAAAGATGAACCTCGCATAGACAGGTAGTCATCGAAAATGTCGATAAAATCACAGAAATAATCGAAGTTGACATTCATGTTAGTGGTCGTAGCATCTCCCAGGAGCTAAAGATCGACCATAAAACATTTTATCATAATCGCAAAGTTATTCAAAAAGAAGCTCGATATTTGGGTGCCACACCAATTAACACACAAAAACATGATTCGAATTTAAGCTTGACCAAAGAATAAATTGACCCAATTTCTTAAACGGATGGTATAATGAAATTTTAAATAGGACAATATTGTGTGAAAACGATCCTGGTCAAAGCGAGGTGAAGCATCTCAACGTGGCCAAAACAAGACTAACGGCCAGTAAATTCTACTGTGTATATGTGGGACTGGAAGGGAATCATTTATTACAGATGTTTCAAAACATGGCCAAACACTAAATTCAGATCTACTGTCAACAACTGGACAGTTTGAAGCTAGCGTTTAATAAACCAATTGGCCAACAGAAGAGTTCTTGTGTTCCACCAAAACAACACCCGGCCTCACACGTCTGTAGTGACTCGCCAAAAACACAGGGAGCTTGGTTGGTAAGTTTTAACGCATCCACTATATAGTCCGGACCTGACACCAAGCGATTACCACCGTTTTCTAGCCTTGCAAAACTTCCTGAGTGATAAGAAATTGGGATCAAGAGAAGAATGTGAAAATCGATTACTAGAGTTTTTCTCCAATAAGGACCAACACTTCTATGAAAGAGGCATTTTGAAGCTACCTTTAAAATAGCAACCAATTATACAACAAAACGGTGCATATTTGACACAAATCGGACAATCCAAAACATGTTAAATAAAGTCATTAATTTTACGCAAAAATAAAGAATTTATTTTTCCCCAACCTAATGTGTACGTATAGACCCATGTATTGAATAGAAAGAATTTTACTTTGAATAACTATGATTCCCGAATTATAGTTTCTAACGGATTGTCTAGCTGTACAACCTGCCACGTGTCAAAACTGTGATATGAATCATTTTGGCCTAGCGTCTTTAGTGGGACGGAATATTTCTATTGTATGATAAACACAGAGAAAAAGGCTTTCAAATTATTTATATATTTTCTATTGTTACAATATACAAGTAATCATTTAGTATAATAGATAGATTGCTGAAAATTCTAAAAAAATCATTAGAATTGAAACAAAATACAGATGACTCTGCTTAATGTGATCAGTTTGGGGCACCGTGATTTTGATAACAATAAACGTTATTCAAAATTAGATAAATTTACCCCCCCCTTTAATTTACAGGTACTAAATTTTAAAACAAATTGAAAAAATACACTTTATATTTATGTACTGTATATTATCCTATAAAACATTAGATTTGTATATATGATTAACCCTCTAAGCGGTTTGCACGTACAATTCCGCCAAACCGATAAAATCTTCAAAGCTGTTGTCACGTACAATTTTCGACCTCTGAAAATGGATGTAATTTACTTTTCTGCCAGTGTTTTCTCCCATGGAGTTTTGCGGTAGGAAGGTCAGGTTGATTGTTTCGGAACTGCACCCCTCTTTCACTGACATTGAGGGATGCACCCGTACACCCTGAAGCACAAAGACGATGATAGCTTTTCATGGCTTTGTAAGTCTCCATTTCGAAGTATTTCGTTTGCGGTAACTGATGTATCTTTAATTGCACCACTTAAATATCTTGGATAACTTTCGTAAAAAAATATAAATAATTCTCTTGAAGAATATTTTTATTTCTACTTTTAGAATCCATTATTTCTTATGGGATGACCTTCGAGTCTTGAAGAGCTTTATGTTTATTAAAAATTAACAATCTATATTGTCTATTTATATATCTATTTATAACCGGAAGTAAAGGGTTAATAACGAGGGTGGGTTTCCCGTATTCCATTCTAGTCGACAAAGGGTGAAGGAAAAAATCGTAGAACGCTTTGTCCACTGACACAGTAAACCTTTAGAGTATTTTTGAAAACTTTTTTTCTTGTTGTGTTCCACTCGGAGGGTTAAAAAAATTGATCAATTGTTGACTGTCTATAATTTTTTAAGAAGCTCATTGATAAATTGTTCGTAATCATAATCAACCTGTCATAACCATTTAAAATTTCGATCTTTTGTTTTAATGTTAAATCATTTTGATATCTGGCTTCCATATCAACAAGCTGCATGTAAGCGAGCAAGGCATGAAATGTTAATACGCTCCTTCTCAGTTCTGATAAGAATGTTTTGCCGAATTGATTATCTGACAACCATTGGCCACCAGCAGGGTGTGCGTATTCCTGAAAAATTCCAGGAACGGGTAATTTCCAATTATTTGTTCATTCACCATTTCCCTAGGTGGAAGAGGAGAATTCTCGGAAATTCAAATTGCAGGGAAGAGAAGGAAAAAAATGGGTTCCTTCTGAATATATTGTCCATATTTCACTGCCAGTTACAATTAGGTTCGAAAACTGATAGCATTAACCGATGTAACGATCACATAAAGCGATAATTTTAACCTTTTCCAGGTTCATTTTATTTCGGGTTATAAGTCAAAAAATGTCAATTTTTTACTCATATGCTTATTTTTATATATACATAGCTTTTTAAACATAATAGCATCATTCGAATACAAAATTTCCTAAAAATTATTGTAAAAAATTAATTTAAACAAATAAGTAATTTACATGTATAGTTGGCTTTCTGTACGGCACAAATCATTAGACTTTGGAGTCAATTCACACTAACTATAAATATAAAGCTTAGAATACCTAGCTTTTATCTTGAATTAAATTTTGTTTATATCCTATGCATTTACATAAATGATTATGAAATTATTAATGATACAATTATTATGTATGATACAATCGGAAACACGGTACTGCACAGAGTCCAACATCGCAATCTGGACAGTAGAACCTTGTTTCTCTCCTTACCTTCTTCTCTCTACTGTCTCTCTTTGAGCAGAAAATATTCTAGGAGCCAGAAAAGTAAACAAAAGCATTCGAAACCATAAAAAGCACATGTGAAATAATTCGGGAGAGACTGATTGCACAGTGTAAAATTTCGCAGTGCCCGAGCGACACTCGGGATGAGCCAGGATGGTACATTTCTCCTGTCCGAGTTCAGCTCGGGAAAAACCAGGAAGGGGTTAATTCAAATGAATAGAGAAAATCGGAACCAAGTGATTTCGATAACAATAAGATTTGATAACATAAACAGCGATTACATTAAGCGGAGTCCACTAAACTTATAATTCATCATAATTTATTAAACTAGTTATAATTTCCTTCTTTTGCAGTCTATTGCTAAATACTTTTAACATGTTGACTGCCATGGGGGGTCACCGTTGACCGTCGACTTGGCTACAGCACCATGAGGGCACTAGTGACCGGCAATGCTGTAAATAATAAAAATGCATAATCATAGTATATATGGATACTGATAAGTTTTTCAATAATACCATTGTTATTTTAATGGTTTGAAGAAATTAATGCAATATAGAATATACAAAAATAATTTTATTAGTACCGGGTGGGCATAATTGAACTGACAGTGCTCACAATGTTCTGTAGCGCAATCTATTTGCGAGAATGATGCCACATTTTGTAGCAAGTCTAAACAAGACGGGGGACGAAGGATTCCGCGAAAAAACAAATTAGTTCTAAAAGTCACCGCTAGGGGAATATTTGGCACTGTGTTATAAAAAATAGAGCGGTAACAAATGCAAATCAAAACGGAAATTAATTTCTTATTAATGCCTATGGATGTAACATGAAATTTGAATAAAGAACATCTCCTTCTGCTCAGCGTACGTGATATTCCAGATCACGAGACTGTATCGGTGTTTATGTAGATTTTACCGTTTTTTAAAAGTGTTGCCATATTGCACTTGAACTAAATCAGAAAATGTGCATAATGAAAGGTAATTTTATTCCGTATTAATTTGCATCGGTTAACACTCTATTTTCTATAACACAGTGCCAAATATTCATCTAGCGGTGACTTTTAGAACTAATTTGTTTTTCCTTCGTCTCCCGTCTTGTTTAAACTTTCTACAAAATCTGGCGTCATTCTCGCAAATAGATCGTGCTACAGAACACTGTGAGCACTGTTAGTTTAATTATGGCCACCCGGTGCATGAAAATATACATTTTATCAGTGCATATCAGTGCCTATTTTCGATGAGTCAGATTGAAACATTGAAGGGAAAGAAAATGTGAATAGACGCAATCGGAACAATATGTCGCCACTTTGTTAGTGAAATCCTTTGCTCTAGTTCTCCCTAGCTGATTTGAATGCTAAAGAATTAGAGTAGTCACTTAGAAATCTGTGAAAGTGCAGCTATGTTTTACATAAGGTTTGCGAAACTGATTTGCTCGCCGCACTCACAAATTGTGGGTTGCTTGCCCAAGTATTTTTTCGCGACTCCAGGAAGCGTGTGGTATGGCCAGTGCAAATGATTGCACTTAAACTTCACCAAGTTTCGAGAATTGTGATTGGTCGTCAGGAAGCGATTCAAGACCATGCCTGAGGTTCCGGTTAATCTGGACAGAGCCTGGAAAGGACGCATTGTGCACAGGACAATGAAACAACGGACGCATCAGCACAGGATAATGGATAAAGTATAGGGTTGCTGGAGTAGTTCAGAAGGAAAAAAGAATGCAGCGTGTTTTTAGACTTTAGCATTTTTTGTTTAAGATTTAGCACGTGGAATGTTTTTTACTTTTTATTATATATTTTCTTATCCTTTGTTCTATATTTGAATATTGTAATATAGATCAGTGGCATTTTACTATAATTAATATTAAAAACGATATAAAACAAACTTGGGTTATTAACCCTCTAAGCAGTTCGCACGTACAATCCCGCCAAACCGATGATGTCTTCAAACG
>CM063499.1:46696672-46711672 GCA_032207245.1 Pardosa pseudoannulata
TACTCTATCAACAAACTGTGCAGTAAACAGTCATTTGTTAGCAAAACTTTTAAACAGCTTTTATGCAAACGAGAGATGCAATAGCAAAACAATTTCTTTTTTAAGATGACTCATCAAGAACTGCGATTTGTTTATCTTTAAGTATATTTAGCATGACAAAGCCGTGAAATGTTTTGAACGCGCGTTCAAAATTATTCTCGAGCATTTCTTAAAGTAAATGTTTAACTAACGTAATTTTTTTTTATTTTTAAAGTTTAACAAAATTGCAACTGAATAAGAATTTATAGTGTTTACAAAGAAATTAAAAAAAAACTATTTACAGCTTTTACAGATATTGTTTTCAAACAACAATTTATTTACGTATAAAAATTTTACTTTAAATTATTTTATTGTTTAGTGATCTCTCATTTGGGGTTTCTGAAGTAATTGATCTCAGATATTATCTAAATATATGTGTGTAAGCAACAGATATTTTTGAGATTTCAAAAACCATTTTTATGTACTAGTATATAGCCCGTCATATGACGGAATCCATAAAATTTTTAATTTTGCAGAATTGTAAAGGTACCCTATGAGGCAGGTAAAAAAATGGTTTGTTTTTTAGCTGAGATTTATCGTTCTACAAAAATAATCGATTAACATTATCACATATGTACCTAATCTATTATTTAAGCCAAATATAAAAGAAAATTATTTAGGTAATATCTAAGTTTAAGGATAAAACGTATGAAAATCATGCAGAAGATATTTAAATAATCTAAAAGAAATGATTCAATGAGATAGTTAAAGGAATGTCGTCACAATGCTAGAAAAATTTGTTATTTTTACCTATTTATTATGGGATATATTGATAAATTTAATAGCCTGCTCCTAAAATAGGGCTTGATAGAATGCCATTAAATGCTCGAAAAGAGGGACGAGGTGGATTTCGAACGTTTTCGTGATGACAGTATTTTTCGCTGTGATACGATGCTTATTCATACCCATTTATTTTAGAATCGGATCTATAGTTTAGAAAAAAAAGTTGAAAAAATAATAAACATTTATTTTGAAAATAATAAAACGACTTTAGGAATAAGAATTTAAAAGAAAAAGGAAAAAACATTAAATTAATTAGTAAATATTAGAAGAAACTAGGCTGCCTCGGACAGAACGTCAACCCGAGGAGTTCGCTGAGGAGTTATCAATCGATAAAGATTGAGTCATTTATCTTGTTTCACCTTCTTTTCTCGTGACTCTGAAAGTTTCTTGCAGAAAAGAAGATAATTTTTTCAGTAAAATTATAGCTACTTGAAGCCTAAACGTCTATGTTTTAATCACCCTCTATATATTGATGCATGCTCAATGTTAGATTATATATTGCAAATGCTCATGTCTTACTATTAAATAATATCTGATAAATCTAAATTTTAAAGTAATTTTTTAAATCACGATTGTATCTATGTAATAAATGGTAAGACAGTACATTTTGGTATTATACGTTCATATTGAAATTTGAAAAAGAATCCTAAGAACGACTTGTTATTTCCAGTTCACACTAGTATCTACAATAGGGTTGCTCAAAAGATACATTTGTTTGATTACCACTTAATTATGGTTTCTAAATTAATTTGTATATCGTCTATATTATTTATTATCGTCTATAATAACGCAGTCTTAAAATTCGAGTTGTATACTTTATAAGTTATCAATCGATAAAGATTGAGTCATTTATCTTGTTTATGCTTGTTTTCTCGTGTCTCTGAAAGTTACTTGCAGTAAAAAAGATAATTTTTTCAGTAAACTTATAGCTACTTGAAGCCTAAACATCTATGTTTTAATCACCCTCTGTATATTGATGCATGCACAATGTAAAAATATGTCTTGGAAATGTTCATGTCTTACAATTAAATAATATATGATAAATCTAAATTTTAAAGTAATTTTTTTAAATTACGATTATATGTATGTAATAAATGCTCAGACAGTACATTTTGGTATTATACATTCATATTGAAATTTGAAAAAGAATCCTAAGCACTGCTTGTTATTTCCAGTTCAGACTAGTATCTACAATAAGATTGCTGAAAAGATACATTTGTTTGATTACTAATTAATTATGGTTCCTAAATTAATTTGTATATCGTCTATATTATTTATTATCGTCTATAGTAAAGCAGTCTTAAAATTCTAGTTGTATACTTTATAAGTTATCAATCGATAAAGATTGAGTCATTTATCTAGTTTCTCCTTGTTTTCTCGTGACTCTGAAAGTTTCTTGCAGTAAAAAAGATAATTTTTTCAGTAAAATTATAGCTAATTGAAGGCTAAACGTCTATGTTTTAATCACCCTCTGTATATTGATACATGCACAATGTGAAAATATATCTTGGAAATGTTCATGTCTTACAATTAAATAATATCTGATAAATCTAAATTTTAAAGTAATTTTTTTAAATTACGATTATATCTATGTAATAAATGGGAAGACAGTACATTTTGGTATTATACATTCATATTGAAATTTGAAAAAGAATCATAAGCACTGCTTGTTATTTCCAGTTCAGACTAGTATCTACAATAAGATTGCTCAAAAGATACATTTGTTTGATTACTACTTAATTATGGTTTCTAAATGAATTTATATATCGTCTATATTATATATTATCGTCTATAATAACTCAGTCTTAAAATTCTAGTTGTATACTTTATAAGTTATCAATCGATAAAGATTGAGTCATTTATCTTGTTTCACCTTCTTTTCTCGTGACTCTGAAAGTTTCTTGCAGAAAAGAAGATAATTTTTTCAGTAAAATTATAGCTACTTGAAGCCTAAACGTCTATGTTTTAATCACCCTCTGTATATTGATGCATGCACAATGTGAAAATATATCTTGGAAATGTTCATGTCTTACAATTAAATAATATCTGATAAATTTAAATTTTAAAGTAATTTTTTAAAATTACGATTATATCTATGTAATAAATGGGAAGACAGTACATTTTGGTATTATACATTCATATTGAAATTTGAAAAAGAATCCTAAGCACTGCTTGTTATTTCCAGTTCAGACTAGTATCTACAATAAGATTGCTCAAAAGATACATTTGTTTAATTACTACTTACTTATGGTTTCTAAATGAATTTATATATCGTTTATATTATTTATTATGGTCTATAATAACTCAGTCTTAAAATTCTAGTTGTATACTTTATAAGTTATCAATCGATAAAGATTGAGTCATTTATCTTGTTTCTCCTTGCTTTCTCGTGACTCTGAAAGTTTCTTGCAGTAAAGAAGATAATTTTTTCAGTAAACTTATAGCTACTTGAAGCCTAAACGTCTATGTTTTAATCACCCTCTGTATATTGATGCATGCACAATGTAAAAATATGTCTTGGAAATGTTCATGTCTTACAATTAAATAATATATGATAAATCTAAATTTTAAAGTAATTTTTTTAAATTACGATTATATGTATGTAATAAATGCTCAGACAGTACATTTTGGTATTATACATTCATATTGAAATTTGAAAAAGAATCCTAAGCACTGCTTGTTATTTCCAGTTCAGACTTATATCTACAATAAGATTGCTGAAAAGATACATTTGTTTGATTACCACTTAATTATGGTTACTAAATTAATTTATATATCGTTTATATTATTTATTATCGTCTATAATAACTGAGTCTTAAAATTCGAGTTGTATACTTTATAAGTTATGAATCGATAAAGATTGAGTCATTTATCTTGTTTCTCCTTGCTTTCTCGTGACTCTGAAAGTTTCTTGCAGTAAAGAAGATAATTTTTTCAGTAAACTTATAGCTACTTGAAGCCTAAACATCTATGTTTTAATCACCCTCTGTATATTGATGCATGCACAATGTGAAAATATATCTTGGAAATGTTCATGTCTTACAATTAAATAATATCTGATAAATCTAAATTTTAAAGTAATTTTTTTAAATTACGATTATATCTATGTAATAAATGGGAAGACAGTACATTTTGGTATTATACATTCATATATTAGAAAAATTATAAATAATTTTTTTTTTCTAAATCTGAGTTTTCTTCTCAAAACAAAAGTTTTATATATGCCAACACTAACCATTTTTTTTTTTTATAATTTCTTCATTAACCGTCTGAACACCGAATTAATTAAGAATAGTCCAAAAGATATGAAATTTGGTTATTATATTAGTTAAGAGTATATAAATACAATAAAGTTTTAAAATTAACTAAAAAAAATATTTGAAGGTGTTTATAACTATGCTCCATTATTGGAATATTGACGTGTTACATGATTATATTTTGTATATTTTTAAAAGCACATGAAACTATTTAATAATTATAACATATATTTAATATTAACTGCTTTGTTTATTTATCTTTAAACCCCGATTTTCAGTAAACGGGAATGTTTGTGTAACATTTAAACCTAATCACGTTTCATTTTTTTTTTCCTACTCGCAATTTGTTACATGAATTAAATTTATTATAAAATACTCATAGGTGATTTTAGAAAAGGGAAATGAGCCTGTTTCACTTGGATTAACACGCGCTGGAGTGCAATTAGTGCAGTCATTTTCTCTACATTATTCTGGGTATTTCCTTTATCCTTGTATGTCCCATGTCAGATAGCTTCATTTTTAAACTTTTCTGTACAATAGCATTTGTATTTATAGGTATAATATTGCTATTCTTTCTTCATAATTATGAATTTTTTAGAATAGAAGATAATTTTAAGTAATTAATAGCATATTATAAAATAAATATGTTTATAATCCCTCCAATGTAATTGTTGAAAAAAATTACTATGTTTGGGCTTGTTCTAGTTACATTATGATATGGTTGTTCATAAAATATATTTTTTTAACATTGAGTTATATCTATTTAATAAATTATTTGTGATATTTGATAAAAAAAATTACATTTATAGGCATCAAAAATTATGATATTAAGCACCTGCTTGTTTCTGAGCTATTTCTTTCAAGCTTACATTATATTGCTCAGATACATTGTTGCTCAGTTAAATTACATGTTTTGCGTACTTTTATTTTGTGATACATTTTGTCGTCTATAATAACTCAGTCTTAAAATTCGGATTGTATACTTTATAAGTTATCAATCTGTAAAGATTGAGTCATTTATCTTGTTTCTCCTGTTGTTTTAGTGACTCTGAAAGTTTCTTGCTTGAAGATATTTATAAATAAAATTTTTATAGTTAGCAAAACAAATGTAATTGTTGAAAAAATCTATTGTTTTTGTTTCTAGTCAATTATACTTACTTGTTCAGAAATTTATTTTTTTTACCATAGATTATTATTGATAATTGATTGTATATATAAAAAGAAGTATAATTTGAATCAAGAAATTTTGAATTTATAAAACATTATTAATGTTTTCGAGCTTTTCGATTTTACATTATTATTACAGTTCAGTTGCTCAGTAAGATACATTTGTTTGATACAACTAATTAGGTTTCTATTAATTTATATATCGTCTATAATAACAATGTCAGTCTTAAAATTCTTTTATACTTTATAAGTTATCAATCTGTAAAGATTGAGTCATTTATCTTGTATTTCCTTGTTTTCTCGTGACTCTGAAAGTTTCTTGCAGTAAGAAGAAAATTTTCTAGTAAAATATCATAAATTTTTCTCTATGAAACGTTATGTTTAAAGTTCTTATATATGCAACACTAAGCATTTTTTAAAATTTTATATTAAACCATGAATATGCTATAACGAAATTTTATGTAACAATTTAAAGTCTATGTTTCAGTACATTTTGGTATTATTACACAATCTATTAATGAATTAAACATTTATTCTAAAATACACTCATATTGAATTTTGAAAAAGAAATGAGCCTGTCACTGGATTAACACTCACTAGTGCAATTAGTTGCTCAAAAGATACATTTGTTTGATTACATTTTCTGGGTATTAATTTATTTCTATTTTAAGATATTATTTTTATAACTTTTCTTACAATAGCATTTGTATTTATAGTTATAAATGATTGTTATTCTTTTTTCATAATTATGATACTTTAGAATAGAGTATAGCACTTTTAAGTAATTATTGTCATATTTATAAAATAAATATGTTTATAGACAGCAAATCAATGTAATTGTGAAAAATTACTACGTGGGTTTGGGCGTTTTTCATTCACATTATGATTTATGGTTGTTCATAAAATTATTTTTTGTATCATTGATTAGGGTTATTGATAAATTACGATTATATTTGTAAAAAAAAAAAGTATATTTATAGGTATTATACAATTATGATATTAAAAATCCTCATGTTTCTGAGCTATTTCTTTCAAGTTACATTATAATCAGTTCGGTTGCTCAGTAAATGTACAGTTTGCATGAATAGTGTTAGGTTTTGTGATACAATTTATTATCGTCTATAATAACTCAGTCTTAAATATCTAGTTGTATACTTTATAAGTTATCAATCGATAAAGATTGAGTCAATTTATTTCTTGTTTCTCCTTGTTTTCTCGTGACTCTGAAAGTTTCTTGCAGCAAAGAAGAAAATTTTTTCAGTAAACTTATAGCTACTTGAAAAACGTCTATGTTTTAAATACAACACTAAGATGCATGTAATTGTTGAAGAATTATATCTTGATTGCTTGTTTTTAGTTCACATTATACTAATTGTTCAGAAAATTTATTTAATTTTTTTGAGTAATTCCTGAGATAATTGTATATATGTAATAAATGGGAAAAGTATATTTATAGTACAAGAAATTCATATTGAAAAAAAAAATTAAGCATGTTTTACTTTTATTTCGATTTTACATTATTCGCAGTTCGTTGCTCAGTAAGTTTACATGTTTTGCATCAACAATTAATTTATAATACAATGGGTTTGTCGTCTATATTAACATAGTCTTAAATATCGGATTGTATACTTTATAAGTTATCAATCTATAAAGATTGAGGCATTTATCTTGTTTCTCCATGTTGTTTTAAAATACAGTATAACACCTTTCAGTAATTAATTGTCATATTTATAAAATAAATATTTTTATAGACAGCCAACAAATGTGATTGTTAAAAAAATTACTACGTGGGTTTGGGCTTCTTTTTCTAGTTTATATTATTACTTACGGTTGTTCAGAAAATTTATTTATTTGGTGACCAATGAGTTACGGTTAATAAGATAATTGATCTGTGATATTTACTAAAAAAGTATATTTATAGGCAACAAAAAATTATGATATTTAAAAATAATTTTCGACATGTTTTCGAGCTCTTTATTTCGATTTTACATTATTATTGCAGTTCAGTTGCTCAGTAAGTTTACATGTTTTGCATCAACTAAGTTAGGTTTATGGTACATTTGGTCTGTCGTCTATAATACCACAATCTTAAAATTTAAGTTGTATACATTATAAGTTATCAATCTATAAAGATTTAATCATTTACCTTGTTTCTCCTTGTGGTTTCCTGATTCTAAAAGTTTCTTTGCAGCAAATAAGAGAAAATTTTCTAAAAATATCATACATTTTTTTCTCTAAATGAAAGTCATGTTTTTAATAGTTTTTATATATGCCAACACTAAACCATTTTTTAAAAATTTTTCTCATTAAACCATGATTTGCTATAAACGAGATTCTTTATGTAACATTTAATCCGAGTCATGTTTCATCACGATTTTTGGTGAATTCCTACCCGCAACTCATTACACGAATTAAATTTATTCCAGAAACACTCACTGAGTGCATTTTAGAAAAGAGAAATGAGCCTGTTACACTTAGATTAACACGCGCTGGAGTGCAATTAGTGCAGTCATTTGCTCTACATTATTCTGGGTAGTTCCTTTATCCTTCGTATGTCCCATGTCAGATAGGCTTCATTTTTATAACTTTTCTGTACAATAGCATTTGTATTTATAGGTATAAATATTTGCTATTCTTTCTTCATAATTATGATACTTTTAGAATAGAGTATAGCACTTATAAGTAATTAATTGTCATATTTATAAAATAAATATGTTTATAGACAGCAAACCAATGTAATTGTTGAAAATATTACTACGTGGGTTTGGGCTTGTTTTTCTAGTTCACATTATGATTTATGGTTATTCATAAAATTTATTTATTTGGTGACCATTGAGTTAGGGTTACTGATATAACTGATTTGTGATATTTGATAAAAAAATATATTTATAGGCATCAAATAATTATGATATTAAAAATGTCCTTCATGTTTCTGAGCTATTTCTTTCAAGCTTACATTATAATTTACAGTTCGGTTGCTCAGTAAATGTAGATTTTTTTCATGAACAGTGTTAGGTTTTGTGATACAATAGGTTTGTCGTCTATATTAACATAGTCTTAAATATCGGATTGTATACTTTATAAGTTATCAATCTATAAAGATTGAGTCATTTATTTTGTTTCTCCTTGTTGTTTCCTGACTCAAAGTGACTCTTGCAGCAAAGAGAAAATTTTCTAAACTTATCCTACAAAAACCTTTTCTCTAAATATGCCAACACTAAGCACAAATGTAATTGTTGAAGAAAATTACTACGTGGATTTGGGCTTGTTTTTCTAGTTCACATTATGACTTACGGTTGTTCAGAAAATTTATTTATTTGGCGATCATTGAGTTAGGGTTACTGAGATAATTAATCTGTGATATGTACTAAAAAAAGTATATTTATAGGCAACAAGAAATTATGATATTTAAAAAAAAAGTTTCTACATGTTTTCGAGCTCTTTATTTCGATTTTACATTATTATTTGCAGTTCGGTTGCTCAGTGAGATTACATGTTTTACATCAACAAAGTTAGGTTTATGGTACATTTGGTCTGTCGTCTATAATACCACAATCTTAAAATTCGAGCTGTATATAATATAAGTTATGAATACTTAAAGATTGAGTCATTTATCTTGTTTCTCCTTGCTGTTTCCTGACTCTAAAAGTTTCTTGTAGCAAAGAAGAGAAAAGTTTTTAAAAAATCATACAATTTTTTTCCTCTAAATCCAGATCATGTTTTTAAAAGTTTTATATATGCCAACACTAAATTATTTTTTTTTCTAATTTTCTCGTTAAGCCATGGTTTGCTGTAAACGAGTTTGTTCATGTAACATTTAATCCTAATCATGTTTTCATCACGATTTTGGTGATTCCTACCCACAACTCATTACATGAATTAAATTTTATTCCAGAAACACTCACTGGGTGATTTAGAAAAGGAAATGAGCCTGTTTCACTCGATTAACACTCGCAGGAGTGCAATTAGTGAAGTCATTTGCTCTACATTTTCTGGGTATTCTTAATTTTATCCTTCATGCATTTAAATAAGCTTCATTTTTATAATTTTTTACAATAGCATTGTATTTACAGTATACAATGATGTTATTCTTTCTTCATATATGATACTTTTAGAATACAGTATAAAACCTTTAAGTAATTAATTGTCATATTTATAAAATAAACATGTTTATAAGCAGCAAACAAATGTGATTGTTGAAAAACTTACCATTTAGTAATATTCATATTTATAAATAATATTATATCAAAAAATGTAATGTTATTACTACTGTTGTTTTTTCTAGTTCACATTATGACTAGGGTTCAGAAATTTATTTATTTGCGACCATTGAGTTAGGGTTACTGAAATATTAATGTGATATTTAATAAAAAAAAGTATATTATAGCAACAAACAATTATGATATTAAAAAATTTCAGTTGAAATTTCTTTCGAGCTTACATTATATTTACAGTTCGGTTGCTCTAAATTTACATGTTTTAACAAAACAGTGTTTTATGATACAATGGTTTGTCGCCTATAATAACATCTTAAATTCGATTGTATACTTTATAAGTTATCAATCTATAAAGATTGAGTCATTTATCCTTGTTTCTCCTTGTTTTTCAGACTCAAAGTTTCTTGCAAAGAAGAGAAAATTTTATTAAAATTCATAAATTTTCTCTAACTTGAATAACAAATTCTTTTTTTATTAAAATTTAATACTAGTAAATAAAATTTGCAATAAAACAAATATTAAATTTAAAAAAATAATTTAACGTGTTTTTACGATTTTTTTAACAATCATATGAATTAAAGGTTATTCCATACTGTATTTTTTTAGAATAATATAATCTGAATTATAATCTGTCATATATAAAATTTATATTTTATAGACAAACAAATGTGATCTTGAAAAAAATTACTACGTGGGTTTGGGCTGTTTTTCTAGTTTTATTAACTTCAAACTAATTGTTTCAGAAAAAATTATACTTGGATACCATTAGTTAGGGTTTTCAAGTAATTAATTGATATTTATAAAAAGTATATATATAAGCAACAAATAATTAGGATATTAAAAATAATTCTTCATGTTTTGAGATTTTTTAGCTTACATTATTATTGCAGTTCAGTTGCTCAGTAAGTTTACATGTTTTGCATCAACTAAGTTAGGTTTATGGTACATTTGGTCTGTCGTCTATAATACCACAATCTTAAAATTTAAGTTGTATACATTATAAGTTATCAATCTATAAAGATTTAATCATTTACCTTGTTTCTCCTTGTGGTTTCCTGACTCTAAAAGTTTCTTGCAGTAAAAAAACAGAAAATGTTCTAAAAATATAACACAAACTTTTTTTTTCTTAATCCAAGTTATGTTTTTAAAAGTTTTATATATGCTAATAATAAACCATTTTTTGTTCTAGTTTTCTCTTTAAACCACGATTCGCAATAAACGAGATTGTTTATGTAACATTAAATCCTAAATTAGTTTCAACACGAGTTTGATGTTTTCCTACCCTTAACTCATTACATGAATTAAATTTATTCCAGAAACACTTAGTGAGTGCGTTTTAGAAAAGGGAAATGAGCCTGTTTCACTCGGATTCACACTCTCCGGAGAGCAATTAGAGAAGTCATTTGCACTATAATTTTCGGGTTAGTTTCTTAATTGGAAATAAAATATCCTTGGCATCTCCCATGTTAGATAAGCTTCATTTTTGTAATTTTTTTCAACTGCATTTGTATTTACAGGTATACACGATGGCTCTTCTTTCTTCATACTTATGATACTTTTAGAATAGAGTATAACACCTTTTAAGTAATTACTTGTTATTTTCATAAAATAAATATGTTTAAAGACAGCAAACAAATGTGATTGTTGAAAAAATTACTACGTGGGTTTGGACTTGTTTTCTAGTTCACATTATCAATTCCAGTTGTTCAGAAAATTTATTTATTTGACAACCATTGAGTTCAGGTTACTGGGATAATGGATCTGTAATTTTTAATAAAATCTATATTTATAGGCAACAAACAATTGTGATATTAAAAAAATACTTCAGCTTTTTCAGCTTTTTCTTTCGAGCTTACATTAATATTTGCAGTTCGGTTGCTCAATAAATTTACATGTTTTGCATCAACAAATTTAGGTTTTATGATACAATGAGTCTATCATCTATAATAACACAGTTTTAAAATTCGAGTTGTATAGTTTATAAGTTATCAATATTTAAAGATTGAGTCGTTTATATTGTTTCTCCTTGTTGTCTCATGACTCTAAAAGTTTTTGCAGCAATGAACAGTAATTGTTTAGAAAAATTACAGCTACTTGAAGCGTAAACTTCTATGTTCAATCACCATCTATATATTGATGCATGCACAATATGAGAATATATCTTAGAAATGCTCATGACTTACTATTAAATAATTTTAATAATATTTGATAAAACTAAAGATTTAAGTATGTTTTCTAACATTACTAATATATCTATATATATAATAGGGAATACACTACATTGAGGTATTATGCATTCATATATCATAAAAATTATATATAAAATTTTTTTCTCTAAATCCAAGTTATCTTCTCAAATAAAAAATATTTATATATGCCAATATTAAACCATTTTTTTTTCTAATTTCCTCTTTAACCATCTAAACGCAGAATTAATAAAGAAGTGTCCAAATTATTTGAAATTTCGTTATTATATTAATTAAGAGTACATAAATACAATAAAATTTTAAAATTAGGTAACAAACCTTTTTGTGGGTGTTTAGAGCCATGTTCCATTATTGGAACATTGACTTGTTACATGATTATTTTTGCATGTTTTAAAAGCTCCTGAAAATAGGTAATTTAAAGTAAAATACTTATAACATCTACTTAATATTAACTGTTTTGATTATTTATCTTTGCAGTAAATGAGATTGTTTATGTAACATTTAATCCTAATCACGTTTCAACACGATTTTAGTGATTTTCTACCCTCAACTCATTACATGAATTAAATTTATTCCAGAAACACTCACTGGGTGCGTTTTAGAAAAGGGAAATGAGCCTGTTTCACTCGGATTAACACGCTCCGGAGTGCAATTAGTTAAGTCATTTGCTCTACATTTTAGGGGTAGTTTCTTAATTGGAAATAAAATATCCTTGGCATCTTCCATGTTAGATAAGCTTCATTTTTCTAATAATTTTTTTCAATTGCATTTGTATTTACAGGTATACGAGAGGGCTAGAAGTTCTTTATACTTGTGATACTTTTAGAATGCAGTTTAACATCTTTGGATTTTATTAATACCTCTATTCTTTATTAAAACAATTGAATTTATATTCAACAAACAAATATCATGTGAATGAAAAAATATTTACTACGTGTTTGCTTCTTTTTCCTAGTTTATTATGATTTACAGTACGGTTTCTCAAGAAAATTTATTTGTTTGGCGGACCATTGATGTTAGGATTCTTGAGATAATTAATCTATTATTTAATAAAAACTATATAATATTTAGAAAAACAAATTGATTGTTGAAAAAAAAATTCCTTGTTTTGAATGTTTTTCTTCGTTACATTAGATTTTAGTTGTGCTCAGAGTACATGTTTTGTTCAACAATTTAGGTTTTATTACAAGGGTTTGTCATATAATTAAAAAATATATAATTCAAATACTTATAATGATATTAAAAAAAATTTTCATTTTTTGTTTTCACATTGTTATTTCCTGACTCTAAAATTTCTTGCAGCAAAAGAGAAAATTTTTCTATAAAATATATATACTTATTTTTTCTTATAAGTTATATATTTTTTAAAAGTTTTGTATATAACACATGTATGTATTTTCTTTTTCTCGTTAAACCACGATTTGCAATAAAAGATTGTTTATGTAACATTTAAATCCTATAAATTATATTTTCATTAAGTTTGTATTTTTATAACTCATTACAAAAATAAATGTGTTAGAAACACATGCTGGTTTACTTTTAAAAAGGGAAATGATATTGTATTATATGTATTCTAAGATGTAAGAGCAAATGAATAATTATAAATATGTTAATATAAAATATTTTTTTCTATACATGTTTTCTATATACATATTATATAAAATAAAAAATTCTATCTAATTATATGTATAAATAAATATTCTATATATATTCCATATTAGATATGCTATATTTTCTAATTTTTTTAAATTAAATTGTATATACATATAACATATGGCTATTGTTTTCTTATATTTATAATTTAGAATACAGTATAAAACCTTTAATAATTAATTGTATTTATAATATAATAAATATGTTATAGACAGCAAATAAAATGTGATTGTTTAAAAAAAAATACTACGTGGTTTATGTTTTATAGTTCACATTATATATTCTTGTTCAAAAATTTTATCTATTATATTAAATATTTATAAGTAATAATACTTAATATATTTAATATAAAACTATATTTATAACAACAAACAATTATGATATTAAATAAATTTTTCATTTTTGATTATATTATCTTTCGATATATTAATATTTATTTTGCTATATATTTACATGTTTTAATAAAATTATATTTTTATATACAATTTATGTTATCTTAATTAAAAATTCTATATGTATATTATAAGTTATTATATTTTAAATATGTCATTTATCTTGTTTCTCCTTGTTTCTTTGATATAAAAGTTTATTGCAGCAAAGAAGAGAAAATTTTCTAAAAATATCATACAAAATTTTTTTTCTTAAATCAAATTATATATTTTCATAAAATTTTATATATGCCAACACTACCATTTTTTTTCTAATATTTTTTTTAAAAAAATATTTTGCATAAACATATTGTTATTAACATTTAATCCTATCACTTTTTCACGATTTTGTTTTCCTATAACTCATTACGAAATTAAATTTATTCCAAAAATTAGTTATTTTTAGAAAAAGGAAATGATTATTTCATATTCGCCAAATGCAATTAGTCATTATTAGTTTATACTTTTTCCTAATTAAGCAATATTTGATTTCATGTTAATAAGCTATTTTTCTATTTTTTATTTCAAGATTGCATTACAGGTAAAAAGAAGAGCTAGTGTTTCTTCATACTTGTGATACTTTAGAACACTTTAACACCTTTGATTATTAATACTATTCAATAAAAATTAAATAGTTCAACAAAAAAATAAATTAAAAAAAATTTCTACTTTTTAGTTTGTTCTTTAATTTCATTATGATTTACAGTTTTTTCATAAATTTTCTTTGTTTGGTAACCATTAAGTTTATTTATTATTATAATTATATATAATATTAATTTCATATATAAAAAATAAGTATGTTTTATATAAAAAAATGTGATATTTGATAAAAATATACTTAACATGTTTTTTTTTCTATTTACATTAAATACAATAATATTGTAAAAATTTTTATTAACATGTTAGGGTTTTAAAGTAATTGATTTGTGATATTTATTGAAAATATATATATATATATATATATATATATAAATATATATATATATATATATAATATTTTTATTTTATATATATATATGTATATGTATTTATATATATATATATAAATATATATATATATATATAATATATATATATATATATATATATATATATATATATATATATATAACAACTTATAATAATAAAAAAAATTTTCTTGTTATAATTTTCCTTGCTTTAATTTATGATTTCATTCACAAATTTGTTTTATGATCAATTTTTCACTAAT
>CM063499.1:46729172-46741672 GCA_032207245.1 Pardosa pseudoannulata
GGCTTTTTTTGATAATTAATTAATCAGACTGATTTATGATAATTAATTAATCAGGCTTATTTATGATAATTAATTAATCAGACTTATTTATGATAATAAATTAATCAAAATTATTTATGATAACTAATTAATTAATCAGAATTAGTTAATGAATATTTATGAGCTAAAATTAAGTTTTTAGTTTATTTAACATTTTCCAAATTGTTTCGCATTCATAGGAACAAATTCCACTTTAAGAGCATATTCATTTTATTGTGTCCTTATTAGTCTATCCCATTTTCAAATCAACTTTTTTAAGAATTATTTTTGGATGTTTGATTTAAAAACATAAATTATCCTTTCCATTTGATTAAAATCTTTGAAATATTTTATCCTCGGAAGAAGAAAAAACTTTTGTGATAGCATTATTTCGATCATTAGTTCATTATTTTTCAAATCTATGATCTGATTTATTTCTTAATGAATTAGTTGGCTATTTGATTTATTGGCTAAAATTATGCTTTTAGTTTATAATTGTTTGACATCGAAAGAGAACAAAAACCATCATGAAAACATTATTTTATTTATTGTACTCTTATTACTACAATCCTTTCTCTGATTAACTTCTTTTAGGATCATTTGGCTATTTGATTTATAAGCTTAAATTGTCTTTTCAAATTAATAAATACTTTTCAAAATCTTTGGCATCTGAAGACATCAAAACCCTTCATAAGAGCGTTATTTCGTTTATTGTGTCATCATTTTTCCATTTCCTTTTTTGATTTATTTCTTTATGACTGAATTGATTATTTTTTTTTATTTGATAAAATTATGTTGACAGTTCAATCCATATTTTGTAACTTGTTTGGCACCGGAAGAGAACAAAATCTTCAAAAGAATATCATTCCTTTATTGTCTCCTTATAAGTACAATCATTTTTCTAATTACTTTCTTTAAGTATTATTTGGCTATTTGATTTATAAGCTTAAATTGTCTTTAAAATTTACTTTTCAAATTCTTTGTCATCTGAATATAACAAAATCCTTTATGAAAGCATTATTTCAATTATTGTGTCTTTATTTTTTCAATTCATTGAATAATTTAGTTTTTTAATGAATTATTCGGTCATTTGATTTATTAGCAAAAATTATGTTTGTACTTTAATCAACATTTTCAAAATTGTTTGGCATCGGAAGAGAGCAAAACTCCTTCAAGAGAACATTTTTCTGTTTAAAGTCACCTTATTTTTATAACTCTTTTCTAATTACTTTCTTTAAGGATTATTTGGATATTTGATTTATAAACTTAAATTGTCTTAAAAATTTAATAAATACTTTTCAAATTCTTTGCCATCTGAATATAGCAAAATCCTTTAGGAGAGCATTATTTCGTTTATTGTGTCTTTATTTTTCCAATTCATTGATTTATTTCTTTAATGAATTATTCGGCTATTTGATTTATTAGCTAAAATTATGTTTGTATTTTAATCAACATTTTCAAAATTCTTTGTCATCGGAAGAGAGGAAAACCACTTCAAGAGAATTTTCCGTTTACTGTCTCCTTATTGTTACAACTGTTTTCTAATTACTTTCTTTAAGTATTATTTGGCTATTTGATTTATAAGCCTAAACTGTCTTTAAAATTTAATAAATATCTTTCAAATTCTTAGTTATCTGGAAATAGCAAAATCCTATATGATAGCAATATTTTGTTTATTGTGTTTTTATGTTTCCAATTCATTGAATGATTTACTTCTTTAATGAATTATTCGGCTATTTGATTTATTAGCTAAAATTATGTTTGCACTTTAATCAACATTTTCAAAATTGTTTGGCATCGGAAAAGAGGAAAACCTCTTCAAGAGAACATTTTTCCGTTTACTATCTCCTTATTGTTACAACTCTTTTCTAATTACTTTCTTTAAGGATTATTTGGCTATTTAATTTATAAGCTTGAATTTTCTTTTAAAATTTAATAAATACCTTTCAAATTCTTTTCTGTCTCAAAAAAGCAAAATTGTTTACGAGAGCATTATTTCGTTTATTGTGTCTTTATTTTTTCAGTTGATTGTATGATATACTTAATGAATTATTGGACTATTTGTTTTATTTGCTAAAATTACGTTTTTAGTGTAATCAGCAAGAGCTGTTTGAAATCGAAAGAGAATTAAAACCATCATGAAAATATCATTTTGTTTATTGTGCCCTTATTACTACAATCCTTTTACTGATTTCGTTTATTGTGTCTTTATTTTTCCAATTCAATAATATGCTTCTTTAATGAATTATTCGGTTATTTAATTTATTAGCTAAAATTATGTTTGTACATTAATCAACATTTTCAAAATTGTTTGGCATCGGAAGAGAGCAAAACTCCTTCAAGATAGCAAAATTCTTTATGAGAGCATTAATTCATTAATTATTTCATTGTTTATCAAATACATCATCTGGATTACTTCTTCATGAATTACTTGGCTATTTAATTTATGAGCTTAAATATATTTTTCAAATTAATTATACCATCAAATTCTTAGTCATATGAAGATAGCAAAATTTTTTATGAGAGCATTAATTCATTAATTATTTCATTGTTTATCAAATACATGATCTGATTTTCTTCTTCATGAATTATTTGGCTATTTGATTTATGAGCTTAAATTGATTTTTCAAATTAATTATACCATCAAATTCTTTGTCATCGGAAGATAGCAAAATTCTTTATGAGAGCATTAATTCATTAATTATTTCATTGTTTATCAAATACATCATCTGATTTACTTCTTCATGAATTATTTGGCTATATGATTTATGAACTTAAATTGATTTTTCAAATTAATTATACCATCAAATTCTTTGTCATCAGAAGATAGCAAAATTCTTTATGAGAGCATTAATTCATTAATTATTTCATTGTTTATCAAATACATCTTCTGGATTACTTCTTTATGAATTATTTGGCTATTTGATTTATGAGCTTAAATTGATTTTTCAAATTAATTATACCATCAAATTCTTTGTCATCGGAAGTTAGCAAAATTCTTTATAAGAGCATTAATTCATTATTTCATTGTTTATCAAATACATCATCTGGATTACTTCTTCATGAATTACTTGGCTATTTAATTTATGAGCTTAAATATATTTTTCAAATTAATTATACCATCAAATTCTTTGTCATCGGAAAAAAAGCAAAATACTTTATGAGAAAAATAATTAATTATTTCATTGTTTATCAAATACATCTTCTGGATTACTTCTTTATGAATTATTTGGCTATTTGATTTATGAGCTTAAATATATTTTTTAAATTAATTATACCATCAAATTCTTTGTCATCGGAAGATAGCACAATTCTTTGTGAGAGCATTAATTTATTATTTGTTTCATTGCTTATCAAAGACATCATCTGATTTACGTCTTCATGAATTATTTCGCTATTTGATTTATTAGCTAAAACTTTGTTTTCAGGGTAATTAAAATTTTTCTAATTATTTGTCCTCCAAACAGGACAAAATCTTTAATGAAAACACTATTCCTGTTTCGTTTCATTATAAATTCAATCCATTTATTCATTAATTTAAAAATTATTTAGGTATTAAATTTGTTAGCTTAAATTATCTATCCGTATAAATAACTTTTTCCAAATTCTTTGGTATCAATATTTTATTTTGCTTAACTTTAAATTCATCGTAATGCATTCCTTTATCAGTAATTTTCATTAAAATTTTTTTCAGCTATCTATTTTCACTTCGTTATATATTTAAGTTGCAACTTATTCTCTTCGTATGCCAATACGAATTTGAAGTTTGTAGCTTTTCCTTTACCTCTTTAATTAAAAATTTGAAAATTTCCCTTCGGTTTTATTTCTCCGGAGTTAATTTCGTGCTTGCCTTTTTTTATTTCTGGTTAAAAATTTCTAATGAGACCTTCTGTTTTATCGTTAATTTAGAGGCTTTTTTTTATTTTCATATTAAATGTAGCTATCCAAATACGAATTTGTAATTGCACTCTCTATTTATTTCACTTTTATGAATAAAATTCATTTCTGATTCTTAGATTTATAATCAGACATTTGAAATCCTCTTGTACGTTAATTTTTAGTAAGGCCTTTCAAATCTTTGCTTCTTCATTATAATTACAGTTATGAAATAAAAATAAAGACTAAACGTTATTTCTGTAATTCCATATTAGATATTTTCAATTGTAATATGCAATTTGAGTTAATTTCGTGCTTGCTTTTTATATTTCCTGTTAAAAGTTTTGAATGTGGTCTATTTTATCGATAATTTAGAGTTTTTTATTTTCATATTAAATGTAGCTATCCAAATACGAATTTGTAATTTCACTCTCTATTTATTTCACTTTTATGAATAAATCTAATTTCTGATTCTTAGATTTATAACCGGGGATTTGAAGTCCAATTAAACATTACTTTTTAATAAGGTCTATCAAATCTATACTTCTTCGCTATAATTACAGTCATGAAATGAAAATCAAAACTAAACGTTATTTCTGTAATTCCATATTAGAAATTTTCAATTGTAATATGCAATTTGATGTAAATTCGTGCTTGCTTTTTATATTTCTTGTTAAAAGTTTTGAATGTGGTCTTCTGTTTTATCTATAATTTAAAGTTTTTTATTTTCATATTAAAGGTAGTTATCCACATACGAATTTAAAATTTCACTCTCTATTTATTTCACTTACATGAATAAATCTCGTTTCTGATTCTTAGATTTATAACCGGGGATTTGAAGTCCACTTAAACATTACTTTTTAATAAGGTCTATCAAATCTATACTTCTTCGCTATAATTACAGTCATGAAATGAAAATCAAGACTAAACGTTATTTCTGTAATTCCATATTAGAAATTTTCAATTGTAATATGCAATTTGAGTTAAAATCGTGCTTGCTTTTTATATTTCTTGTCAAAATTTTTGAATGTGGCCATCTGTTTTATCGATAATTTAAAGTTTTTTATTTTCATATTAAAGATAATTATCCACATACGAATTTAAAATTTCACTCTCTATTTATTTCACTTATATGAATAAATCTCGTTTCTGATTCTTAGATTTATAACCGGGGATTTGAAGTCCACTTAAACATTACTTTTTAATAAGGTCTATCAAATCTATACTTCTTCACTATAATTACAGTCATGAAATGAAAATCAAGACTAAACGTTATTTCTGTAATTGCATATTAGAAATTTTCAATTGTAATATGCAATTTGAGTTAATTTCGTGCTTGCGTTTTCTATTTCTTGTTAAAAGTTTTGAATGTGGTCTTCTGTTTTATCGATAATTTAAAGTTTTTTATTTTCATATTAAAGGTAGTTATCCACATACGAATTTAAAATTTCACTCTCTATTTATTTCACTTATATGAATAAATCTCGTTTCTGATTCTTAGATTTATAACCGGGGATTTGAAGTCCACTTAAACATTACTTTTTAATAAGGTCTATCAAATCTATACTTCTTCGCTATAATTACAGTCATGAAATGAAAATCAAGACTAAACGTTATTTCTGTAATTGCATATTAGAAATTTTCACTTCTAATATACAATCTGACATACTATTTAATATACTATATGATCTTCTAATAAACAATCTTCTAATATGTATCTACACTTTTTTTTAAATCAATTAGTTTCTAATTTTGATATAGATTATTCTATTTATGAAATCTGTAATTATATATTGTCTGATTTGGATTTTAAAATTCACTCTTCTACTTGATCTCTGCTATTTCGTGTTACATTTTTATAATACCTTATTTGCAGTTTTGAAATTTCAAGCATTTTTTATCAAGGATTATATTTAAGGTAGTGTAATTAAGGAGTCATAGTATATCTAGAGACTAAAATTTTCACTGAGCTAATTTTTCATCGATTCATTATAAATTATAGAAAATTTTGCCTCTTTTGAATGAATATATTATAAAGTATTTAATACCTCTCTAGCTTTAAAACAATTGTTTATAATTGTTATATCAAGTAATATATTTTTAATATAACATAAAAAACATTCATCAAATGAAAACAAAAATAAAATTCTCATAACCACAAGATAGCTTTTGAAATAGATATATTATAACGTTAATATTTATCTCAAATTAAAGTAAAATATCTGCTTTATTTATAAATTTAAAACTATACAGGTATCTCACAATTTAAAATTAAAAAAATAAAGCTCTTCAGAAATAAAAATTTAAAAAAAAATTTAAAATCATTTTTGTTGTGCTATAAATATATTTTATTTGTAATTTTGTAATTGGGGTTCACAGAATAAATCAGTTAGCTTCTACCAGAAATAAAAAATTAGTTTCTAATTTATAAATTCCAAAAGTAAGTTTGAAGGAGAGGAATCAATATTTTTATCACTTCGTGTAGATATTTTATGTTTTTAAGAAAACTCACATTGCTTCATAAAACAAAAAAATAATTTTTATAAAGTTAAAAAATGTATTATAATCAGGATATAATTTTCATTGCAACAAAAAATAATTAATGATTAATTTTAAAATTATTACATATGTACCTAATCTATTATTTAAGCCAAATATAAAAGAAAATTATTCAAGTCATATCTAAGTTCAGTGATAAAACCTATGAAAATAATGCAGACGATATTTAAATAATTTAAAAAAAAGAAATAAATGAGATAGTTTGAGTAATGACGACTTACTCCTACAACAAAATGTTTTGTTTACCTATTTATTCTGTGATAAGTTGATAAATTTAATCGCCTGCTCTTAACCGGGGAAAATAGGGCTTGAAATAATATCATTATATACTCGAAAAGGGGGGAAGAGGTGGATTTCGAATGTTTTAAAGCAACAGTATTTTTTCCTGTGATATGAAGCATATTTATACCAATTTATTTTAGAATTGGATTCATAGTTTAGGAGAAGATAAACTTAATTCATTTTGAATTTTGCTAAACCTAACTCACAAAGATTCCGATATGGATGCCTCTATCCCTTCCACGTTTAACCGTTTCACATATTTAAGGATATACGGACAGATAACTAAGGCTTTTATTCTAAAGGGATTCTTTTGCAACTGTCATCTGAAAAGATTCACTTTACATTCCTCTTTTTTAGAGCTGTAGAAACTTTTGTCAAAATTTATTTTATTATACATTCATATGTGCGTCAACTTTTTCAGCGACAATTCTTAACTTTTTTCTGTGTTTTATCTTTCCATTATGAAATTGAATTTTGCTTCCATGCTTCATCTCATAGTCACAAGTTTAGATTTTCAGCCTTATAGAATCTATTTCTGTCAATTGTGCGGCAGTTCTGACGGAAGTCAACACAATGTGACAAACGCTGACTTCAAACTCTTTGACTGAAGACGATAAAACTGCCAATATAAATTCAGAAAACTTTTCTGTACAAACTTTATATTTCTCTATGAGAATTTAAACATATTTCACTCTGCAATTTTTCTAATAAGAAGATCAAATCTTTTCATGCAATTTCAAGATAATTGAGTTATTATTTCTTACATATTCTAGGATATTTATTCTAAATGTTACCTTTTCTGTAGCAAACATTTGTAAGACTAGCTAATTTATAATATAATGTAATATTCATAATTTAAATATAATAAATTTATGAAAGGCAGACGATAAATTCTGATATAAATCATATTTATTTTCTTAACAAAAAAAATGTAATAGAACAATCTTTGAAACGAAAATAGAAGATACGAAATTCTGAAGGCATTTATAAAAGGTTCCAGAAATAAAAGTGATGAAACATATATTCAGTTTTCTTATTTTTTTCTACAAGTTTCAAAACTAGATTATACTTTATCTTATATTTTCTTCCCTTTTAAAATATTTTATTCATATAAGTTTCTGACAGCTCATAAATTACCTCTGAATGGTAAAGTTTGAAGAGGATGAGATGAATATTTTAGGAATTATAAAGGAATATTAGACACTTGAGAGCAAATTTCAAGTAGTTACGTAGCAGAACATTTAAGTATATGAAAAATTATAAATTTGTTATTTTTAGAAAATCATTAAATAAAGTTAATTTCTTACAAACTTTAAATGACTTCTACTTAAAGAAAAAATAATCCCTTCTGATTAGAAAGTCATACCAATTACTAATTAGAAAGAAGTTTGTTTAAATTACCAATATATGTAAAATGTGTTTGGACCCACTACAAAGTTAAAATAATATACATGATAGGTACCTTTCAATCTCAGGTATAAGGTTAAAAAAAGTTTGCGAAATGAAACACAGGATACATACCTTTCAATCGTAGGTATAAGGTTACATCAAGGTTGAGAAATGATATACATGATAGATACATTTCAATCGTAGGTATAAAGTAAAAAGAAGTTTGCAAAATTGTACACATGATAGATACCTTTCAGTCGTAGATATAATATTAAATCAGCTTTCAGAAATTATATACATGATAGATACCTTTCAATCGTAGGAAGAAAGTTAAATCAAGGTTGCGAAATGATAAACATGATAGATACCTTCCAGTCGTAGGTATAAGATTAAATCCACTTTCAGAAATTATATACATGATAGATACCTTTCAATCGTAGGTAGAAAGTTAAATCAAGGTTGCGAAATGATAAACATGATAGATACCTTCCAGTCGTAGGTATAAGATTAAATCCACTTTCAGAAATTATATACATGATAGATACCTTTCAATCGTAGGTAGAAAGTTAAATCAAGGTTGCGAAATGATAAACATGATAGATCCCTTCCAGTCGTAGGTATAAGATTAAATCAACTTTCAGAAATTATATACATGATAGATACCTTTCAATCGTAGGTAGAAAGTTAAATCAAGGTTGCGAAACGATAAACATGATAGATACCTTCGAGTCGTAGGTATAATGTTAAATCAAGGTTGCGAAATGATATACATGATACATACCTTTCAATCGTAGGTATGAGGTTAAATGAAAATTACGAAATAATATGCATGATAGATACCTTTAATTCGTTATCCAAATATCGGGGAAAATAGGGCTTGAAATAACAGCATTAACTTCTCGAAAAAAGAGGGGGAATAGTTGGATTTCAAACGTGGTAAGAAAGACAGTATTTCTTGCTGTGATATGAAGCATATTTATAATTTATTATAACTTATTTTAGAATCGGATAGATAGTTTAGGAGAAGATAAAATTAATTTATTTTGAATTTTACTAACCCTAACTCATCAAGAATCTGATATGCATGCCTCTATTCATTCCACGTGCAACTGCTTCATACATTCGAGGACAAACAGACAGATTCCTTAGGCTATTATTATATATCGATTTTTTTTGCAACTGTCATCTGAAAAGATTGACTTTACATTCGTTTTCATTTAGAGCTGTAGAAACTTTTGTCAAAATTGATTCTATTATACATACATATGTGTTTCTACTTTTTCAGCAACGATTCTTAACTTTTTTTCTGTGTTTTATCTTTCCATTATGAAATTGAATTTTGCTTCCATGCTTCATCTCACTGTCACAAGTTTAGATTTTCAGCCTTATAGAATCTATTTCTGTCACTTGTGCGGCAGCTCTGACGGAAGTCAACACAATGTGACAAACGCTGACTTCAAACTCTTTGACTGAAGACGATAAAACTGCCAATATAAATTCAGAAAACTTTTCTGCACAAACTTTATATTTCTTTATGAGAATTTAAACATATTTCACCCTGCAATTTTTCTAATAAGAAAATCAAATCTTTTCATGCAATTTCAAGATAACTGAGTTATTTTTTCCTACATATTCTAAGACATTTATTCTACATGTTACCTTTTATGTAGGACTAACTAATTTATAATATAGGGTAATATTCATAGTTTAAATGTAATAAATTAATAAAATGCAAACGGTAAATTTTGTTATATATCATATTTATTTTCTTAACAAAAAATGGTAATATAACAATCTTTGAAAAGGAAATTGAAGATACGAAATTCTAAACGCATTTATAAAAGGTTCCAGAAATAAAAGTGATGAAACATATATTCAGTTTTCTTATTTTTTTGCACAAGTTTCAAAACTAGATTATACTTTATCTTATATTTTCTTCCCTTTTAAAATATTTTATTCAAATACCTAGCAGTTTCTGACAGCTCATAAATTATCTCTGAATGGTAACTTTTTGAAGCACTTGAGATGAATATTTTAGGAATTATAAATGAATATTATACTCTTGAGAGCAAATTTCAAGTAGTTACGTAGCAAAACATTTAGGTTTATGAAAAATTATAAATTTGTTATTTTTAGAAAATCATTAAATAAAGTTGATTTCTTACAAACTTTAAATGACTTCTACTTAAAGAAAATATTATCCCTTCTGATTAGAGAGTCATACCAATTACTAATTAGAAAGAAGTTTGTTTAAATTACCAATATATGTAACTTGTGTTTGGATCCACTACAAAGTTAAAATAATATACATGATAGGTACCTTTCAATCTCAGGTATAAGGTTAAATAAAGTTTGCGAAATGATACACAGGATACATACCTTTCAATCGTAGGTATAAGGTTACATCAAGGTTGAGAAATGATATACATGATAGATACATTTCAATCGTAGGTATAAAGTAAAAACAAGTTTGCGAAATTGTACACATGATAGATACCTTTCAGTCGTAGATATATAGTTAAATCAAGTTTGCGAAATGATATACATGATAGATACCTTTCAATCGTAGGTATGAGGTTAAATCAATTTTGCGAAATGTTATACATGATAGATACCTTTCAGTCGTAGATATATAGTTAAATCAAGTTTGCGAAATGATATACATGATAGATACCTTTCAATGGTAGGTGTAAGGTTAAATCAAGGTTGAGAAATGATATGCATGATATATACCTTTCAATCGTTATCCAAATACCCGGTAAAATACGGCTTGAAATAACAGAATTAACTTCTCGAAAAGAGAGGGGGAAGAGTTGGATTTCAAACGTGGTAAGAAAGACAGTATTTCTTGCTACGATATGAAGCATATTTATACCAACTTATTTTAAAATCGGATAGATAGTTTAGGAGAAGATAAACTTAACTTGTTTTGAATTTTACTAACACTAACTCATCAAGAATCCGATATGGATGCATCTATCCATTCCAGGTCCAACCGCTTCATAAAGTCGCGGAGAGACAGATAACTTAGGCCAGTGTTTCTCAACCTTTTAGTATTCACGGCCCAATTTTCAATCATAATTTTCATCGCGCCCCCCTCCCCACCGCGTACAATAAAATGTATACAATAATAATGTATTTTGAGCATTATGGCGCTAAACCTGCACTACAACCTTAATTTTAAACTTTGCAAATTACCAAGAATACGGAAATTTATTGACATTTTGCAACACTGATACTCAGCATTGAAAAAACAATAATCCTATGCCTTTTTATTGCTCTTGCGTCCCGCCATGTCGGGCATTCTCACGGTTTCGCGAGAAGTTTCGATTTGTCTGGAATTTGTCTGGTCAGCTTAAAAGTTAAGTTAGGAGCGTGCGCAGATGTGAACAAATGTTTTCTCATAGGGAGAAGGAGAAAGTTCTATGACGCCAATTTCAATTCCAGACAATCTCATTCGAGTCGATCCTTCTTATCGCTATTGAATCTATTCTTAATGTGTATGTTATATATATTTTCGTGTAATTGCAATTCACGGTATTAAATATTCACGGCAGCAGACTTATGCAGAATCATGGATAAATTTTTAAGCGGGCGTAAGCGAGCATTAGACGATAGACAAGCATCAACAAGTACACAGACGAGCGTGGTTCCGAAAATAAAATCAAGAAAATATTCTCAAGAATACTTAAATTTTGGGTTCACTAGTACTGAAGTAAATGAAGAAGAAAGGCCCCTGTGTATCATTTGCTCAAAAATGTTGGCGGCAGACAGCATGAAACCTAATAAACTTAAACGACATTTGGAAACGCTTCATAGTGAGTACGTAAACAAACCCAGAGAATTCTTCGAATTAAAATTAAAATCATATGAAAAGCAAAAATCATTGTTTAAAAAAACTTTGTCTGTGAATGAAAAAGCTTTAATTGCCTCTTACAAACTTTCATATAAAATAGCCAGATGTAAAAAGCCTCACACCATTGGTGAAGAGCTTATTTTGCCAGCCGCAATTGAGATTGTAGAAATTATGTTTGGAGATAATTTTGCAAAACAATTGCAGTCTATACCTGTTTCAAATGATACTGTTGCCCGTCGAATTGCTGATATAGCTGAAGATGTAGAGTGTCAGCTTTTGTCGAAGTTGCGTGACAAATTGTTTTCAATACAACTCGATGAGGCAACAGATAGTAATAAAGATGCTCATTTCATTGCCTATGTTAGATTTTGTGATGATTTGTCAGTAGTAGAAGAATTACTTTTCTGCAAACCAATAGAACTCAAAGCAACAGCACTCGCATTATTTGCTATCTTAAATGATTTTATGAACGAGGCAAACATAGAATGGAAAAATTGCGTCGGAATATGCACCGATGGTG
>CM063499.1:46749172-46754172 GCA_032207245.1 Pardosa pseudoannulata
TCTGTGGGATTCGAACCCACGAATTTCGGTTCCTAGGTGCAACATCTTAACCAATCGTCCATCGTTTGGCGGGCTACAGCTGGAAAATGTGTTGAATAGACAGAAAATTTCCATTTGTTGCACAGAGAGCTATGGGAAAGTCGTTGGAAAAATTTTAAGTCGATTACACTCCTTTGATTAGGAGCTTTATTAGGAGGTGCACATATGAATTCAATATGCAGTATTAAGGACTTCGATAATTAATGAAAATTATTGATGTAGAATTAAAACTAAATATATAAAAATTAAGAAAAATATCATTGATTGAAGCGCTAAATAGACAAGTAAAATTTATACTGTAAAATAACAGCAAGATAATTTTTAAGTGTAAATCCGAAATAAAATTTAATCTCATACATGTAATATACAATTTCTCCCATCTTGATAAGAAAATCAGGATGAAAAAGATAAAATAATTAATTGATATATACGCCAAATTAAAATAAGTGCAAATTCTTTTCCCGTAAATATAGTATAAAGAAATATTGAAGCTTTAATTAATTCATTTATGCATCACTGTGCAGTATAAGGTTGCAATTAACTCTAGAGCCCGTTAATTTTTTTTTAATTTGGCAAATGAAATTATGTCCAAGACAAATTTAAATTCACGCTTCACATTAATTAGGCTAATTAGTTAGTTTTCAGTAAATATTGTTTTACGCTTAATCACTGCAGAATTTAATGTAATAAAACTCCTATCTTTCCGGCTTCTATAGAATATTTATTTATAATTGCCTTCATTGAATAATCTAAATAAATATATCTTAAATTGAGAATTTTAGAATGGGTTTTACAAGTCTAATTTTCTTTAATTTTCGACAGTTGGAAATTAGAAATATTAAAATTGATTCCAAAACAGTAGGTTTAAGTTGTTTTTTAAATTTAATTTTCAAAAAGTGTTAGCTTACTTTGGTACTTCTAACCAACATAATTTTAATTTTCAATTTAATACATGTAAAATAAATATTATCCTCACAAAATGATAAATAAAGACATATTATGCAAAATATTTCTATTCACCAAAACATCGATTTTCAGTCTGAACACTTCCACGTATAGACTTTTAAAGATAAATATGTTTATTCTACTAATTTCATTAACCTTTTAGGATCAAATTTAATATAACTGTGAGGGTTAATTAAATCTCCTATATAATAATAGTTCAAGTTATCTGTCGGTCTGTCCTAGAATTTATGAAGCGGTTGGACTTCGAATGGATAGAGGCATCCATATTAGATTCTTGATGAGTTAGGGTGTCAAAATTCAAAGTGAGTAAAGTTTATCTTCTCTTAAACTATCAATCAGATTTTAAAATAAATTAGTATAAATATCCTTCATTTTATTAGGATGTGCACATATGAATTCAATATGCAGTATTAAGGACTTCGATAATTAATGAAAATTATTGATGTAGAATTAAAACTAAATATATAAAAATTAAGAAAAATATCATTGATTGAAGCGCTAAATAGACAAAAAAAATTTATACTGTAAAATAACAGCAAGATAATTTTTAAGTGTAAATCCGAAATAAAATTTAATCTCATACATGTAATATACAATTTCTCCCATCTTGATAAGAAAATCAGGATGAAAAAGATAAAATAATTAATTGATATATACGCCAAATTAAAATAAGTGCAAATTCTTTTCCCGTAAATATAGTATAAAGAAATATTGAAGCTTTAATTAATTCATTTATGCATCACTGTGCAGTATAAGGTTGCAATTAACTCTAGAGCCCGTTAATTTTTTTTTAATTTGGCAAATGAAATTATGTCCAAGACAAATTTAAATTCACGCTTCACATTAATTAGGCTAATTAGTTAGTTTTCAGTAAATATTGTTTTATGCCCAATCACTGTAGAATTTCATGTAATGAAACTTATTTCTCTCTGGCTTTTATAGAATATTTATTTATAATTGCCTTTATATAATATTCTAAATAAACATATCTTAAATTGAGAATTTTAGAATGGGTTTTACAAGTCTAATATTCTTTAATTTTCGACAGATGGAAATTAGAAATATTAAAATTAATTCCAAAACAGTAGGTTTGAATTGCATTTTAAATTTAATTTTTAAAAATAGAACTTTCTTTGGTAATTCTAACCAACATAATTTTAATTTTCAATTTAATACATGTAAAATAAATATTATCATTATCCTCACAAAATGATAAATAAATATATATTAGGCAAAATTCTTTTTTCTTTTCACTAAAACATCGATTTTCATTCTGAACACTTCCACTTATAGACTTTTAAATACACTATCTAATAATAAGTGTTTGGACACCTGTGATAGAAAAGAATAACTAACTTTATTCAAAATCAATGATTAGTAGAGCCTCCACGAGACGCAATTACAGCGTGAACCCTCCGGGGCATACTTTCCACAAGTTTTTGTATTACAGCTAGTGGTAATGTCTTCCACTCGACTTGGAGTAGACATACAAATTCCTTTACCGATTTTGGAAGGGTAGTGCACCCTTTAGTTCGATGATCCAACTCGTGCCAGAGGTTCTCGTTAGGGTTGAGGTCTGGGCAGACCAGTCCATTCGATGAACTCCATTGGCACCATAGAAAGCCTTGGCTAACCTCGAAACATGACAACTGGCATTGTCGTCCTGAACGTAACAGGGGTCGAACCCGTAAAACTGCCACAACGTAGGAAGCACATTGTCATCCAAAATAGTTCAATAGGTATCGGCTTTGAGCTTACCATGAATGGGGACGAAGGGTTCCAGTAAATACCTGGAGAAACACCCCCACACCTTAATTCCACCTCCGCCGAACTTCACTGTTGGCACAATGCATTCTGGCAGGAGACATTCTCCAGGCAGACGCCAGACCCAGACCCTGCCATCCGAACGGTAAAGGGTGAACCTTGATTCGTCGCTCCAAAGAACCCTTTTCCACTGATCTACGGTCCAATTTCGATGTGCTTTGCACCACATTAACCGAGCAGTGCGGTTGGACTTTGTGATCAAAGGCTTATGGGCAGCAGCACGACCATGAAAACCAAGCAGATGTGCTTCCTTACGGATGGTATTCATTGAAACAATACTCCCGGATGACTGTTGAAAATCCTCGCGGATGCGGGCCATCGGTTGGGTGCGGTTGTTCCGAATTTCTCTGGACAGCACTCTTCAGTCTCTATCTCCCAGTTTCGTTGGTCTGTCTACTCGGGATACATTCCGAAAATCACCACTCCCCTTCCACTTCTTAATCACATAGGCCACTGTCGACTGTGGGTACTTCAGATCGCTAGATATGTCCCTTAAGTATCGGCCACATTTGTGATACCCGATAATTATACCTTTCTCGAAATCATAGAGTTCCGAACTGCGAGGCATCTTGCATACATCTAATGCCGATGCTGTTTCCTACACGATGTATACTGGCGAGGCCGTGACGTACCTCAGGACCGCAGATATCGTCATTTGCATAGGTGTCTAAATACTTATTCGTAGACAGTGTATAAGTAGTGTTTTTCTACTGATTTTACTAATCTTTTAGTATCAAATTTAATATAACTGTGAGGGTTACTTTCAATTAATTTCTATTTACCCGCATTCCATTAACCCTCCGAGTGGAACACATCGAGGAAAAAAGTCTCCAAAAAATACGCTAAAGGTTTACTGTGTCAGTGGCCAAAGCATTCTATGATTTTTTCCTTCACTCTTACTCGACTAGTACGGAAAACCCACCCTCGTTATTGTCCCTTTACTTCCGGTTATAAATAGATATATAAGTAGATATTATAGATTGTTAATTTTTAATACATATAAGGCTCGTCAGGTCTCGAAGATCATCCGATAAGAAATAATGGATTCTAAAAGTACAAATAAAATATTCTTTGAGAGACTTATTTATATATTTTACTAAAGTCGTCCAAGATATTTAAGTGGTGCTATTAGAGATACATCAGTTGCTGCAAACAAAATACTTCGAAATAGAGATTTACAAAGCTATGAAAAGCTATCAGCGTCTTTGTGCCTCAGGGGGTAGAGGTGCATCCCTCAATAAATGTTAGTCAAAGAGGGGTGCAGTTCCTAAACAATCGACCTGACCCTCCTACCGCAGAACTCCATGGGGGAAAACACTGGCAGAAATGTACACTACATTCATTTTTGGAGCGCTTTTAGAGGTCGAAAATTGTATGTTTTGGAGACACCATCGGTTTGGTGGAATTGTACGTGCGAACCGCTTAGAGGGTTATAAATATTACACTGTGTGAAATTTTATTTCCATTTAATGACGTATTATTATGGATTTCTTCTGTTTAAAAACTTCTTTAAATTCGGGATATAATAATCACAAAACGTCTTGTAAGGAAACGACCTTTCTATTTTCTCATTTAACCCATAAGGATGCGCTGCGGGGCTCTAAATCCTGAGCATTATAAAAACATTCCACACAAAATCCCCCAATAGAAATAAGCCGTCATGTAGGTTTTCTAGACCCTAATAATAAGCATATCCGCAATTTTCTATAAATATTTTTCTCAGATAGCAGTGGCGTGCGGTCCATATGTGCAGGGTGTAAACTGCACACCCTGGCAAAATTATGAGGGTTAATAATTTTCTGCACCTATGTCTACCTATCTTTATACTAGCATACAGTCCGTCATATGATGGTATCAGTAAAATGTTTTATTTTCCAGAATTGTAAAATACCTTATGAGGCAAGTAAAAAAAATGGTTTGTTTTTTGGCTGAGAATTATCTTGCAACAAAAAATAATCGATGATTCAATTTAAAATGATCATATATGTACGTAATCTATTATTGAAGCCAAATATAAAGGAAAATTAATTATGTCATATCTAAGTTCAATGATAAAACGCATGAAAATAAGGTATAATTCAAATAATTTAAAATAAGAAATGGTTCAATGAGATGGTTAAAGGAATGACGACATAATGCTAGAAAAATGTTATTTTTATCTACTTATCATG
>CM063499.1:46769172-46819172 GCA_032207245.1 Pardosa pseudoannulata
ATTAAAATAGAAAGTTAATGTGAACTAGATAGATAAAGACCTTACCACATGTCAACAAGCACTCGTTAGTTTAATATTCATTTCCTGGTGGAAAAACTGAACAATGAATATTTGGGTATGATTCGGTGTAATAAATATATCAAAAATAATATCAAAATAATATTTAATAATTTTCTTCATTTAAATATCTTAAATGTTAAATGTATATTTATAGATATATGTAGATAATATGTGTAAACATTAATGCCATCCTATAATATTTGATTAAAGGTAATGAATGCATGTTCTCATTTTCGTTATTGCAATAGTAAATATATACACAATAATTTTTGCAGCTTGTGATATTATGATAACATGAAACTTTGAGGATTAATTAACAATAATATGAGCAATTTTTGAGATTTTTTCAAATTTTAAAATTTGGCTTTTTGAGAATTTGAATTTTAAATTTCAATTTAAATTTAAATTTTAAAAATTTTTCAAGTTTATGTGTTGTATATCATATGAAAGATTAAAAAATTAAAATAACACCTTGCACATATCTATAGCTTAATTATATTCAATGTTTTAAAATATATTGTGTATTTTTTTAGACAAATCTAATTTAAAGCCTTATAACTAAACATTTATTATTTAACATAGATTTTTTCGTTATTACATAAAATTACTATAAATATTTATAAAAATTATCATAGAATTGCGTTATTTTTTGGAATAATACTCGAGTTCATATACGAATTAATGTGAATGCATTTCGTAATTCAGAATCGGCTTTGTTGGTCTGTCTTATATGCGTTGCAAAATTATAGAAGTAAAACAAAAGTAAATTATTTCCACAATTAACAGAAGATATATTTTTAAAATATGAATGACATAATTAATTTTTTATTAAAAAATTTAAGACTACTTGTTTGTATATAAATCAAATAAACGAGAGGAACCAGACATTAACAAAACTGTAGTTTTCCACAATCTTTAACAAGCAAGATAATATTTAAATATGTTTAAAAAGTTTAATTTGTTATATCAATACTTAAGAATACATGTTTTACTCTGTAAATCAAAAGGGCATTGGAACCAGACATTAACAAATTAATAGCTCTCCACAAGTCTTAACGAACAATATATATTTTTTAAATATGGATTACATAAGCTTAATTATAAAAAATTAAAACAATACGTGTTTTATTCTGTAAATCAAAACGGCATTGGAACCAGACATTAACAAATTGGTAGCTCTCCAAACATCTTAAGAACAATATTTTTTTAAAATTTGGATGACATAAGCTTAATTACAAAAAAATTTAAGATATGTTTATTCTGAAAATCAAAAAGCCATTGGAACCAGACATTTACAAGTTGCTTTATAAATCTTAACAACAATATATTTTTTAAAAATATGTACAAGTTTAATTATAAAAAATTAAAAGATACATGTTTTATTCTGTAATCAAAAAATTTGAGCACATTAACAAATTGGTAGCTCTCTACAATCTTTAAAAAGCAAGATTTTTTTTAAATATGCATGACATAAGCTTATTTTTTATAAAAATTTAATAAAAATATGTTTTATTCTGTAATCAAAACAGCATTGGAACAAGACATTAAATAAATTGGTAGTTCTCACAAAGCTTAAGAACAAGATAATTTTTAAATGTATAAAAATGGTTAATTTTTTATATCAATTTAAATATATGTTTTTACCCCTGTCAAATCAAAAACATTGATCAGACTAACAAATTGGTAGCTCTCCACAAGTCCTTAACAAGCAGATATTTTCTTAAATATCGATGACATAAGCTTAATTATAAAAAATGAAAAGAATACATGTTTTATTCTGTAAATCAAAACAACATTGGAACCAGACATTAACAAATTTGTAGTTCTAACACAAGCTGTAACAAGCAAGATAATTTTTTAAATAGGTTCAAAAATGGCTAATTTTTTATATCTAATTCTAAGAATATATGCTTTACCCTGTAAATCAAAATAGCATTCGAACCAGACATTAACAAATTGGTAGCTCTCCGCAAGCTTTAAAAAGCAAGATATTTTTTTAAATATGCATGACATAAGCTTAGTGTTTTATAAAATATTAATACAATATATGTTTTATTCTGTAAATCAAAACAGCATTGGAACCAGACATTTGGTAGCTCTCCACAAGCTTTAACAAGCAATTTTTTTTAAATATGGATAAAAAAGCTTAATTTTTTATAAAAATTTAAGAATACATGTTTTATTCTGTAAATCAAAACGACATAGGAACCAGAAATTAGCAAATTTGGAGTTCTCACACAAGCTCTAACAACCAAGATAATTTTTTTAAATATGTATAAAAAATGGTTAATTTTTATAAAAATTAAGAATATATGTTTTATTCTGTAAATCAAAACGCGATTGGAACCAGACATTAACAAACTGGTAGTTTTCCACAAGCTTTAACAAGCAAGATAATATTTAAATATGCTTCAAAAGCTTAATTTGCTATATCAAATCGTAAGAACACATGTTTTATTCTGTAAATCAAAAGAGCATTGGAACCAGACATTAACAAATTGGTAGCTCTCCACGAGCCTTAAAAAGCAAGATATATTTTTAAATATGGATGACATTAGTGTTTTTATAAAATATTAATAAAATATGTTTTTCTATAAATCAAAACAGCATTGGAACCAGACATTAACCAAATTGTAGTCTCACAAAAGCTTTAACAAGCAAGATATTTTTTTAAATAAAAAATGGTTTAATTTTTTATAAAATTTAAGAATATATGTTTACCCTGTAAATCAAACAGCATTGGAACCAGATTAACAAATTGCAGCTTCTCACACAAGCTTTAACAAACAAGATAATTTTTTTAAATATGTATAAAAATGGTTAGTTTTTTTATCAAATTGTAAGAATATATGTTTTACCCTGTAAATCAAAATGACATTGGAACCAGACATTAACAAAATGGTAGCTCTCCATAAGTCTTAACAAGCAAGATATTTTTTAAATATGGATCACATAATCTTATTTTTTATGAAATATTAATAAAATATATGTTTTATTCTGTAAATCAAAACAGCATTGGAACCAGACATTAACAAATTTGCAGTTCTCACACAAGCTTTAACAACCAAGATAATTTTTTTAAATATGTATAAAAAATGGTTAATTTTTTATATCAAATTGTAAGAATATATGCTTTACCCTGTAAATCAAAATAGCATTGGAACCAGACATTAACAAATTGGTAGCTCTCCACAAGCTTTAACAAGCAAGATATTTTTTAAATATGGATAACATAAGCTTAGTGTTTTATAAAATATTAATAAAATATATCTTTTATTCTGTAAATCAAATCAGCATTGGAATCAGACATTAACAAATTTGTAATTCTCACACAAGCTTTAACAAGCAAGATAATTTTTTAAATAGGTACAAAAAATGGTTAATTTTTATACCTACTTGTAAGAATATATGCTTTACCCTGTAAATCAAAATAGCATTGGAACCAGACATTAACAAATTGGTAGCTCTCCACAAGCTTTAACAAGCAAGATATTTTTTAAATATGGATGACATTAGCTTAGTGTTTTATAAAATATTAATAAAATATATGTTTTATTCTGTAAATCAAAACAGCATTGGAACCAGACATTAATAAATTTGTAGTTCTCACACAAGCTTTAAAAACCAAGATAATTTTTTTAAGTATCTATAAAAAATAGTTAATTTTTTATATCAAATTGTAAGAATATATGTTTTACCCTGTAAATCAAAATGGCATTGGAACCAGACATTAACAAGTTTGTTATTCTCATACAAGCTTTAACAAGGAAGATAATTTTTTAAATATGGATGACATAAGCTTAGTTTTTTTTATAAAATATTAATAAAATATATGTTTTATTCTGTAAATCAAAACAGCATTGGAACCAGACATTAACAAATTTGTAGTTCTCACACAAGCTTTAACAAGGAAGATAATTTTTTAAATATGGATGACATAAGCTTAGTTTTTTTTATAAAATAATAATAATATATATGTTTTATTCTGTAAATCAAAACAGAATTGGAACCAGACATTAACAAATTAGTAGCTCTCACACAAGTTCTAACAAACAAGATACTTTTTTTAAATATGTATAAAATTCGTTAATTTTTTATATCAAATTGTAAGAATATATACTTTACCCTGTAAATCAAAATGACATTGGAACCAGACATTAACAAATTGGTAGCTCTTCACAAGCTTTAACAAGCAATATATTTTTTTAAATATGGATGACTTAAGCTTAGTGTTTTATAAAATATTAATAAGAATATATGCTTTACCCTGTAAATCAAAATGACATAGGAACCAGATATTAACAAATTGGTAGCTCTCCACAAACTTTAACAAGCAAGAATTTTTTTAAATGTGGATGACATAAATTTAGTTTTTTATAAAATATTAATAAAATATATGTTTTATTCTGTATATCAAAACAGCATTGGAACCAGACATTAACATATTGGTAGTTTTCAACAAGCTTTAAAAATCAAGATATTTTTTAAATATGGATGACATAAGCATAGATTATTTTTATAAAATATTAATAAAATATATGTTTTGCTCTGTAAATCAAAACAGCATTGGAAGCAGACATTAACAAATTTGTAGCTCTCACACAAGCTTTAATAAGGAAGATAATTTTTTTAAATATATATAAAAATGGTTAATTTTTTATATCAAATTGTAAGAATATATGTTTTACCCTGTAAATCAAAATGACATTGGAACCAGACATTAACAAATTGGTAGCTCTCCACAAGCTTTAACAAGCAATATATTTTTTTTAAATATGGATGACATAAGCTTAGTGTTTTATAAAATATTAATAAAATATATGTTTTATTCTGTAAATCAAAACAGCATTGGAACCAGACATTAACAAATTTGTAGTTCTCACACAAGCTTTAACAAGCAAGATAATTTTTTTTAAATATGTATAAAAAATGGTTTATGTTTTATATCAAATTGTAAGAATATATGTTTTACCCTGTAAATCAAAATGACATTGGAACCAGACATTAGCGAAATAGTAGCTCTCCACAAGCTTTAACAAGAAAGATATTTTTATATATGGATGACATAAGCTTAGTTTTTTATAAAATATTAATAAAATATATGTTTTATTCTATAAATCAAAACAGCATTGTAACCAGATATAAACAAATTTGTAGTTCTCACACAAGATTTAACAAGCAAGATATTTTTTAAATATGGATGACATAAGCTTGGTGTTTTATAAAATATTAATAAAATATATCTTTTATTCTGTAAATCAAAACAGCATTGGAACCAGACATTAACAAATTTGTAGCTCTCACACAAGATTTAACAAGCAAGATATTTTTTAAATATGGATGACATAAGCTTGGTGTTTTATAAAATATTAATAAAATATATCTTTTATTCTGTAAATCATTGGAACCAGACATTAACAAATTTGCAGCTCCCATACAAGCTTTAACAAACAAGATAAATTTTAAATATGTATAAAAAAATTTTAATTTTTTATATCAAATTGGAAGTATACATGTTTTACCCTGTAAATCCAAATATCATTGGAACCAGACATTAACAAATTGGTAGCTCGCCACAAGCTTTAAAAATCAAGATATTTTTTAAATATGGATAACTTAAGCTTAGTATTTTTGTAAAATATAATCAAAATATATGTTTTATTCTGTAAATCAAAACAGCATTGGAACCAGACATTAGCAAATTTGTAGTTCTCAAACAAGCTTTAACAAGCAAGATAAATTTTTAAATATGGATAACATAAGCTTAGTTTTTTATAAAATATTATCAAAATATATGTTTTATTCTGTAAATCAAAATAGCATTGGAACCAGACATTAACAAATTGGTAGCTCTAAACAAGCTTTAAGAAGCAAGTTATTTTTTTAAATATGGATAACTTAAGCTTAATATTTTTATAAAATATTATCAAAATATATATTTTATTCTGTAAATCGAAACAGCATTGAAAACAGACATTAGCAAATTTGTAGTTTTCAAACAAGCTTTAACAAGCAAGATAATTTTTTAAATATGGATAGCATAAGCTTAGTATTTTTATAAAATATTATCAAAATATATGTTTTATTCTATAAATCAAAACAGCATTGGACCAGACAATAACAAATTGGTAGCTCTCCACAAACTTTAACAAGCAATATATTTTTTAAATGTGGATGACATAAGCTTAGTTTTTTATAAAATATTAATAAAATATATGTTTTATCTTGTAAATCATGTTAATCAGGGTAAGTTTAAGATATCCCACGTTTTTACCTAGACCGGTAACCTTCAGCTTTACTGTGAATCAACACAGAGAAACCATTTTATTATTTTTAACACATTAAACAAGGCTGGAATGTCTCACAAATTTTTCTATAATTTTATTAAATTTTTGCAAACCTATCATATATAAAACAGATATACATCTAGCATACACGAATTGTCTTTAGGAAGTATGATACCCCTACAGATTAATTTCTATTGCATGCTTAAACGAGAAGAGACAATCTCTGTACGAAAACAAATTTCCGGGAGACTTCTATGTGAATGCACAATTCAATGTTCTAGACAAATGGTAGACTGATATATCGGTTTGCAACTAAGCTTAACAAATCGATATCAAATAAAGACTGTATTGAAACTTTTTTAACGTTAGGTAAAACCTTTAATCAATATGCTTCAGAATTTGCAATATAATCGTCTTAGGGGAGACCTTAAACGATCTACATGAAGCAAACTAATTTTGCCAAAAAAAATTTTAGCAATTGATAATATAAATATACCGCGTGATTTCATTATATGCCTATTATATTATAAAAATTTTAGTATTTTGTAAAATTCCTTTTTAGGATTACCATTTGTACAAGTTACAAACATTTTCCACATAACGGTATGGTTTAAGTCAGTGATTCTCAACCTTAATCTTTACCTTTCTCTCTATCTACCTATCTCTGTTTTTTTCTATATATCTGTGGCTATTTATCTTTCTATCTATCTATCTTTATCTTCCTATCAACCAATCTACCTTTATCATTCTCCCAATCTATTTATCTATATTTATTTTTCTGTATATCTATCTCTATCTTTCTATCTATAAGTCTTTATCTTTCTATCTATCTGTCTATACCTTCCTATCTATCTACCTTTATCATTCTATCAATATATCTATCTTTATTTTACTATATATCTATCTGTATTTAACTTTCTATCTATCTTCTTTATCTTCCTATCTACTTATCTACCTGCTGTAGATAAGTAGATCCTGCTGTATCTTAAAATGCTGCAAATATCTTAAAATCTAATCAAAATAATCTCGTTTTTCTAAGGTGATTGAATAAGCTGATATTACATTTTTTATGTATATACTACCTGTACACGCTGTTTAATTCATTTTTTTCATTACATTCTCCCATAAAGTCAATATGTCACATTTTCCACTCTAGTTATAGGTCTAAAGTTTTTCCTAGACATTTACATCTGCATTCTTTTACATTACGTTCAGAAATTTTAATTACTAAAAAAACGTTTTAGAAATACTTTCTCCCGAGCAAAAAAAAGTCGGTTATAAAAAGGAATTTTTTTTTTGTCATTATCACTAGAATTTCGAAAGCAGACATTTTCACTCTGCGATCTTTTTTTTTTCAATATAAGAAAAATATGTTTTTGATTTCGTGATTTTGCACTGTGTTCTATCAATTCATTAAATTTTAATTAAAATGGTATTCTTGATATACGGGTTAGATTTGATTCTTTTTAAGAGAACGGTGAAAATTAATGACTAAATAATTTTGTTTTAATTTTATATGCTTAGTAATTTAATATGTTGTTAACTATATTTTAGGTATGACTAATATTTTGTTGTATATGTCTCTCAGCTTAAAAAAAACAGACGTCATGCATGAATGGACAGTAATTTATTCAGTCATTTTAGATGTCCTGGAATTGAAGTGCAGGCTCGACAAACTCTTGACAATTGGCAAGTGGGTATAATTCACAGCCAACTTACGCATGCAGCAGGCGTTTTTTCATAAATCGCGTAAAAGTTTAGTTATTCAGCAAAATCGCAGTAAATCGAAAACTACTTTGTTTTTATGAACGACACTTTTTCTGTTTTACACTTTAATATATACTGTATGATTATTTAACAAAACAAAATTTATTTAAATCACAAAAATAAACAATTTTTAAAATTGCAATCCGATAATCTATCAGCGCATATTTCTTCATCACTATCTTTGTCCCAACGGCTCATTTTATCAATTTTGTAATCAACAATAAAAAACCAACCTTCAAATTGACAAAACACGACTTGTAAGTTCTGGAGCTAGGAATTCGATTGAAGACGAAATAACGCAACAAAAGACCGAGTAACTCGACAATCCTAACTTGTGAAAAGAACAAATGCAAAGCGTTGCATAGAAACGCAAACAACAAGCATATAACGTCACACATACATATAATTATACGTATTTAGTAGATTTGTGGTGGTTAGCGGGTATCCACCACAAATCTACTAAATACGTATTTTTACGTGACCTGCACTCCAGTGACAGACTGCAAAAAACGTAAAAATATGTTGCCCGCATGCGAAGTGTTAAACACAATATGTACAGCACTTGACATTCAGTAAAACAGCTCACTAATCCTTTATATAATAATAGTTTAAGTTATCTGTTCGTCTGTCCTCGAATTTATGAAGCGGTTAGACATGGAATGAATAGGAACATCCATATTATTGACGAGTTAGGGTTATCAAAATTCAGAATAGGGTTATCAAAGTCTTTAAAACGTTCAAACTCCTCTCCTCCCTTTTTGACAGGGTTGTAATTTTGACCGGTCAAAACTGATTTTGACCAGGATACCGGATAAAAGTGATTTTAACCGTCTAAAACTGGTTGAAAGTGGTCAAAAATGGTCAGAAGTGGTCAAAATTGTTTTAATGGTCTTAATTTTAATATATAACATCTTTTGTAATTAGAAGTGACTTTTAATAAACAATAAAAATAGTAGTGCAGTTCAACAAAATATTACACTAACACGTTCATGAGATTTAACATGCTTATACAGTATAATAAGAATTTTTGGATTTTAAAAGTGAACCATGCACATGCGGTTGTAAAAATTTAATCCAGTTACATTAAAAACATAAAACATGAGTTGAAGTTAAAAACATAAGTTGTAGTTAAAAGCATAAATTTTAAAATTAAAACAAATCACATAACATTTTACAATTAAAATTGTTATTAATTTAAAATGTGTTACTTGTTACTCATAACCGTGTTTTGAATTCAACATAAATTACATATAAAACATCTTGTATAAAAAAAATAAGTAAAACACTTTTTTTGTATCTTGATGTTATGTTATATTTGTTTTCTAATGGTGTTATTTATTATCTTTATCAACTATCATGAATTCCATGTCCCTCAGATTTCTTTTAATATCACAAATCTTTTACAGTAACCGGAAAATACTGTCAAATGGTAGGAAACTGCCAAACCTTTCGAGGGGAAAGTATCTCTATCGAAGGAAAAATGGCAAATTAAATATTATGCATTGGACGAACCGTTTTTTCCCTTGCCCGAACTGTGGTTGGGCATTTCAAATTTGGAGCATTTGCGTTACCCGAACCGAGTTCGGACATGACAGCGAGGATTAAAGTCTATAGAGCATGAAATTCTATAAAAAAATATTTACCTTTACTTTTTTATTTCAATTATAAAATGCGACAAATATCTTAAAATCTAATCAAAGTAATCTCGTTTTTCTAAGGTACTTAAATAAGCTGATATTACATTTTTTATGTATATACATTTTTTATGTGCATGGTCTTCAGTTATTTTTTTTTCATTATATTCTACCTTGAAGTCAATATATCTCATTTTCCAATCTAGTTACAGGTCTAAAGTTTTGCCTAGACATTTACATATGCATTCTTTTATATTTCGGGCAGACATTTTAATTACTAAAAAAAAGTTTTAGAAATAATTTCTACGAAGCAAAAAAAAGTTCGTTATAAAAAGTAATTTTTTTGTCATGATCACTAGAATTTCAAAAGCAGATATTTTCATTCTGAGAGCTTTTTTTTTCAATATAAGAGAAAATATGTTTTTGATTTCTTAATTTTGCACTGTGTTCTGTCAATTGATTAAATTTTAATTAAAATTGCATTCTTGAAATGTCGGTTAGATTTGGTTATTTTTAAGAGAATGGTCAGTATAAATGACTAACTTATTTTGCTTTAATTTTATATGCTTAGTAATTTAATATGTTGTTAACTATATTTTATGTATGACTAATATTTTGTTGTATATGTCTTTCTGCTTTAAAAAACAGACGTCATAGATGAATGGACAGTAATTTATTCAGTCATTTTAGATGTCCTGGAATTGATGAGCAGGCTTGACAAACACAATACACAATAAAAACTAATCTAAACACAATATGTACAGCACTTGAAAATAAGTAAAACAGTTCCCTAATCCTCTATATAATAATATCCTATGTTATCTGTCCGTCTGTCATCGAATTCATGAAGCGGTTGCATTTAGAATGGATAGGGACATCTATATTGGATTCTTGAAGAGTTAGGGTTAGCAAAATTGAAAGCAAGTCTTTAAAACGTTCGAAATCCTCCCCTCCCTTTATTGAAGGCCAATGCCATTATTCCAAGCACTATTTTCCCCAGTTAAGACCAGGATATTAAGTTTATCACATAATAATTAGGTAAAAAAAATTGTTTTCTAGTATTATGACGTCATTTCTTTATCACCTCATTTAATCATTTCTTATTTTAAATTATTTAGATATCGTCTGCATTATTTTCATATGTTTTATCACTGAACTTAGGTATTACGTAAATATTTTTCTTTTATATTTGGAATAAACAATAGATTAAGTACATACGTGATAATTTTAAATTTAATCATCGATTATGTTTTGTTGCAATGAAAGTTTTACCATTGGTATTAACAACAAATTCGTTTCATAAAAGTCAATGAGTCTATTTCACAGAATAATAAATATCTAGCGTTTAAGTTATATGTTTTTCAAAACTAAGAAGTTTGTTAGTTTATGTGTTTGTGAGAAATAGGGATAATTTAAGTTTTGAAACTGATAGATTCTAACTAATGTCTGTTTTTAAATACAGTAATATAAATAATCGATAAATTTAACAGGGCTTGAACAGATAAAAACTCACTAAGAAAGATTTTAACGATTATAAAATAAATTTTTTGGTAATAATATTTAAGGTTATTATTAGTAAAATATTATATTGTCTATTGGTGTGATTTGTATTGGGTGCTACGGTCTACTTTTTGGAACTCAAGGGATAATGAGACCTGCATCTATTGCTTAAAGTCTGCAAGTTTGAAACAAGACTGCAGCAATTCTAAGGTTTCAAGGTTTTCATGACAAGGTTGCCACAGTTTTGCAGCAAAATAGCGTTGCAAAGGAGTGGTTGCTTTATGTTCCGTCTAACTTGCAATAATATTTAAGGTTATTATTAGTAAAATATTATATTGTGTGTAGGTTTTATTTGTATTGGAGCTCTACGGTCTACTTTTTGCAACACGAGGGGTAATGAGACCGGTATCTATTGCTTAAAGTCTGCAAGTTTGAAACAAGACTGCAGCAATTTTAAGATTTCAAGGTTGTCATGACAAGGTTGCCACAGTTTTGCAGAAAAATAGCGTTGCAAAGGAGTGGTTGCTTTATGTTCCGTCTAACTTGCAATAATATTTAAGGTTATTATTAGTAAAATATTATATTGTGCGTAGGTGTGATTTGTATTAGAGCGCTAAGGTCTACTTTTTGCAACAGGATAGGTAATGAGACCGGTATCTATTGCTTAAAGTCTGCAAGTTTGAAACAAGACTGCAGCAATTCTAAGGTTTCAAGGTTGTCATGTCAAGGTTGCCATAGTTTTGCAGCAAAATAGTGTTACAAAGGAGTGGTTGCTTTATGTTCCATCTAACTTTCACTAGTTTTGCTTCAAGTCTATCGAGTCAAATTTGTTATGACCAGATATTATCTAGAAAAATATTAAAATTGCTGCAGGTATGCATGCAAAATGGGTTACCTTTCTTAGTTTTGTCGCTCAATTTGGAGAAATTGAAATTTAGACTTTTTAGTCAAATTTGAATATGATAGAACAGATGAAAACTCACTTAAACAGTTTCAAGTATTCATAACATCCAACTATTTTTATTTGGGGGGGGAATACTATTCAAATCTATTATATAGTATGTTGTTATAATAGTTATATTCAATGAAATTTTATTAATATTAAACCCATGCAACATGTGAAGAATATAAGCGCTAACAACTGTTTCGCTTGACTTTTTCCTGCTTCATTCGTGTGAAAATATTCTATGGAACGTAGATTTTCCCTTGACTGCAGAACAAAATATTAACAGAACCGTTGTCAATGCACATTTTCGTGTTATATGTTGCGTGGTTGAAATAAACCTTTCCTCTTATCACTTTTAGTTATGTTTCGGAATTCAGTGAAATAGAAACTTAGACTTTTTATTCAAATTCAAATAGTCGATATATTTCAAAAGGATTGTAGGGATAGAAATGTGTCTGGAAAGTCTCAAAAATCAAAAAAAACTAAAATTTTCGTTTGAAAAAATGCAATTATAAGTAACTAGCATATAGCCCGTCATATAACGGGATCAGTAAAATGTACAAAAAATGTACAAAGTAATGATGTACAAAACGAGGCAGGTAAAAAGTGGTTCGTTTTTTTGGCTGAGAATTACCTGGTACACTCTCAATAATTTGCTTATCTTCATACACCTCTAAAGTCTCCTAAAGGTAATGTGAGCCGAAGGATGGACGAATGGTTAGGGTGCTAATCTTCGAAAATGGAGTTCGTGGGTTCGAATCCCACTATAGCATGTATGTTCGTAACCGTTAGGAATCGGCTTTAAGCAGTACGTCCAGGTCTCATTAGCCCTCGTGTTGCAAAAAGTAGACCTTAGCTCTCCAAAACCAAACCAAACCAAACCCGATACTGTGAAAGCAGTTTAGAATCACGTTGAATTCATTTAGTCAAACCGAGTGGTTACGAATAATAATGAAACGCACAAACGAACAAACTTAATAATCAACTATTTGGTTTGGTTTCTGGAGTGCTACGGTCTACTTTTTGCAACACGAGGGCTAATGAGACCGGGACCTACTGCTTAAAGCCGATTCCGAACGGCTACGAACATCCATCCCATAGTGGGATTCGAACCCACGAACTCGGGTTCCGAAGGCTAGCACCCTAATCATTCGGCCATCATTCGGCTTAATAATCAACTATAACAAGACACTTAATATTCAAACTTATTAACTTATTAATTTTCAAAGATATATATAACTTAAAAGCTATATATTTATTAGTTCGTGAAATAGACTCCTAGACATTTATGAAAATAATTTGTTGTTAATACCGGTGATAAAATTTCATTGTAACAAAATATAATCGATGATTCAATTTAAAAGTATCACGTATGTACCTAATCTATTATTTATGCCAAATATAGAAGAAAATTATTTACGTCATATCTAAGTTCAGTGATAAAACGTACGAAAACAATGCAGACGATATTTAAATAATTTAAAATAAAGAAGTAATAAATGAGATGGTTAAAGGAATGACTTCATAATGCTAGAAATAAATGTTATTTTTACCTATTTATTATTTAATAAATTTAATCTCCTGCTCATAAAATAGGGCTTGAAATAATGGCATTAAACGTTCGAAAAAGGTTTTGGTTTGGTTTGGTTTAGAGCGCTACGGTCTACTGTTTTGCACACGAGGGCTAATGAGACCGGGACCTACAGTTTAAAGCCGATTCCGAACGGCTACAAACATCCATGCCAGCAGCGGGATTCGAACCCACGAACTCCGGTTCCGAACAGCAGCGCTCTACCATCCGGCCATCGTTCGGCTTAAAAAGGAAAAAGGATCTATATCGAACGTTTTAAAGACGACAGTAGTTTTCGCTGTGAAATGAAGCATATTTATACCAATTTATTTTAGAATCGGATCAATAGTTTAGGAGAAGATAAACTTTACTCGCTTTGTATTTTGGTATTCCTAACTCATCAAGCATTCAATATGGATGCCTGTGTCCATTCCAGGTACAACCGCTTCACAAATTCGAGAACAGACGGACAGATAACTTAGACTCTTATTAAATAGAGGATGTTGTTATAATAGTTATATTCAAGGATGTTTAATTAATATTAGACCCATATAACATGTGAAGAATTTACTCTCTAATAACTATTTTGCTCCACTTATTCCTTCATCATTCGTGTGAAAATATTCTATCACACGCAGATTTCCACTTCACTGCAGAACAAAATAATAAAGTAACCATTGAAAGGCCATATCTTTATGTTATGTGTTTCGTGGTTTAAATAAACCTTTCCGTTGAATTCCGAAACATAAATAAAAGGTATATTTTAGTTATGTTTCGGAATTCAGTGAAATAAAAATTTAGATTTTTATTCAAATTCAAATAGTCGATATATTCCAAAAGGATAGTACGAATGGAAATATGTCTGGAAAATTCCAAGCATTCAAAATAACTAAATTTTTGTTCGACAAAATGTTATTATAAGTAATTAGTATATAGCCCATCATATGACGATATCAGTAAAAGTTTTAAATTTCCAGAATTGTAAAGTACCTTATGAGGCAGGTAAAAAAAATGGTTTTTTTCCGAGAATTACCTGGTACAAGCTCAATAATTTGTTTATCTTCATATACCTCTAAAATCTCCCGATCGTGTGAGTCGAACGATGGCCGAATGGGTAGGGTGCTGGCCTTCAGAACCGGAGTTCGTGGATTCGAATCCCAGTATGACATGGATATTTGTAGCCTTTCTGAATCGGCTTTAAGCAGTAGGTCCCTGTCTCATTAGCCCTCTTGTTTCAAAAAGTAGACCGTAGCACACCAAAACCAAACCCGATATTGTGAATGTAGTTTAGAATCCCGTTGAATTCATGTAGTCAAACCAAGTGGTTATGTATAAAAAACAAACACACAAACGAACAAACTTAATAATCAACTGCAACACCAAACTTAATAACTTATTAATTTTCAAATATATATAACTTAAAATTTGCATATTAATTAGTCCGTGAAATAGACTCCTAGACGTTTATGAAAATAATTTGTTGTTAATACCGGTAAAAAAATTTCCATTGCAACAAAAGATAATCCATAATTCAATTTAAAATTATCGCATATGTACCTAATCTATTATTTAAGCCAAATAGAAAAGAAAATTATTTACATGATATCTCAGTTCAGTGATAAAACGTATGAAAATAATGCAGACGATATTTAAATAATTTAAAATAAGAAATTATTAAATGAGATAGTTAAAGCAATGACGTCACAATGCTAGGAAAAAATATTATTTTTACCTATTTATTATGTGATAAATTTAATCTCCTGCTCTTTATCGGGGAAAATAGGGCTCGAAATAATTCTATTAAAAAATCGAAAAAGGAGGAAGGGTCTATTTCGAACGTTTTAAAGAAGACAGTAGTTTTTGGTGTGATATGAAGCACATTTATACTTATTTATTTTAGAATCGGATAGATAGTTTATGAGAAAATAAACTTGACTCGCTTTGGATTTTGCTAACCCTAACTTATCAAATATTCAATATGGATGCCTGTTTCCATTCCAGGTCCAACCGCTTCATAATTTCGAGGACAGGTAACTTAGGGGATTATTATATAGATGTTGTTATAATAATTATATTCAAGGATGTTTAATTAATATTAGACCTGTCGAACATGTGAAGTATATACTCTCTAACAACTCTTTAGCTAGACTTTTTCCTGCTTCATTCGTGTGAAAATATTCTATCACACATAGATTTCCCCTTGACTGCAGAACCAAATAATAACGGTACTGTTGACAGTGCATATCTTTGTGTTATGTGTTGCGTGGTTTAAATAAACCTTTCCGCTTATCACTTTTAGTTATGTTTCGGAATTCAGTGAAATAGAAATTTAGACTTTTTATTCAAATTCAAAAAGTCGATACATTTCAAAAGGATAGTACGGATGGAAACGTGTCTGGAATGTTTCAAACATTCAAAATAACTAAATTTTTGTTTGAAAAATGCTATTATAAGTAACTAGCATATAGCCCGTCATATGACGGGATCAGTAAAATTTTTAATTTTCCAGAATTGTAAAGTACCCTATGAGGCAGGTAAAAAATGGTTTGTTTTTTGGCTGAGAATTATCTGGTACACGCTCAATAATTTGTTTATCTTCATACTCCTCTAAAGTCTCCCAATACTGTGAATGCAGTTTAGAATCACGTTGAATTCATTTAGTCAAACCGTGTGGTTATGTATAAAAAACAAACACACAAACGAACAAACTTCTTAATTTTCAAAGATATATAACTTAAACCCTAGATATTTATTAGTCCGTGAAATAGACTCCTAGACTTTTATGAAAATAATTTGTTGTTAATACCGGTAAAAAAATTTCCATTGCAACAAAAGATAATCCATAATTCAATTTAAAATTACCGCATATGTACCTAATCTATTATTTAAGCCACATATGAAAGAAAACTATTTACGTAATAACTAAGTTCAGTGATAAAAAGTATGAAAATAAGGTAGACGATATTTAAATAATTTAAAATAAAAAATTATTAAATGAGATTGTTAAAGAAATGACTTCATAATGTTAGAAAAAAATGTTATTTTTACTTATTTATTAAGCGATGAATTTATAATCTCCTGCTCTTAACCAGGAATAATAGCGCTTGAAATAATGGCATTAAACGCACGAAAAAGGAGTCAGTGTGGATTTCGAACGATTTAAAGACGACAGTAATTTTCGACTCAGACTTTTTTGACTCAGTATTACCTGGTACACTATCAATAATTTGTTTATCTTCGTACACCTCTAAAGTTGCCTAAAGATACTGTGAGCCGAACGATGGCCGAATGGTTATGGTGTTGACCCTGAGAACCTGTGTTCGTAGATTCGAATCCCATTATGTCAAGGATGTTCGTAGCCTTTCAGAATCGGCTTTAAGCAGTAGTTCTCGGTGTCATTAGCCCTCGTGTTGCAAAAAGTAGACCGTAGTCCTCCAAAACCAAACCCTATACCTTGAATGCAGTTTAGAATCACGTTGAATTCATTTAGTCAAACCGAGTGGTTATGTATAGTACACAAGCGCATAAACCAACAAAATTAATAATCAACTATAACAACAATCTTAATATTTTAGTTTAATAACTTATTAATTATCAAAGATATATAAATTAAAAGTTATATATTAATTAGTTCTTGAATTAGACTCCTAGACTTTTATGAAAAAATTTTATTGTTAATACTGGTGACAAAATTTTCATTGCAACAAAAAAATAATCGATGATTAGATTTAAAATTATCACATATGTGCCTAATCTATAGTTTTTCTTAGCTACGTCGAAATTATAGTTAAGTTTTCCCCAATTTTTTTGAAACGGTAATTAATGGAAGTAAAGGAATGAAACTGTCTTCTCCGCTGCACCCTCGAGGTAGATAGAATTTGTTTTAATACCGGTGATAAAATATTCATTGCAACAAAGAATAATCGATGATTAAACTTAAAATTATCACATATCAAACTAATCTATTATTTAAGCCAAATATTTAGCCATTATTTTCTTACGTTTTATCACTGAACTTAGGTGTTACGTAAATAATTTTCTTTTATATATGACTTCAAAAATAGATTAAGTACATATGATATAATTTTAAATTTAATCATCGATTATTTTTTGTCGCAATGAAAATTTTATCAGTGGTATTAACAATAAATTCTATCTACCTCCAGGGTGTAGTGGAAATGAGAGTTTCATTCCTTTTCTTCCATTAATTACTGTGGGAAAAAATTGGGAAGAACTTAACAATAATACCGAAGTAGCAAGGAAAACTTATTTATTTTTTTAAATGACTTCAACGTGATTCTACACTGCTTTCACAGTATCGGGAGACTTTAGAGGAGTATGAAGATAGAAGTTTATTCATCTTGTAGAAGATAATTCTTAGCCAAAAAGCAAACCATTGAACTATCGGTGGCATTCAAACAGCTTCATCGCTGATCACTGTGTCACTGATCTAGCTCGCTCACTGTTTGGGATTTAACAGTACCTCGCTATTTGATATCGCTTTCCGGGTATAGTTGTTGAACTTCGGCAAACTTCGAAAGATTTTGACCCAATTACATTCTGCGGTGGTCAACTAACTTTATAAATGAATTCCACGTGATTTTAAATTGCATTCACAGTATTGGGAGACTTTACAGAAGTATGAATATAAACAAATTATTGAGTGCGTACTAGATAATTTTCAGCCAAAAAGCAAACCATATTTTTTACCTGTCTCATAGGATACTTTACAATTCTGGAAAATTAAAAATTTTACTGATCCCGTCACATGACTGGATATATGCTAGTTTAAAATGAGGATACATCTTTGAAATCTGAACCCTAAATTTTTTTACAGTTTCACTTCATTACTTCAAACAAGAATGAAAAAAAAAGTTGCAAAAACGAAATAAATACTTTAAAGTGCTTATTAATTTATGCTGCAAAGCATATTTTATGTAATGATTTATGATTTTGTTCCTTTCATGACTCCCGAGATAGTATATTCTGTTTAAAAAATTCAAATGTAATAAATTATCTCTTTCAAACTCAAAGCTTTGAGTATTACGGTCATAAATTAAATTTATCAATCATTTGCTGACAAAGCTCCTTTTTAAGTTAGTATAGTTTCAGAAAATTTACTTCACGAACTCAAATATGTATAAGACACGTATATAAATTTTCCAACAAGTTTCAACAGTCACGCTTAGAGATTCCTCAAACTTCGAAACAGAAATTTTAAATAGCGAAATATTATTTAGGAAATATTTCTCTTATGTAGCATATACTATTATGCATAAGGAATAGAATATATAAATTTTCTTTGCGCAATTATTATCACTCACATTTAAATTTTCCTCAAACATTCAAACAGAAATTTTAAATATCTTAAAGTAGCGAAATATTATTTAACAAATATTTCTAGTATTATAAAGAATACTTTGATATATAAAAGGAAGAATATATATATATATATTTGAATCACACAAATTTAAACTCAATCTTAGACTTTCCTCCGAATGTTAAAACAGAAATCATAAATATTTTAAAGTAGTGAAATATTTTAAAGTAGTCAGTACTATTTAAATAATATTTTTCGTACTATAAAATATACATTATTATGTAGAAGAAAGAAGATATACAAATTTTCATCACTACTCATGCTTAGATTTTCCGATCGATTTTTTAAATAGAAAATTAAATATTTTAAAATTTGAAATAAGATTTTAAAATTATTTTTTTATTTTATAGCATACAGCATTATATAGTAAAAAGATGACAAACTTTCATCCAACAAATTTCAAAACCTGTGCTTAAACTAAAAAACTTGTCAACCTGTGCTTAACATACTTTCATACAGAAATTTTAAATATCTTAAAGTAGCGAAATATTATTTAACAAATATTTCTCGTATTATAAAGAATAATTTTATATATAAAAGGAAGAAGATATATATATATTAATCACACAAATTTAAACTCATTCTTAGACTTTTCTCCGAATTTTAAATTAGACATCTTAAATACTTTAAAGTAGTAGAATATTTTAAAGTAGTCAGTATTGATTAAATAATATTCTTTGTATTAAAAAGTATACATTATTCGGTAAAAGGCAGAGAATATATAAATTTTCATCCCAACTCATGCTTAAATTTTAGACAGATTTTTTTAGGTAGAAAAATTAAATAATTTACAATAGCGAAGATTTAAAAATTATTTTTTTATTACATAGCATACAGTATTATGTATTAGAAAGCAGACCAATTTTCATTCAATAAATTTCTACCCTTGTGCTTAATATCTCCTTCAAACCTTTAAAACAGAAATTTTAACTACCTTTGAAAAGAGAAATATTGCTTAAAAATATTTATTTTATTATATACTATACATTATTACGTAGAAGGAAGGACATATATAAATTTTAAACATACAAATTTCAACACTCACGCTTAAAATCTTTTACAAACATTTGAAACAGAAATTTTAAATTTCATAAAAAAGGGAAATATTGTTTATCACCAGTATTACAACCAGTATTAACAAAAAATTCTATCTACCTCCAGGGTGTAGTGGAAATGATAGTTTCATTCCTTTACTTCCATTAAATTCTGTGTATAAAAATTGGGAAGAACTTAACGATAATTTCGACGTAGCTAAGAAAACTTTGAATTATCTTTCTAAATAAAATCAACGTGATTTAAACTACATTCACAGTATCGGGAGATTTCAGAGGCGTATGAAGATAAACAAATTATTCAGTGTGTACTAGATAATTCTCAGCCTAAAAGCAAACCATTTTTTTACCAGCCTCATAGGGTACTTTAGAATTCTGGAAAATTAAATATTTTACTAATCCCGTCATATGACGGGCTATATGCTAGTTTATAATGAGGATTGACCACTGAAATATAAACATTAAATTTTTTTACGGTTCTACTTCATTACTTCTTACAACAATAAAAAAAATATTACAAAAAACACAAAAAAATGTACTTATTAATGCTTATTAATTTATTCTGCACTGCATATTTTATATGTTGATTTATGATTTTTCTCCTTTAATGATTCCAGAGATAGTAAAATTCAACGTGGTTTTAAACTGCATTCAAAATATCGGGATACTTTAGAGGAGTATGGAGATAAACAAACTATTGAGTGTGTCCTAGATAATTCTCAGCCAAAAAACAAACCCTTTTTTATCAGCTTTATAGGAGACAATTACCATTCTGGAAAATTAAATTTTTACTAATCCCGTCACATGACGGGGTATATGCTAGTTTAAAATGCGGACAATGAAATCTGAACCCTTAATTATTTTACTGTTCCAATTCATTACGTCATACAAAAAGGAAAAATAAGTTACATAAAAAGAACAAACGTACTTTGAAATGCTTATTAATTTAAGCTGCAAAGCATATTTTATATGTTGATTTATGATTTTTCTCCTTTCATGACTCCCAAGTTGGTATATTCTGTTTGAAAAATTCAAATGTAATAAATTATCTCTTTCAAACTCAAAGCTTTTGGTAGTACGGTCATAAATTAACTCTATCAATCATTTGCTGACAAAGCTCCTTTTTAAGTTAATATAGTTTCAGAACAATTTACTTATTCACGAACCCAAATATGTATATGACGCGTATATAAATTTTCCAACAAGTTTCAATAGTCACGCTTCGAGATTCCCTAAACTTCGAAACAGAAATTTTAAACAGCGAAATATTATTTAGCAACTATTTCTCTTATAATGTAGCATATAGTATTATGCATAAGGAATAGAATATAAAAATTTTCTTTGCGTAATTTTCATCACTTACGCTTAAATTTTCCTCAAACTTTCAAACAGAAATTTATTATCTTAAAGTAGCGAAATATTATTTAACAAATATTTCTCATATTATAAATAATACTTTGATATGTAAAAGGAAGAACATATATATATATATATATATATATATATATATATATATATATATATATAGATAGATAGATAGATAGATAGATAGATAGATAGATAGATACATAGATACATACATATATACATATGTATATACACATATGCATGTGTGTATATATATATATATATATATATATATATATATATATATATATATATATATATGTATATATATATGTATATATATATATGTATATATGTATGTATATATATATATATGTATATATATATGTATATATATATATATGTATATATATGTATATATATATGTATATATATATATATATGTATATATATATATATATATATATATATATATATATATATATATATATATATATATATATATATATATATATATATATATATATATATATTCATCATACAAATTTAAACTCTTGCTTAGACATTTCTAAGAATTTTTAAACCCATGACTTATATTTTTTAAAGTAGTGAAGTATTATTTAAATAATATTTTCCGTATTATAAAGTATACATTATTTTGTAGAAGGAAAAAAATATATAAATTTTCATCCCAACTCATAGTTAGATTTTCCGATCGATTTTTTAAATAGAAAATTAAATATTTTAAAATAGCGAAGTAAGATTTAAAAATTATTTCTTTTATTATATAACATACAGCATTATGTAGTAGAAAGAAGACCAATTTTCATCCAACAAATTTCAAAACCTGTGCTTAATGTCTCGTTCAAACCTTTAAAACAGAAATTTTAACTATCTTTAAAAACAGAAATATTGATTAAAAATATTTATTTTATTATATACTATACATTATTACGTAGAAGGAAGGACATATATAAATTTTAAACATACAAATTTCAACACTCACTCTTAAACTCTCTTTCAAACATTTTGAAACTGAAATTTTAAGTATCTTAAAAAAGGGAAATATTGTTTGTCACCAGTATTATCAAAAGTATTAACATAAAATTCTATCTACCTCCAGGGTGTAGTGGGAATGATAGTTTCATACCTTTACTTCCATTAATTACTATAGAAAAAATTTGGGAAGAACTTAACGATAATTTCGACGTAGCTAAGAAAACTTTGAATTATTTTTCTAAATGAATTCAACGTGATTCTAAACTGCATTCACAGTATCAGAAAAATTTAGAGGAGTATGAAGATATACAAATTATTGAGAGTGTACCAGGTAATTGTCACTGAAAAAACAAACCATTTTTTAACAGCCTCATAAAGTACTTTACAATTATGTAAAATTAAAAATTTTACTGATCCCGTCACATGGCAGGCTATATGCTTGTATGAAATGAGGACACATCATTGAAATTTAAACCCTATATTTTTTTACGATTCCACTTCATTACTTTATACAAGAATGAAATAAAAATTTGCATAAAACGAAATAAATACTTTGAAGTTCTTAATAATTTATGCTGCAAAGCATATGTTATGTGATGATTTATGATTTTTCCCCTTTCATGACTCCCTAGTAAGTATATTCTGTATGAAAATTCAAATGTAATAAATTATCTCTTTCAAACTCAAAGCTTTAGGTAGTACGGTCATAAATTAACTCTATCAATCATTTGCTGACAAAGCTCCTTTTTAAGTTAATATAGTTTCAGAACAATTTACTTATTCACAAACACGAATATGTATATGACACGTATATAAATTTTCCAAGTTTCAACAGTCACGCTTAGAGATTCCTCAAACTTTGAAACAGAAATTTTAAATAGCGAAATATTATTTAGGAAATATTTCTCTTATTATGTAGCATATAGTATTATGCATAAGGAATAGAATATATAAATTTTCTTTGCGCAATTTTCATCACTCAAACTTAAATTTTCCTCAAACTTTCAAACAGAAATGTTAAATATCTTAAAGTAGCGAAATATTATTTAACAAATATTTCTCGTATTATAAAGAATACTTTGATATGTAAAAGGAAGAAGATATATATATTTTAATCACAGAAATTTAAACTCATTCTTAGATTTTCTCCGAATTTTTAAAGATATATCTTAAATATTTTAAAGTAGTGAAGTATTATTTAGATAATATTTTTCGTAATATAAAGTATACATTTTTATGTAGAAGGAACAAGATGTATAAATTTTCCTCCAAACTCATGCTTAAATTTTCCGACATATTTTTTTAAATAGAAAAATTAAATACTGTAAAATAGTGAAGTAAGATTTAAAAAAATATTTCTTTTATTATATAGCATACAGTATTAAGTATATGAATAAAGACCAATATTCATCCAATATTCATCGAAAAAATTTCAACACCTATGTTTAATATATCCTTCAAAACTTTAAAACAGAAATTTTAAATATTTTAAAATAAAGATGTATTTTTTAACAAACATTTCTTTTACTATATAGCATACATGATTATGTAGAAGGAGGGAGATATATGAATTTTAATCACATAAATTTCCATACTGCCTGCTAAACTCTCCTTCAAACTTTTGAAACAGAGATTTTAAATACATAAGAAATGGGATACATAACTTTTCCTTGCACAACTTTCACTACTCCCTCTCAAACTTTCCTCAAATTATGAAACAGAAATATTAAATATATTAAAGTGCTGAAACAGTATTTAACAAATATTTTACTTATTATGTAGCAAAAATTAAATAACAGGAAGAAGTTGTGTAAATTTTCTTCCAACAAAATTTAAAAACTCGAGCTTTAACTTCCCCTATATTGTGAAACAGGTTTTGAATACTTTAAAACGAAAAAGTATTATGTAACAAATATTTCATTAATCATATAGAGCAGATTAGACCATTATTATGCATTATTATAGATCAATATTATGCAGATGAGAGAAGATATAAAAATATTTATTTTACAAATTGCAACACTCATCCTTAGATTTCCCTCACGTTTTTAAACAGAAATTTTAAATATATTGAAGTAGTGAAATATTACTTAATAAATAGTTATCTTTTTGTATAGTGTATATTATTATGTAGTAGGTATGAAGATTCCCTTTGTCCGAGCACGCTCCAAAACAGCTGACCGGAGTACACCTGTGTACGGAGTACAGTAGCGTGGAGTCGCAGAGTCTGGAATCTTGACAATCGGACTGAATAGACGAATACGAACCTGATGGATAACGTTAATGATTGCTGGGAAATTATATGGAGGGACAGCCAGCGAATGAGAATTCAGCTAAAAAAATATAACTGTAACTTTAGCTGGAGTTCTCCTGTAACTGGGATCTTAACTGAGGAAAAAACAGTGGTGGTACCGTAACTGACCCCATAGGTATAAAAAGCCTACAATTTTACAACTCAGGCTTTTCGTCATTTTTTTCGGAGGTGTTTTGTCCTTGTGGAGGCTTTCGCCTTTTTTACCAGAGAGCTTGCTAGTTCCGGAGATTCATAAAGTCCTCTCATATAGGGAGCGGCCGAGTCTAGGATACCGAACGGGGGATAAATTGGGTTTGATTGCACCCTGAAAAGCCTCCCCATTTGTAAGAGATTATTAAATCTCTTGTTTTCCTTTCGACTGTGATCGTCGTGAGGAAGTATTACCGGCAACCATCCTTTGCAGTTCTTCGTGATTCAGGAATTAACATTCCTTTGTAAATAGCCGTATTTAATTCAGAATTAAAGTGAATTTCCAAGTTTATCTTTGACTGTGATCCATTATTCACGTTACCTCTCATTTGAGAATATTGAAGGCGTCACAGAGGATTGACATATATAAATTTTCATAACCCAATTTTCAACACTCACGCTTTCCCTGGAACTTTGAAACAGAAATTTCAAATATCTAAAAGTAACAAATTATTATTTAACAAATATTTCTCTTATTATATAAGATACATAATATATTATTATGAAGAACCAGTACCATTCTTCTAAAATACTCATGTACTTTCTTAAATTTATTATGTGGAGGACATGACCAAGTATTTCTATCAACACACAGTTATGAAACTTTATCCATAAATACATAAAAGTATCAGTAAATTAATAACTTTGGAAGTTTTTAATAAAAACTTTTTAAAAAAATGAACTTACATTATACATTTACATTTAAAAGTAGAAAAATGAGGGTTTAGAAGACGATTACGACCATTCAAACCCTTATCGGATATAAATTAATATTTGAAAAATTTAATATTGAGATATTCATTTTGTTTAACTTCAAAGTTCCCTTAATAAATATAGCAAGATATAAAGATTTTTATTATTTCTATGCACATAATTCTATTGAGGAAAGTTCTTTTTCAAATTATCTATATTTTCTCTTTTCTTACATCTATTATGAAGAACCCATTGATAACGTTAATTTACGATCCTCTACATTTTTAACACTAATACCTTTGTAAGAAATTTTTATATTTATTAATATTTAAAATAATAAATGTTACTTCATATTTCGTAGCTTACTATAATATAGTATGCTTTAAAACATCTCTAGATATACGTTAAAATGAATCAGTATATCAGTTTTGAATTATAATTTAAATTATTCAAATTCAATTAAAATTTATTAAATTTAAATTATTAAAGTTATTTTTCCGAATTTTTCATAAATATTCAACATACAAACATAAAAGTGTTATTTATTAATTAACTCCTTGATAAAATAATGAACAAACATATTCAAAAAGATTTTAAATAGTAGTTATGCAAAAATACATAAACCCGTTAAAATTAATACAAATTAATACTTAATAATTAATAATTAAGGAACATGCTATAATGAATGGATTAAGAGAGAATTAGAGTGTGGGTAGCTTAAGTTCACTCACTTAACACACTGTATGCGGGACACGTACTAGTTAGTTTTCTGACGATTGATACTTGAGCGCGAGTCCCGTACTAGTACGGATTAACGTAACAACATGGTAATAATACCCAAAAAAATCCAAAAAGATTTTAAATAGTAGTTATACAAAAATAGATAAATGCGTTAAAATTAATACAAATTAATAATTAATAATTAAGGAACATGTTAAAATGAATGGATTAAGAGAGAAGTAGAGTGTGGGTAGCTTAAATTCAATTACTAAACACATTGTATGCGGAACACGTACTAGTAAGTTTTCTGACAATTGATACTTGAGCGCGGGTCACGTACTAGTACGGATTAGCGTAACAACATGGTAATAATGACCAAAAAAAATCCAAAAAGATATTAAATAGTAGTTATGCAAAAATACATAAACCCGTTAAAATTAATACAAATTAATACTTAATAATTAATAATTAAGGAACATGCTATAATGAATGGATTAAGATAGAAGTAGAGTGTGGGCAGCTTAAATTCACTTACTTAACACATTGTATGCGGGACACGTACTAGTACGTTTTCTGACGATTGATACTTGAGCGCGGATCACGTACTAGTACGGGTTAGTGTAACAACATGGTTTGTTTGTGAGTACAAAAATAACGGTATATACAGGAAAACGAAGCCGAATGTTCTTGTCTACTACATAGATTCTGGAAAAATTTAGACAAATAAAAACTAGTTTTTACATCATTCGATGCGGAACCACAGAACAGGAAGGTTGATTAAAACCCTAAATATGACCTAAATATGACCCCCGTGGAAGATTATCATTAGATATGCGGAAACATATTTTAGAGAAAATTGTTACTACTGAGAAGAAGAAAAAGCCGCAAAGACAACGGTGTGTGTGTGCTGTGAAAAAAGTGAGGAGTGAAACATCTTACATATGCAAGTTTTGTCGTGTATCTCTTCATAGTTTTGTTAACAACATGGTTTGTTTGTAGGTACAAAAATAACGGCATATACAGGAAAACGAAGCCGAATCTACTATCCTATCTACTACATAGATTCTGAAAAAATTAGACAAAAAAAACTACTTTTTACATCCGTCGATGCGGAACTACAAAACGGGAAGTGTAATTAAAACCCTAAATATGACCTAATTATGACCCTCCTGGAAGATTATCATTGGATATGCGGAAACATATTTTAGAGAAAATTGTTACTACTGGGAAGAAGAAAAAGCCGCAAAGACAATGTCGTGTGTGTGCTGTGAAAAAAGTGCGGAGTGAAACATCTTACATATGCAAGTTTTGCCGTGTACCTCTTCATAGTTTTGTTAAAACATGGTTTGTTTGTGGGTACAAAAATAATGGTATATACAGGAAAACGAAGCCGAATGTTCTTGTCTACTACATAGATTCTGGAAGAGGACAAATAAAGACTAGTTTTTACAACAGTCGATGAGGAACCACAAAACGGGAAGTGTAATTAAAACCCTAAATATGACCTAAATATGACCCTCCAGGAAAATTATCATTGAATATGCGGAAACATATTTTAGAGAAAATTGTTACTACTGGGAAGAAGTAAAAGCCTCAAAGACAATGTCGTGTGTGTGCTGTGAAAAAAGTGAGGAGTGAAACATCTTACATATGCAAGTTTTGGCTTGTACCTTTTCATAGTTTTGTTAACAACATGGTTTGTTTGTGGGTACAAAAATAACGGTATATACAGGAAAACGAAGACGAATCTACTATCCTATCTACTACATAGATTCTGAAAAAATTAGACAAAAAAAACTACTTTTTACATCCGTCGATGTGGAACTACAAAACGGGAAGTGTAATTAAAACCCTAAATATGACCTAAATATGACCCTCCTGGAAAATTATCATTGGATATGTGGAAACATATTTCAGAGAAAATTGTTACTACTGGGAAGAAGAAAAAGCCGCAAAGACAATGTCGTGTGTGTGCTGTGAAAAAAGTGCGGAGTGAAACATCTTACATATGCAAGTTTTGCCGTGTACCTCTTCATAGTTTTGTTAACAACATGGTTTGTTTGTGGGTACAAAAATAATGGCATATACAGGAAAACGAAGCCGAATCTACTATCCTATCTACTACATAGATTCTGAAAAAATTAGACAAAAAAAACTACTTTTTACATCCGTCGATGCGGAACTACAAAACGGGAAGTGTAATTAAAACCCTAAATATGACCCTCCTGGAAAATTATCATTGGATATGCGGAAACATATTTTAGAGAAAATTGTTACTACTGGGAAGAAGAAAAAGCCGCAAAGACAATGTCGTGTGTGTGCTGTGAAAAAAGTGCGGAGTGAAACGTTACATATGCAAGTTTTGCCGTGTACCTCTTCATAGTTTTGTTAAAACATGGTTTGTTTGTGGGTACAAAAATAATGGTATATACAGGAAAACGAAGCTAATCTACTATCCCATATACTAAATAGATTCTCGAAACATTTAGACAAAAAAAACTACTTTTTACATCAGTCGATGCCTAACCATAGGATGGGAATTTTAATTAAAACTCTAAATCTGACCTAAATATGACCCTCCTGGAAAATTATCATTGGATATGCGGAAACATATTTCAGAGAAAATTGTTACTACTGGGAAGAAGAAAAAGCCGCAAAGACAATGGTGTGTGTGTGCTGTGAAAAAAGTGAGGAGTGAAACATGTTACATATGCAAGTTTTGCCGTGCACCTCTTCATAGTTTTGTTAACAACATGGTTTGTTTGTGAGATACAAAATAACGGTATATACAGGAAAACGAAGACGAATCTACTATCCTATCTACTACATAGATTCTGGAAACATTTAGACAAAAAAAATACTTTTTACATCAGTCGATGCGGAACCACAGAACGGGAATTTTAATTAAAACCCTAAATCTGACCTAAATATGACCCTCCAGGAAAATTATCATTGTATATGCGGAAACATATTTTAGAAAATTGTTACTACAGAAGAAGAAAAACCAGCATATACAATGTCGTGTGTGTGCTGTGAAAAAAGTGAGGAGTGAAACATCTTACATATGCAAGTTTTGGCTTGTACCTTTTCATAGTTTTGTTAACAACATGGTTTGTTTGTGGGTACAAAAATAACGGTATATACAGGAAAACGAAGACGAATCTACTATCCCATATACTAAATAGATTCTCGAAACATTTAGACAAAAAAAATACTTTTTACATCAGTCGATGCGGAACCACAGAACGGGAATTTTAATTAAAACCCTAAATCTGACCTAAATATGACCCTCCAGGAAAATTATCATTGTATATGCGGAAACATATTTTAGAGAAAATTTTTACTACTGAGAAGAAGAAAAAGCCGCAAAGACAATGTCGTGTGTGTGGTGTGAAAAAAGTGCGGAGTGAAACATCTTACATATGCAAGTTTTGTCTTGCACCTTTTCATAGTTTTGTTAACAACATGGTTTGTTTGTGGGTACAAAAATAATGGTATATACAGGAAAACGAAGCTAATCTACTATCCCATATACTAAATAGATTCTGGAAAAATTTAGACAAAAAAGAATACTTTTTACATCAGTTAATGAGGAACCACAGAACGGGAATTTTAATTAAAACACTAAGTATGACCTAAATATGACCCTCCAGGAAAATTATCATTGGATATGCGGAAACATATTTTAGAGAAAATTGTTACTACTGGGAAGAAGTAAAAACCACAAAGACAATGGCGTATGTGTGGTATGAAAAAGTGCGGAGAGAAACATGTTACATATGTAACTTTTGCCGTGTACTTCTTCATAATTTTGCTAACAACATGGTTTGTTTGTGGGTACAAAAATAACGTTATATACATGAAAACGAAACCGAATCTACTATCCTATCTACTACAAAGATTCTGGAAAAATTTAGCAAAAAAAAACTACTTTTTACATGAGTCGATGCGGAACCACAGAACGGGAAGTTTAATTAAAACCCTAAATATGACCTAAATATGACCCTCCAGGAAAATTATCATTGAATATGAGAAAACATATTTTAGAGAAAATTGTTACTATTTGGAAGAAGAAAAAGCCGCAAAGACAATGGTGTGTGTGTGGTGTGAAAAAAGTGCGGAGTGAAACATGTTACATATGCAAGTTGTGTCGTGTACCTCTCATAGTTGTTAACAATGTTTGAACGTTACCACACTGTAAACATTATAATTTTATGATTGCTCTTTTCATTTTTTATAAATTAAAAATTTTTATATATAGCATAATTAGAACAAATTAAAACTATATACTACTATCCTTTGATTCCATATTTACCTACTATTTTAAAAAATTATCCCTAAAATATAAAATAAATCTTATGGTTGTCTTTAACATTTCTATTTAGAATTTTTCTATATATTTCAATGTAAAATACGAAAAGGTGCTAGAAAAATTAAATAATTTTCGATCTATTGAGATTTCACTGAATAACTAAATTTACGCTGAAAACGCCAGCTCCCGGTAAATTCCGCTGCGAAATGTACCCAATGTGTTAACATGCAAGAGAAATAAAATAAAGATTGTCCCAGGATTTTTGCTATTTTCGGCTATAATTGAAATCAAATTAATGCAAAAATGTACACTTAAAATGTTCATAATACTTGATAAATATTCACGTAACTTTGACAAACAAGGCCCTCCGGAGACATAATGTAATTTTGATAGCATTAAAAGCAATCAATAAACGCCTTATAAATTAGACGAAAATTCTATTAATTAAATCAGAAAAGCGAAAACTTTCCTTTTAACGAACAAAAATTATACTTTTTGTGTAATGCAATTGTGACAGAAGCTTAAACGCGCCTCGTTTATCTGATGTGTTGAAAATCAATACTGATTCGCTAATACCCAAAGAGGAACTCCGCTTGCAATAATGTGCACTAATTTCAACGGTGGTGAATGTGTTAACCTACAAATAATTATACTTAATACTTTTCTAATTAAACTAGAGAATTCTTTCACAGCTCTTGTTTTGGGAAACGAAAATAGATTTTGTAGGTATGTTACGCTTACTTTTCGAAAATGTTATTTTAGACTGAAAAACAATTCTTATCTTGTTTTGACATGTTAAAATAAATTATTTTTTTAAATATTATGGAAAGAGGTATTTTCTTAAATACATTGTTTTCTGGAAAGTTAATGCTATAAAGCACGAAAAAAAACACTATGTTATTTTTACTTATTAACAAGAAGAACTCCGCTTGCAATAATGTGCACTTATTTCAACGGTGGTGAATGTGTTAAGCTAAAAATAATTATACTTAATACTCTTCTAATTAAACTACAGAATTCTTTCCCAGGTCTTGTTTTGGGAAACGAAAATAGATTTTGTAGGTATGTTACGCTTACTTTTCGAAAATGTTATTTTAGACTGAAAAACAATTCTTATCTTGTGTTGACATGTTAAAATAAATTATCTTTTAAATATTACGGAAAGAGGTATTTTCTTAAATACATTGTTTTCTGGAAAGTTAATGCTATAAAGCACGAAAAAAACACTATGTTTTTTTACTTATTACCAAGAGGAACTCCACTTGCAATAATGTGCACTAATTTCAACGGTGGTGAATGTGTTAAGCTACAAATAATTATACTTAATACTTTTCTAATTCAACTAGAGAATTCTTTCACAATTCTTGTTTTGGGAAACGAAAATAGATTTTGTAGGTATGTTACGCTTACTTTTCGAAAATGTTATTTTAGACTGAAAAACAATTCTTATCTTGTTTTGACATGTTAAAATAAATTATCTTTTAAATATTACGGAAAGAGGTATTTTCTTAAATACACTCTTTTCTGGAAAGTTAATGTTATAAAGCACTAAAAAACACTATTTATGTTATTTTTACTTATTACCAAGAGGAACTCCGCTTGCAATAATGTGCACTAATTTCAACGGTGGTGAATGTGTTAAGCTACAAATAATTATACTTAATACTTTTCTAATTAAACTAGAGAATTCTTTCCCAGGTCTTGTTTTGGGAAACGAAAATAGATTTTGTAGGTATGTTACGCTTACTTTTCGAAAATGTTATTTTAGACTGAAAAACAATTCTTATCTTGTGTTGATACGTTAAAATAAGTTCTCTTTTAAATATTACCGAAAGAGGTATTTTCTTAAATACATTGTTTTCTGGACAGTTAATGCTATAAAGCACGAAAAAAACACTATGTTATTTTTACCTATTACCAAGAGGAACTCCACTTGCAATAATGTGCATTTAAAAGTGCTTAGTTCAAATAATAATCTTTAAATCTTTTTAAAGTATAAATTGTTTTTGTAGTTTACGCTTACTTCAAATTATTTTAGACTGAAAAATACTTCTGAATTTTCTCTTTTATACTGTTGCTATTTTATTATTTCATTTTCTAAATATATGAAGACTTGAAACAACATTGATCTTATGTCATAGCACGAAAAAATATTGTATTTTAAGTTATTTAAATAGGTAGATACAACCAACATTTTAAAATAAATTTTCACTATCTGGAAATTACTATATATTTCATAACCCTATGTAAAATTAATGCCATATTTCCAGGTACTTTTTTACTATGAATGTATAATTCAAGAAGAGGTATTAATCAATGTAACAATAAGTTACATTCGGTTCAACTTTTCTTTACCTCTTCCCGTGAGTCATCGTTAAAGACATACCAGAACAGGACCGGTTTGAACTAGAAAGAAACTTCGGACTTCTCCAACCAATGGAAGGGAACATAAAGCTAGCCACCAGGGTTACACCTCCTTTAGATGTGTACTGGCAACCCATGGTATCTGAGGGATCTTTTCTATCGTTCTTCCTGGTAGTCCTGGTCGAACGACTGCCGATTGGTTAGGGTGCTGTCCTTCGGTACCGGAGTTCGTGGGTTCGAATCCCACTGTGGAATGAATGTTCGTAGCCATTCGGAATCGGCTTTAAGCTGTAGGTCCCGGTCTCATTAACCCTCAAACGAAACCATCCTGGTACTGATTTACCTTGTAGATTTTGCTTTACCTTACTCAATAATCTTTGAACCATGACGGAGCTCTCATAGGTCAGCAGCGGCTGGGTGCCATTATGGGTCGCTGTTGTAATGATTGGAATCAGTAGCAAGTTGCTGTTGTATTAAGCTGGATTGGCGTAAAACAAATTCTTTTATCCTAGAATGTTATATTAGGCCCAAATTTACCACTCTTACCCTAGAATGTTGGCCCCAGGGGAACATCTTCAGGTGTGTACGGGCTTCACTAACCCGGGGTACCTGAGTGATCTTTTCTAGTGTTCTTCCTGGCAGTCTTGAGTTTACCTTTGTAGAGTTTGCTCCTTACCGGGTTGGACCACATTAATATTTGAACCATGACGGAGCTCTCATAGGTCAGCAACGTCTTGGTACCCGTTATGGGTCGCTGTTGTGATGACTGGAATCAGTATCAAGTTGCTGCTGTATGATTTTTTTAAGCTGGGTTGACGTAAAACAAATTCTCTTATCCTAGAATGTTGGCTCCCAGGAGCACACGTCCTTTAGGTGTGTACAGGCTTCACGAACCCGGGGTACCTGAGTGATCTTTTCTGGAGTTCTTCGTTTTACTCCTGAGTTTACCTTTGAAAAGTTTGCTCCTTACCGGGTTGGACCTCAATAATCTTTGAACCATGACGGAGCTCTCATAGGTCAGCAGCGGCTGGGTGCCATTATGGGTCGCTGTTGTAATGATTGGAATCAGTAGCAAGTTGCTGTTGTATTAAGCTGGATTGGCGTAAAACAAATTCTTTTATCCTAGAATGTTGATTTGGATGGCTTAGGCCGGGGCAGAGATTTACCACTCTTACCCTAGAATGTTGGCCCACAGGGGCATACCTCCTTTAGATGTGTATGGGCTTCACGAAACCAAGGTATATGAGTGATCTTTTCTAGCATTCTTCCTAGTAGTCCTGAGCTTACCTTTGTAAATTTTGCTCCTTACCGGGTTGGATCACATTAATCTTCGAACCATGACGGAGCTCTAGTAAGTCAGCAGCGGCTTTTTAGCCGTTATGGGTCGCTGTTGTGATGACTGGAATCAGTAGCAAGTTGCCGCTGTATGGCTTTTTTAAGCTGTGTTGGCGTAAAACAAATTCTCTTATCCTAGAATGTTGATATGGATGGCTTAGGCCAGGGCAGAGATTTACCACTCTTATCCTAGAATGTTGGCTCTCAGGGGCACACCTCCTTTAGGTGTGTACCGGCTTCATGAACCTGGTGTACTTGAGTGATCTTTTCTGGAGTTCTTCGTTTTACTCCTGAGTTTACCTTTGAAAAGTTTGCTCCTTACCGTGTTGGACCACATTAATCTTTGTAACATGTCGGAGCTCTCGTAGGTCAGCAAAGGTTTTGTAGCCGTTATGGATCCCTATTGTGATGACTGGAATCAGTAGCAAGTTGCTGCTGTATGGTTTTATTAAGTTAAGTTGGTGTAAAACAAATTCTCTTATTCTAGAATGTTGATATGGATGGCTTAGGCTGGGGCAGATATTTACCACCACTTTTACCCTAAAATGTTGTCTCAACATTTACGGAACATCCAGTATAAGACTATCTTCTTAACCCCTAAACCAGGGGTAGGCAAACTACGGCCAGCGGATAGAATTTTAAGTTGCCGGTCCTAAGCAAATTAAAAAGAAATATATATTTATACATTATATATCCATCCCCTTTTCCTCTTTGTTTAAATATTATATTCCAAATTTATTATTTCACGCTCAGGAGATCAGCGGTATATTTGCTTCTTATATCTAAACAAGTGTTTTCAACTCTGAGCCTTAAAAAAAATAATTTCGGAAGTAGACTGACAGATGAGCATTTAGCCTCTTTCCTTAAAATCAGTACATCTCACTTCGAACCTCAGTATAAGGAACTTTTAAAAATGAAATCGCAATTTCATTCATCTCATTAACATATTTAAACCGTGATACTTGTATATTGTTTTTAAAATTTTAGAAAAATTTATCTTGGTCCTCCGAATTTATTTTCTTTCGATTTTTGGCCTGTGACTGAAAAGGTTTGCCCATCTCTGCCCTAAACGTAAATTTATTTAAGTGTACACATCACCTTTAAGCGACTTCAAAATCAGGAATTTTTGTTATTTTTCGATTTGCCATAACTTTTTGTCGTATTATGGAAATTAATTGGAAATTTTAGCATTTAATCTCTGAATCTAGTTAATTACTTTCCTGTATTTACTTTGTTTCTGGTAAGTAAGAATTTTTTTATGTAATAAAATAAAAGTTCTTGTTTTGAAAATTTAAACATTTTACTGTCACAATTAGCGCAGTGTTACAGCAACACATACTATATTTCAGCAATAATTTTTGCATTTTTATAAACAAAAGACATTAGGTATTATTCTCCACCTATTTAAAATTTAAAAGCTATCAGAAATTTTACACCAGGAGAATAAATTTTCAAAAAACCTAAAATAACGTAAGAAAAATAAATTTCAAATACAATAAATAACCCATAAAATAAAAAACTTTCAAAAAAGTAGGTGGAGTTTCACTGTAGTACTATAATGTACTTACCTTGAAAATTATAGATCCATACGTGCAATAGTTTTTTTTTTCTCCAGAGTGTGCGCAAGTTTGAAAACCATCATTTTGAGTAAAATGCATTTAAAGTTAAAACTTTAGATATTTTCATCCTATTTCCGTTAAAACATTTGATAAAATGGTTTAAAATTGCCTATATGTATGCATTGTCCCTTCTATTTCTAATATTTATACTTTTATAGCAATTTTATACTTATTTCTTGCTTTGCAAGCCACTAATGTAAGCATCTCAGCCATGATTTAAGCCAATCGAATCAGCTGTTGATCACTGTTGTATGTAAACACTCTTGCATAATTACCAATTTCTTAACACAGTTCTTGAATAACACTAGTTCAAACAATATGACCATCATTAAATACATAAAATGCATCATTTACGACTATTTGAACAATATTAATCTTAAAACAGTTTCAACGCTAAAAGTGATGACACAAAGGCAGGGTGATTTAAATGTCCCATGCTGCTAGTGTTTCTTTTTATGTTATAGTTTTACAGGTTGTAATTCGAATATTTCAATGGGGTTTGTTTTAAGAGATTCAGAAAATTCCAAAGATTGTAAAAATGCAAAAAACAAAAAAAATTGATATTTTGAAGGTTTAAAGGTGATATGTCCCCTTAAGTCATTTAAATTTCAGTATTAAAATTAATTTTAAAAAAATGGATTTAAAGTTCAAAATTAAAATGTAGCTTCATATACTGACTGTAGATACAACTGTCAGTCATGAGCTACAATGTTCTATTTTTCATTATCTTCTGTCTTACAAGTGTTACAATCTTAAAACCACTTTCTTTTATGAGTATGCTAGAAAAACCCGTCTAAAGAATATTCCCAAATTTTGCTTGACTTTCATTTAACACTTTGACAGTTTCATTTTTTCTAGAATTCGGTCAAAAAAAAGTCAATTTTTTTATTACTTTTATTTGTTTATTTTACATTTTTAAGTAAAGATATGTTATTAAAATTAACATTTCTAATATTTTTAAGCATTTATTACAACTTTTTTCTTTCTATGAAAGCATCATAGAACTGAAGTTTACCTTTAGTCTCATCGATATCCAAGTTAATTTTTGGAATCCCAGTGAATAGCAAATCTAGGAGGGGGATCCGAAGGATTATCACAATTTCAAAAAAATTGTCTAGCTTGACTGATTCTATTTGTAATACTATCAGAGTCACTACTATCCAGGTCATCTAGTAAACTTTCGCTACTATCATTTACAGATAATTCAGTTTCTGATTCCGAGTCACAGTTCGAATCGCAAGAAATTATCTCCATACGCTCTGAATTATCCCTTATTTAAAAGTAAAAATATATTATTCAACTCTTACATCCATAAAATTATCAGGCGGTTAGTAAAATATAACTAGAAAGCTATACACTGAAAGGTAAGAATTCGTCTTCTGATACAAAACATGCGAAAAAACCTGCGCTTTTTAACCAATCAGATTAGAAAATACAATAAACTGCAAACTATCATTTAATGGACGACATATATACGAATAATTTGTTACTAAAATCGGAAAAAATACGGCCGAAACAGTGCAAGCAAAATAGAAATCAGATTGCCCGAACACCGTACGGGCAAATCAGTAAAGGCCCGAAAGCTGTGCCCGTACGGCGTACGGGCAAAACAGGGAAGGGGTTAATAAACAGACGAGAGTTTTATAAAATTTAATTATCTATATCAAGACTTTTTATGAAAATCGAAATTCTTAAAGGGAATACAATATATTATACGTGTAAGTTTCAATCCCGATCAAATGTTCAATAAACTACACTGTCGCTATTTTTAAAATTTCGTAGCCTATCCTGGAAATTCTATTACAGATTTTGCTTTTCGTGTCTTTCGATTTTCATGTTTCGAAGGCTTCGAAAATAAAAAACTCTCTCCTACGTACTAAAAATAACTCATCCATAAATTATTCCAATTCAGAAAACGGGGCGAGGTTTGCAAAAATCCGAATAAGCTTTCACTCTTTGAAGGGATTTCGAATCTCTCTTTGTCAGGACCAAATATAAATAAATGGCATCCAAGAGTTTTGAGTGATATGACTGGCTATTTATTCTTTTGGCTATCTATGGGACAGTTTGGGAGGGATAAATGGATTGTCCAGTAATAAAAAAAGTCCATTTATAGAGAGTACGAGTATATGTTAGGTATTCGGAAGATATATAGGAGAATTTATGAAGAGAAACCAATGGTGAAAAAAATGTACACAGGGAAAAGTAAATGGAACCCTATATAAGAAGAGAAATAAACTGACATAGAGAAGAGCAGTTTTATTAAGCAGGAAAAGATGTATGTAACCAAAAGAAGTAATATGGTGGCTGTAAAAATTCCTATATAGGTAAGGTTAGATGTTTATGAAATTAAAGCTGTTTATGAGCTTAGTTGTTAAATACATAGGTGGGGTAAAACCAATCCCAGTTAAAGAAAATTAGAGATGTATTGCTTCTATTTTTCTGTATAATCCCACTTAAGATTATCCCAAATAACATAGTTATATCTTGTAACACCATTATATGTTCTTATAAGAATAGAGTTAAAAAATCAAAAATTTAAAACCTGAGATTCAATAATCTTTGTACTCTTAAAAGAAATAACTGGTACATAGATACAGCTCAGATATTTAAAAAAAAATAGTGTTGTTTCATGTAACTACATTATATGTTTTCATTATAAAAATAGCGTTACAAAATAAGAAATTTAAAACCTGAGACTCAACGTCCTTTTTACCCTGAAAAAGAAAATCTGCTACATAGATAGGCTTAGATATTTAAGAAAATAATGCTGTTTCATGTAGCAACATCATATGTTTTCATTATAAGAATAGCGTTAAAAAATCTAAAATTGAAAACCTAAGCTTCACCAATCTTTGTACTCTTAAAAGGAAAAACTGGGACATAGATAAGCTTAGTATTGTAACTGCGTGATTTAGCGGTGTGTCGACATCAAAGAACTTTGCTTTGAGAGGTGGACTTCTCTTGTGTGGATACAAAAGGATTGTTTTCCCCGGCACCACGATGTCTACACTGTTTTGCCCTATAGTAGAGGAACAATATACCAGACAACCTGGCACCTTCACTGACAGCCAAAAATAGGATCACTGGAACGACAAAGGATTCACCGCGACTTGGATGTAGACGCTAAGAATTCCAGAGACGCCTGGGTTTGCGGTCGATGATTGTTTAACCAGGACCAATCCAGTTGTTCGAAGGTGAGGTCATCGCTGGGTGATCCAATAATGAAATTGTGGGTGCGGCCTCTCTCTTAAAAGCCCCTCCCTTAGAAAGAGATGAGAGAAGATTTGTTTTTTAGAGAAGTTAGTTAGCTAGCAATCAGCTAATTCAGAGGTCGCCTTGACCAGTCTTTCTATCGGAGAGTTTTTTGCTATAATCCCACCTTGGGATGTTTTCTTTAAAGAGTAGCCCGCATCGGCTAACACGGAGGTCGCCTCGACCAGTCTCTCCATTGGAGAGTTTAATTTAGCGAAATCTCATCTTGGGATATATCTCTTGCTGATATTTAAACGATACCCTGTGCATTGGGTTTCCTTTTCTAATATAATCCTCTTCAGGATTGTTTACATTTTTCCTTCGGAACTCTAATTGTGCTCTGATATTCTACCAGTACTTCAGTGAACTTTCGCGAGAGCTACCGAATTGTTCCTTCCGTCGAATTATCCATATTTCGGCAGAGACTGATTTTAGTTAATGCACGTCTCTACTCAGGCCTACGTGTACTAATCACTTACTTGTGATCGGAATTTTTTTTTGTGTGTGTGTAGTTGAGAAATGATGTGTATAGCAGAAGTGTAAATAAATTCATTAATCAGGATACACCTGATTCTTCCTTGTGTCACCTAAAACAGGGACCGGATAAGTTACAATATTTAAGAAATTTGTGCTGATTCCTGTAGCAACATTATATGTGCTTATTATAAGAATAACGGTAAAAAATCAAAAATTTAAAACCTGAGATTCAACGTCCTTTGTACCCTTATAAACAAAAAAATGGTACATAGATAAGCTTAGATATTTAAGAAAATAATACTGTTTCATGTAACAACATTATATGTTTTCATTATAAGAATAGCGTTAAAAAATCAAAAATTTAAAACATCAGATTCAACGTCCTTTGTACTCTTAAAAGGAAAAACTGGTGCATAGATGCAGTTTAGATATTTAAGAACATACTTCTGTTTCATGTAACAACATTATATGTTTTTATTATAAGAATAGTGTTACAAAATCAGAAAAAGAAAATCTGAGATTCAACGTTCTTTGTACCCTTAAAAGGAAAACCTGGTACATAGATTCAGCTTACATATTTAAGTAAATAGTGCTGTTTCATGTAACAACATTATGTGTTTTTATTGTAAGAATAACGTTACAAAATCAAAAATTTTAAACCAGAGATTCAATGTCCTTTATACCCATAAAAGGATAAACTGTTACATAGATAAGATTAGATATTTAAGAAAATAGTTTTGTTTCACTTAACAACATTATATGTTTTCATTATAAGAATAGCGTTAAAAAATCAAAAATTTAAAACCTGAGATAAACTTCCTTTGTACCCTTAAAAGGAAAAACTGGTTCATAGATAAGCTTAGATATTTAAGAAAGTAATGCTGTTTAAAATAACAGCATTTTATGTTCTTCTTATAAGAAAAACGTTAAAATTTTTAAAACCTGAAATTCAACTTCTTTTGTACTCTTAAAGAGAAAAACTTTTACATAGAAACTTTTACGTAGGTATTTAAGAAAATAATGCTAATTAAAAATTAACAGTAGTTAAATGCAATATTCCAATTAAAAAAATTGGTGATGCATTCTTTCAACTTTTCTATACAGCCCCAAATAATGATATCTTAAATGCTAAATTTAGTTTAACCGCAATGTGTGTTAGCAGATGAATAATTTTACAATAATAATTTTCATAAAAACTTTTAAAATACATTAACCAATTAAGTAAAATAATACCAAATAAATAAATCACTAAATACATTTACACGAAACAAATTTTTATCTGTTAAGCCTGAACAAAATAATTCCAAAGTAATTAATCGTAGGATGTTTTTTATAATATCAAATTTTTCTCTGTAGTTTCTAGAGTTAATTAAAAATAATTAATTGCTTGCAAGTATGCTTTCGGAAATCAAATCTTTTTCCCTTATAAGTAAATAAAATTAAGACCAAAATAACTAATCTTACAATTCCACAGATCTTAATTTTGTCTGTTCAGCATCAGCTAAAAGTTTCTCTCCATTCCGACCTAGCCCGACGAAATAACGCTGACCTTTACCGCATTCCCTTCCTGGGCGGAAATTCTCCTCATTTCCGTGTGAGAAACGTCAAGTGACCTGTTTGACGTCTCTATTCAGCCCTTCCCTTTATGACAGATTGACGGGTGAATGCTAGAGTAATTCTCGCATCTGTAGTTCAGATAGGAGAATAAGAGAAAGTTTATTCTGAAGTAGCTTTGGAAATGATTTAACATAAGTTTTTATGAAATTTAATCAAATTATCTCAACGCATTTATCGCAGATAACACTTATTATTGTAATGCTATTAGGAGTAACTAATATTCATTCAGAACCTATTTACTAGATAAAAAGGTAAATTTTTCTCTTACAATGTAGCTGGTAATACAAATAAATATCTTATACACTGTCTCCCAATAAGTATTTGGACACCTGTGATAGAAAAGAAAAACTAACTTCATTCAAAATCAATAGTTGGTAGAGCCTCCACGAGAGGCAATTATAGCATGAATCCTCCGGGGTATACTCTCCACATATCTTTGTATTACATCTAAAAGTATTGTCTTCCACTGGGCTTAGAGTAGACATACAAGTTCCTTCACCGATTTTGGACGGGTAGTGCACCTCTTAATACGACGATACAACTGGTCCCAGAGGTTTTCGATAGGGTTCAGGTCTGGCCTCTAGGCTGGCCAGTCCATTCGATGAACTCCATTGGCACCATACCAAGCCTTGGTTGACCTCGAAACATGACAATTGGCACTGTCTTCCTGAAAGGAACAGGGATCCAACCCGTAAAACTGGCACGACGTAGAAAGCACATTGTCATCCAAAATAGTGCAGTAGGCATCAACACTGAGCTTACTATGAATGGGGATCAAGAGTTCCAGACCATACCAGAAGAAACACCCCCAAACCATAATTCCACCTCCTTCGAACTTGACTGTAGGCACAATAAATTGTGGAAGACCCAGGCCCTGTCATCCGAAGTGTGAACCTTGATTCGTCACACCAAAGAACTCACCGATCTATGGTGCAATTTCGATGTCCTTTGAGCCACATTAACCGAGTATCGCGGTTGGACTTTATGGTCAAAGGCTTATGAGTCAAAAGCTTATACTTTCCACAAGTCTTTGTATTACAGATAGTGGTATTGTCTTCCAGATCTCTAGATATGTCCCTTAAAGATCGACTACATTTGTGATACTCGATAATTATACCTTTCTCGAAATCGGAGAGCACCAAACTACGCGGCGTCTTGCATGCGACTAATGCCGATGCTGTTTCCAACATGATGTACATCGGCGGAGGTCGTGACGTACCTGAGGACCGCAGATATCGTCATTTGCATAGGTGTCCAAATACTTATCGGTAAACAGTGCAATGGTGTCCTTCAAGGAAAGCTTTTACCCATCTTGTTACAGTTCTGTAAGCCTCTTGAAGACCTAGATGACATTGTTGTGCTGTTATACCTCTGGCACATTCAGTTTTTATCCGACTTCGTTGTTCTTGTTTAGAAAACATCCTGACAACCAGGGCTTCGAACCGTAATTTTTTTTGTTCCGGTTTTCGTTCCGGTTCAACTAAAAAATTAATATCGGTTCAGTTCCGGTTTTCGCTCCGCCAAAAATAACTGTTTTCGTTTCAGTTCCAAATGAATAATTTCATTTTATGTATATTCTTATTTGTACTAAAAATATAATTCTATCATAAACAAAAAATGTAATTCTATCAAAATTTAGAAGATTTTATTCTTTTTTTAATTTATACACTATGTGAATTGACACAAACAGCAGGTACGATAAGAGCGACGAGCATTGGCATTGTTATCCATTATCAAAATCGCATTTGACAACTAGGTTCATGATTACCCACATTCGTCGTTTGACTCTCACATCGTGCACTTGGCCTTGCAATAATTATGTAAAAAAATATATTATTTATTTAACATATGAAAATTGCCTCTAATTATTAATATATCTTCTAACGTGGTTTCACTGAGATTACTTCTGTTGTCTCGGAGAATAAATTTCAACACTAACTTGTGTAGCTGGAGCTGCCAAAACCACCATAGCAATCTTATACAAGTGCGGATATGTAATTATAAAGTTGACGTTAAATTAGAAAATATTGATAAGTTGGTAACAGTAACAAAATGACTGAAAAATATATCGAACCGAAATAAACCGATATTTTTTATGGTTCAGTTCCGGTTTTCGTTCCGACCAAAATAACGTTTTTTTCCGGATTTCGGTTTTCGGTTCAGTTCCGGTTCGAAGCCCTGCTGACAACACTTACTTTAGACCGCAAGCTAATACCACGATCTGTTCTTCCTGTCACTTCCCATGCGCATGGCTTAGGAAGGAAGAGTCTTTTTGCTGAGAAGTAAGGTAGACATGTAACTCATATGAGGTGTACGCGACATTCTTTAGATTTGTTGCATAGAGTTTTACAGCAGTGTTGCCACTATTAAAGTTCCAACCGTTGCATATAAAAATTAATTCTAAATTGAAGCCCTAGATGACATTGTTGTGCTTTTATACCTCTGGCACATTCAGTTTTTATTCGTTGTTCTTGTTTAGAAAACACCCTGACAACACTTACTTTAGACCGCAAGCTAATACCACGATCTGTTCTTCCTGTCACTTCCCATGCGCATGACTTAGGAAGGAAGAGCCTTTTTGCTGAGAGGTAAGGTAGGCATGTCGCTCATATGTGGTGTACGCGACATTCTTTAGATTTGTTGCATAGAGTTTTACAGCAGTGTTGCCACTATTAAAGTTCCAACCCTTGCATATAAAAATTAATTCTAAATTGAAGCCCTAGATGACATTGTTGTGCTTTTATACCTCTGGCACATTCAGTTTTTATTCGTTGTTCTTGTTTAGAAAACACCCTGACAACACTTACTTTAGACCGCAAGCTAATACCACGATCTGTTCTTCCTGTCACTTCCCATGCGCATGACTTAGGAAGGAAGAGTCTTTTTGCTGAGAGGTAAGGTAGGCATGTCGCTCATATGTGGTGTACGCGACATTCTTTAGATTTGTTGCATAGAGTTTTACAGCAGTGTTGCCACTATTAAAGTTCCAACCCTTGCATATAAAAATTAATTCTAAATTGAAGCCCTAGATGACATTGTTGTGCTTTTATACCTCTGGCACATTCAGTTTTTATTCGTTGTTCTTGTTTAGAAAACACCCTGACAACACTTACTTTAGACCGCAAGCTAATACCACGATCTGTTCTTCCTGTCACTTCCCAGGCTCATGACTTAGGAAGGAAGAGTCTTTTTGCTGAGAGGTAAGGTAGGCATGTCGCTCATATGTGGTGTACGCGACATTCTTTAGATTTGTTGCATAGAGTTTTACAGCAGTGTTGCCACTATTAAAGTTCCAACCCTTGCATATAAAAATTAATTCTAAATTGAAGCCCTAGATGACATTGTTGTGCTTTTATACCTCTGGCACATTCAGTTTTTATTCGTTGTTCTTGTTTAGAAAACACCCTGACAACACTTACTTTAGACCGCAAGCTAATACAAGGATCTGTTCTTCCTGTCTCTTCCCATGCGCGTGACTTCCCATGCGCATAGGAAGGAAGAATCTTTTTGCTGAGAGGTAAGGTAGACATGTAACTCATATGTGGTGTACGCGACATTCTTTAGATTTGTTGCATAGATTTTAACAGCAGTGTTGCCACTATTAAAGTTCCAACCCTTGCATATAAAAATTAATTCTAAATTGAAGCCCTAGATGACATTGTTGTGCTTTTATACCTCTGGCACATTCAGTTTTTATTCGTTGTTCTTGTTTAGAAAACACCCTGACAACACTTACTTTAGACCGCAAGCTAATACAAGGATCTGTTCTTCCTGTCTCTTCCCATGCGCGTGACTTCCCATGCGCATAGGAAGGAAGAATCTTTTTGCTGAGAAGTAAGGTAGACATGTAACTCATATGTGGTGTACGCGACATTCTTTAGATTTGTTGCATAGAGTTTTACAGCAGTGTTGCCACTATTAAAGTTCCAACCGTTGCATATAAAAATTAATTCTAAATTGAAGCCCTAGATGACATTGTTGTGCTTTTATACCTCTGGCACATTCAGTTTTTATTCGTTGTTCTTGTTTAGAAAACACCCTGACAACACTTACTTTAGACCGCAAGCTAATACCACGATCTGTTCTTCCTGTCACTTCCCATGCGCATGACTTAGGAAGGAAGAATCTTTTTGCTGAGAAGTAAGGTAGACATGTAACTCATATGTGGTGTACGCGACATTCTTTAGATTTGTTGCATAGAGTTTTACAGCAGTGTTGCCACTATTAAAGTTCCAACCGTTGCATATAAAAATTAATTCTAAATTGAAGCCCTAGATGACATTGTTGTGCTTTTATACCTCTGGCACATTCAGTTTTTATTCGTTGTTCTTGTTTAGAAAACACCCTGACAACACTTACTTTAGACCGCAAGCTAATACCACGATCTGTTCTTCCTGTCACTTCCCAGGCTCATGACTTAGGAAGGAAGAGTCTTTTTGCTGAGAGGTAAGGTAGGCATGTCGCTCATATGTGGTGTACGCGACATTCTTTAGATTTGTTGCATAGAGTTTTACAGCAGTGTTGCCACTATTAAAGTTCCAACCCTTGCATATAAAAATTAATTCTAAATTGAAGCCCTAGATGACATTGTTGTGCTTTTATACCTCTGGCACATTCAGTTTTTATTCGTTGTTCTTGTTTAGAAAACACCCTGACAACACTTACTTTAGACCGCAAGCTAATACCACGATCTGTTCTTCCTGTCACTTCCCATGCGAATGACTTAGGAAGGAAGAGTCTTTTTGCTGAGAGGTAAGGTAGGCATGTCGCTCATATGTGGTGTACGCGACATTCTTTAGATTTGTTGCATAGAGTTTTACAGCAGTGTTGCCACTATTAAAGTTCCAACCCTTGCATATAAAAATTAATTCTAAATTGAAGCCCTAGATGACATTGTTGTGCTTTTATACCTCTGGCACATTCAGTTTTTATTCGTTGTTCTTGTTTAGAAAACACCCTGACAACACTTACTTTAGACCGCAAGCTAATACCACGATCTGTTCTTCCTGTCACTTCCCATGCGAATGACTTAGGAAGGAAGAGTCTTTTTGCTGAGAGGTAAGGTAGGCATGTCGCTCATATGTGGTGTACGCGACATTCTTTAGATTTGTTGCATAGAGTTTTACAGCAGTGTTGCCACTATTAAAGTTCCAACCCTTGCATATAAAAATTAATTCTAAATTGAAGCCCTAGATGACATTGTTGTGCTTTTATACCTCTGGCACATTCAGTTTTTATTCGTTGTTCTTGTTTAGAAAACACCCTGACAACACTTACTTTAGACCGCAAGCTAATACCACGATCTGTTCTTCCTGTCACTTCCCAGGCTCATGACTTAGGAAGGAAGAGTCTTTTTGCTGAGAGGTAAGGTAGGCATGTCGCTCATATGTGGTGTACGCGACATTCTTTAGATTTGTTGCATAGAGTTTTACAGCAGTGTTGCCACTATTAAAGTTCCAACCCTTGCATATAAAAATTCATTCTCTAAGTACCTCATTTGGAAAATGTTCTTAAACTATTATATAAAAAATTATTAAATATATTTAAATAGATACACAACTCATTAGTTCACAATTTTCTTTCTTCTTTACTCTTATAGAATATTTTGTAATAGACCAATGATGTTTAAGATACCACACATCTTTAATTGAAATATTTCTTTGTATATATACTCATAAAGAAATTTCATCTTTCTTCGAAAGAAGTACCATAAGTTATCCTCATAAGTAAAACAAACTTCCAAATGAGTGATATCGCAGATATTGGAAAAACAGAACGTTCCGTTAGACACTCAGATATTGGAAGACAAAACGAATTTGCGCTCCCACAAAGGGAAATTGGGAAATCGGAGATGGGAAAATGATACTTTTGGCAACAGATGTTCCGATTACAGCTTTCCGATGAATAGCATCTAAATAGATACTTCAGTGCTGCAATCTGTCATTTGTTTTCAGTTGGGTTTGTGTTTTATCAATATTTCAACTTCTTTGGTTCTTAACTACTTCTCGTATATATACTCAGTACTTGGAGGGTGCCAGCCGCCCTTTATATTCTTTTTTTAGGACTGTGTATAGAAAAGGTTTTATTTGATAATGTCATTTTAAATAAAGAGAACTAAAAAGAGACATTCGTATGTTAAATAGTATTTCTTTTCTTTTACATAACACTTATTTTATTTTGGCGACTAAATTTTCTCGCCAATTGTAACAATTTGTCCACAAGCTTGCTGACTTGACGGCTTTCATTGCGACATTATTACCTACTAGCAAATAGTCCGTCATATAACGGGATCAGTAAAGTTTTTTATTTCCCATAATTGTAAAATACCTCATGAGGCAGGTAAAAATGGTTTGCATTCTAGCTGAGAATTATCGGAATTATAGGCAAACTCAATAATTTGTTTATATTCACACTCCTCTAAGGTCTCCTTATACTGTGAATGCTGTTTAGAATCACGTTGAATTCATTTATTCAAACAGACTATAAATAGTTTTAATACCTTTCAACTACCTTTAGTCATTTATTAAAACACTAGCAAATTGCCCGTCATATGACGGGAACTGTATTTACGAGATTCTCCCTATGTAGTACCCTATGAAGTAGGTAAAAAATTGCTTGTTGGCTGAGAATTATCTGGTACACGCTCAATAATTTGTTTATCTTTACTGTCCGCATGTTATTTGCCAACTTTAATTTATCTTCTCATATTATGTGAGAGGATGGAAAGAAGAGGTTTTAATAATGAGAGTGATTATTTGGTGTTAGATATGAATGATGTCCGATATTAAGCGAATCGATTGCAAAGAGTATGGTTATGTATAAAAATCAAACGCACAAACGAAAAAACTTCTTAATTTTCAAAGAAATATAACTTAACCCTTTCTCGCCTAACGGGACACATACGTCCCAAGCAAATTTCAAAAAATTCTTTTGGGACAGAAACGCTTCTCTGTCTAATGGGTGATTTTCCCACCAGTCCTGCGAATATTTTTTAACTTATTTTCATCCACAGAACATAGATGGCACTAACGCTTTCTAGTGTGCCCTACTCATTGTTTATGCTACCAAAATTGTTCTTTTGTAAAAAAAAAAATACTCGTCGCGAAAGGGTTAAACGCTAGATATTTATTAGTGTGTGAAATAGACTCCTAGACTTTTGTAAAAAGAATTTGTTGTTAATACCGGTGATAAAAGTTTCATTGCAACAAAAAATAACCGATGATTCAATTTAAAATTATCATATATGAGCTATTTAGCAAAGCGAACACACAGTTGAATTTATTTAATCAAACCGATTATAAATAGTTTTAATACCTTCAACTTCCTTTAGTCATTTATCAAAACACTAGCAAATTGCCCGTCATATGACGGAATCTGTATTTACGAGATTTTCTAAAATTGCAAAGTACCCTTAGAAGTAGGTAAAAAAATTGTTTGTTTTTTTGGCTGAGAATTATCTGGTACAAGCTCAATAATTTGTTTTTCATTACTGATCGTATGTTAGTTATCAACTTTAACTTATCTTGTTATATTACGTGATAAGATGGACAGCAGGTGTTTCAAATATTTGCAGTGATTATTTGGCGATACAGATGAATGATGTCCAAAATTGAGTGAATCGATTGCAAACCGTATGGTTATGTATAAAAACCAAATACACAAACGAACAAGCTTCTTAATTTTCAAAGATATATAACTTAAGCTGTAGATATTTATTAGTTTGTTAAATAGACTCCTAGACTTTAATAAAAATAATTTGTTGTTAATACCGGTGATAAAACTGTCATTGCAACAAAAAATTACCGATGATTAAATTTAAAATTATCCCATATGTAACTAATCTATTATTTAAACCAAATATAAAAAAAAAATTATTTACGCAATATCCCAGTTTAGCGATGAGATCCATGCCTTTGCTGACAGGGATACTTCAGCTTAAAATTATAATCTACTAAATTGTATCTACTTTATAAAATCATTGTTCTTGTGGAATCTAGGCTTACTAAAGTCTAGATGCAGACGTAAAGGTCTTATTCTATCTTAACTTGTATATGTTGATAAAGCAATTGATTCAGTTTTTGATTATTTTCACGTTGAAGATACTTAATAATGAAATATTTTCAAATAATTAAAGCCCGAATTACTCATCAACCTAGACTCAAGTAAATCAGTTGGCATTTTTTTTATATCACACATTCATCCTTGCAATCTTCAACAAAATAAAAGTAAAATTGGTTGAGATGTGACAAGTTTTCATGGGGTAATACTTTACTTCAACGTAAAAGAAGAAAGTCAACGCAATAAAATATGCTTGAATAATGGCAGTGAGAAGATAAAGTGAAATCCTGAAATTCAACAATTTCAAGCCTGTAATCACTCCATTTATCAAACAAATCAATAACAAATTGCTGCAGAGTAATTATTTAAGTCAGCCGCATTAGTTCAGTCGGCAAAGGCAACGTTATTGTAATTGAAGTGTTCCGGGTTCAGTGTCCGAAACGGCCTAGAATCCTCCATGTTCGTTAAAGGTTACTGAGGCACATAAAATAGGTTCGTAGTCACA
>CM063499.1:46826672-46849172 GCA_032207245.1 Pardosa pseudoannulata
TGAATATCGGGAATGCAGTAAAAAATCTAAACGATGCACAGTTGTTAGATCGGTCAATGTCGCTACAAAGGCAAGTTATCGAGATTTGAGTGAGTTTAAACGTAGTGTTATAGTCGGAGGACGAGAGACAGGACATAGAATCTCCGAGATAGAGAGGAAATTTGGATTTTAAAGTAAGAACATTTCACTAGTGTACCGTGAATATCGGGAATGCAGTAAAAAATCTAAACGATGCACAGTTGTTAGATCGGTCAATGTCGCTACAAAGGCAAGTTATCGAGATTTGAGTGAGTTTAAACGTAGTGTTATAGTCGGAGGACGAGAGACAGGACATAAAATCTCCGAGATAGAGAGGAAATTTGGATTTTCCAGTAAGAACATTTCACTATTGTACCGTGAATATCGGGAATGCAGTAAAAAATCTAAACGATGCACAGTTGTTAGATCGGTCAATGTCGCTACAAAGGCAAGTTATCGAGATTTGAGTGAGTTTAAACGTAGTGTTATAGTCGGAGGACGAGAGACAGGACATAGAATCTCCGAGATAGAGAGGAAATTTGGATTTTCCAGTAAGAACATTTCACTATTGTACCGTGAATATCGGGAATGCAGTAAAAAATCTAAACGATGCACAGTTGTTAGATCGGTCAATGTCGCTACAAAGGCAAGTTATCGAGATTTGAGTGAGTTTAAACGTAGTGTTATAGTCGGAGGACGAGAGACAGGACATAGAATCTCCGAGATAGAGAGGAAATTTGATTTTCCAGTAAGAACATTTCACTAGTGTACCGTGAATATCGGGAATGCAGTAAAAAATCTAAACGATGCACAGTTGTTAGATCGGTCAATGTCGCTACAAAGGCAAGTTATCGAGATTTGAGTGAGTTTAAACGTAGTGTTATAGTCGGAGGACGAGAGACAGGACATAGAATCTCCGAGATAGAGAGGAAATTTGGATTTTCCAGTAAGAACATTTCACTAGTGTACCGTGAATATCGGGAATGCAGTAAAAAATCTAAACGATGCACAGTTGTTAGATCGGTCAATGTCGCTACAAAGGCAAGTTATCGAGATTTGAGTGAGTTTAAACGTAGTGTTATAGTCGGAGGACGAGAGACAGGACATAGAATCTCCGAGATAGAGAGGAAATTTGGATTTTCCAGTAAGAACATTTCACTAGTGTACCGTGAATATCGGGAATGCAGTAAAAAATCTAAACGATGCACAGTTGTTAGATCGGTCAATGTCGCTACAAAGGCAAGTTATCGAGATTTGAGTGAGTTTAAACGTAGTGTTATAGTCGGAGGACGAGAGACAGGACATAGAATCTCCGAGATAGAGAGGAAATTTGGATTTTCCAGTAAGAACATTTCACTAGTGTACCGTGAATATCGGGAATGCAGTAAAAAATCTAAACGATGCACAGTTGTTAGATCGGTCAATGTCGCTACAAAGGCAAGTTATCGAGATTTGAGTGAGTTTAAACGTAGTGTTATAGTCGGAGGACGAGAGACAGGACATAGAATCTCCGAGATAGAGAGGAAATTTGGATTTTCCAGTAAGAACATTTCACTATTGTACCGTGAATATCGGGAATGCAGTAAAAAAATCTAAACGATGCACAGTTGTTAGATCGGTCAATGTCGCTACAAAGGCAAGTTATCGAGATTTGAGTGAGTTTAAACGTAGTGTTATAGTCGGAGGACGAGAGACAGGACATAGAATCTCCGAGATAGAGAGGAAATTTGGATTTTCCAGTAAGAACATTTCACTAGTGTACCGTGAATATCGGGAATGCAGTAAAAAAATCTAAACGATGCACAGTTGTTAGATCGGTCAATGTCGCTACAAAGGCAAGTTATCGAGATTTGAGTGAGTTTAAACGTAGTGTTATAGTCGGAGGACGAGAGACAGGACATAGAATCTCCGAGATAGAGAGGAAATTTGGATTTTCCAGTAAGAACATTTCACTAGTGTACCGTGAATATCGGGAATGCAGTAAAAAATCTAAACGATGCACAGTTGTTAGATCGGTCAATGTCGCTACAAAGGCAAGTTATCGAGATTTGAGTGAGTTTAAACGTAGTGTTATAGTCGGAGGACGAGAGACAGGACATAGAATCTCCGAGATAGAGAGGAAATTTGGATTTTCCAGTAAGAACATTTCACTATTGTACCGTGAATATCGGGAATGCAGTAAAAAATCTAAACGATGCACAGTTGTTAGATCGGTCAATGTCGCTACAAAGGCAAGTTATCGAGATTTGAGTGAGTTTAAACGTAGTGTTATAGTCGGAGGACGAGAGACAGGACATAGAATCTCCGAGATAGAGAGGAAATTTGGATTTTCCAGTAAAGAACATTTCACTATTGTACCGTGAATATCGGGAATGCAGTAAAAAATCTAAACGATGCACAGTTGTTAGATCGGTCAATGTCGCTACAAAGGCAAGTTATCGAGATTTGAGTGAGTTTAAACGTAGTGTTATAGTCGGAGGACGAGAGACAGGACATAGAATCTCCGAGATAGAGAGGAAATTTGGATTTTCCAGTAAGAACATTTCACTAGTGTACCGTGAATATCGGGAATGCAGTAAAAAATCTAAACGATGCACAGTTGTTAGATCGGTCAATGTCGCTACAAAGGCAAGTTATCGAGATTTGAGTGAGTTTAAACGTAGTGTTATAGTCGGAGGACGAGAGACAGGACATAGAATCTCCGAGATAGAGAGGAAATTTGGATTTTCCAGTAAGAACATTTCACTATTGTACCGTGAATATCGGGAATGCAGTAAAAAATCTAAACGATGCACAGTTGTTAGATCGGTCAATGTCGCTACAAAGGCAAGTTATCGAGATTTGAGTGAGTTTAAACGTAGTGTTATAGTCGGAGGACGAGAGACAGGACATAGAATCTCCGAGATAGAGAGGAAATTTGGAGTTTCCAGTAAGAACATTTCACTATTGTACCGTGAATATCGGGAATGCAGTAAAAAATCTAAACGATGCACAGTTGTTAGATCGGTCAATGTCGCTACAAAGGCAAGTTATCGAGATTTGAGTGAGTTTAAACGTAGTGTTATAGTCGGAGGACGAGAGACAGGACATAGAATCTCCGAGATAGAGAGGAAATTTGATTTTCCAGTAAGAACATTTCACTAGTGTACCGTGAATATCGGGAATGCAGTAAAAAATCTAAACGATGCACAGTTGTTAGATCGGTCAATGTCGCTACAAAGGCAAGTTATCGAGATTTGAGTGAGTTTAAACGTAGTGTTATAGTCGGAGGACGAGAGACAGGACATAGAATCTCCGAGATAGAGAGGAAATTTGGATTTTCCAGTAAGAACATTTCACTATTGTACCGTGAATATCGGGAATGCAGTAAAAAATCTAAACGATGCACAGTTGTTAGATCGGTCAATGTCGCTACAAAGGCAAGTTATCGAGATTTGAGTGAGTTTAAACGTAGTGTTATAGTCGGAGGACGAGAGACAGGACATAGAATCTCCGAGATAGAGAGGAAATTTGGATTTTCCAGTAAGAACATTTCACTATTGTACCGTGAATATCGGGAATGCAGTAAAAAATCTAAACGATGCACAGTTGTTAGATCGGTCAATGTCGCTACAAAGGCAAGTTATCGAGATTTGAGTGAGTTTAAACGTAGTGTTATAGTCGGAGGACGAGAGACAGGACATAGAATCTCCGAGATAGAGAGGAAATTTGGATTTTCCAGTAAGAACATTTCACTATTGTACCGTGAATATCGGGAATGCAGTAAAAAATCTAAACGATGCACAGTTGTTAGATCGGTCAATGTCGCTACAAAGGCAAGTTATCGAGATTTGAGTGAGTTTAAACGTAGTGTTATAGTCGGAGGACGAGAGACAGGACATAGAATCTCCGAGATAGAGAGGAAATTTGGATTTTCCAGTAAGAACATTTCACTAGTGTACCGTGAATATCGGGAATGCAGTAAAAAAATCTAAACGATGCACAGTTGTTAGATCGGTCAATGTCGCTACAAAGGCAAGTTATCGAGATTTGAGTGAGTTTAAACGTAGTGTTATAGTCGGAGGACGAGAGACAGGACATAGAATCTCCGAGATAGAGAGGAAATTTGTATTTTCCAGTAAGAACATTTCACTAGTGTACCGTGAATATCGGGAATGCAGTAAAAAATATAAACGATGCACAGTTGTTAGATCGGTCAATGTCGCTACAAAGGCAAGTTATCGAGATTTGAGTGAGTTTAAACGTAGTGTTATAGTCGGAGGACGAGAGACAGGACATAGAATCTCCGAGATAGAGAGGAAATTTGGATTTTCCAGTAAGAACATTTCACTAGTGTACCGTGAATATCGGGAATGCAGTAAAAAATATAAACGATGCACAGTTGTTAGATCGGTCAATGTCGCTACAAAGGCAAGTTATCGAGATTTGAGTGAGTTTAAACGTAGTGTTATAGTCGGAGGACGAGAGACAGGACATAGAATCTCCGAGATAGAGAGGAAATTTGGATTTTTCCAGTAAGAACATTTCACTAGTGTACCGTGAATATCGGGAATGCAGTAAAAAATATAAACGATGCACAGTTGTTAGATCGGTCAATGTCGCTACAAAGGCAAGTTATCGAGATTTGAGTGAGTTTAAACGTAGTGTTATAGTCGGAGGACGAGAGACAGGACATAGAATCTCCGAGATCGAGAGGAAATTTGGATTTTCCAGTAAGAACATTTCACTAGTGTACCGTGAATATCGGGAATGCAGTAAAAAATCTAAACGATGCACAGTTGTTAGATCGGTCAATGTCGCTACAAAGGCAAGTTATCGAGATTTGAGTGAGTTTAAACGTAGTGTTATAGTCGGAGGACGAGAGACAGGACATAGAATCTCCGAGATAGAGAGGAAATTTGGATTTTCCAGTAAGAACATTTCACTAGTGTACCGTGAATATCGGGAATGCAGTAAAAAATATAAACGATGCACAGTTGTTAGATCGGTCAATGTCGCTACAAAGGCAAGTTATCGAGATTTGAGTGAGTTTAAAACGTAGTGTTATAGTCGGAGGACGAGAGACAGGACATAGAATCTCCGAGATAGAGAGGAAATTTGGATTTTCCAGTAAGAACATTTCACTAGTGTACCGTGAATATCGGGAATGCAGTAAAAAATATAAACGATGCACAGTTGTTAGATCGGTCAATGTCGCTACAAAGGCAAGTTATCGAGATTTGAGTGAGTTTAAACGTAGTGTTATAGTCGGAGGACGAGAGACAGGACATAGAATCTCCGAGATGGAGAGGAAATTTGGATTTTCCAGTAAGAACATTTCACTAGTGTACCGTGAATATCGGGAATGCAGTAAAAAAATCTAAACGATGCACAGTTGTTAGATCGGTCAATGTCGCTACAAAGGCAAGTTATCGAGATTTGAGTGAGTTTAAACGTAGTGTTATAGTCGGAGGACGAGAGACAGGACATAGAATCTCCGAGATAGAGAGGAAATTTGGATTTTCCAGTAAGAACATTTCACTAGTGTACCGTGAATATCGGGAATGCAGTAAAAAATATAAACGATGCACAGTTGTTAGATCGGTCAATGTCGCTACAAAGGCAAGTTATCGAGATTTGAGTGAGTTTAAACGTAGTGTTATAGTCGGAGGACGAGAGACAGGACATAGAATCTCCGAGATAGAGAGGAAATTTGGATTTTCCAGTAAGAACATTTCACTAGTGTACCGTGAATATCGGGAATGCAGTAAAAAATATAAACGATGCACAGTTGTTAGATCGGTCAATGTCGCTACAAAGGCAAGTTATCGAGATTTTAGTGAGTTTAAACGTAGTGTTATAGTCGGAGGACGAGAGACAGGACATAGAATCTCCGAGATAGAGAGGAAATTTGGATTTTCCAGTAAGAACATTTCACTAGTGTACCGTGAATATCGGGAATGCAGTAAAAAATCTAAACGATGCACAGTTGTTAGATCGGTCAATGTCGCTACAAAGGCAAGTTATCGAGATTTGAGTGAGTTTAAACGTAGTGTTATAGTCGGAGGACGAGAGACAGGACATAGAATCTCCGAGATAGAGAGGAAATTTGGATTTTCCAGTAAGAACATTTCACTAGTGTACCGTGAATATCGGGAATGCAGTAAAAAATATAAACGATGCACAGTTGTTAGATCGGTCAATGTCGCTACAAAGGCAAGTTATCGAGATTTGAGTGAGTTTAAACGTAGTGTTATAGTCGGAGGACGAGAGACAGGACATAGAATCTCCGAGATAGAGAGGAAATTTGGATTTTCCAGTAAGAACATTTCACTAGTGTACCGTGAATATCGGGAATGCAGTAAAAAATCTAAACGATGCACAGTTGTTAGATCGGTCAATGTCGCTACAAAGGCAAGTTATCGAGATTTGAGTGAGTTTAAACGTAGTGTTATAGTCGGAGGACGAGAGACAGGACATAGAATCTCCGAGATAGAGAGGAAATTTGGATTTTCCAGTAAGAACATTTCACTAGTGTACCGTGAATATCGGGAATGCAGTAAAAAATATAAACGATGCACAGTTGTTAGATCGGTCAATGTCGCTACAAAGGCAAGTTATCGAGATTTGAGTGAGTTTAAACGTAGTGTTATAGTCGGAGGACGAGAGACAGGACATAGAATCTCCGAGATAGAGAGGAAATTTGATTTTCCAGTAAGAACATTTCACTAGTGTACCGTGATTATCGGGAATGCAGTAAAAAATATAAACGATGCACAGTTGTTAGATCGGTCAATGTCGCTACAAAGGCAAGTTATCGAGATTTGAGTGAGTTTAAACGTAGTGTTATAGTCGGAGGACGAGAGACAGGACATAGAATCTCCGAGATAGAGAGGAAATTTGGATTTTAAAGTAAGAACATTTCACTAGTGTACCGTGAATATCGGGAATGCAGTAAAAAAATAAACGATGCACAGTTGTTAGATCGGTCAATGTCGCTACAAAGGCAAGTTATCGAGATTTGAGTGAGTTTTAAACGTAGTGTTATAGTCGGAGGACGAGAGACAGGACATAGAATCTCCGAGATAGAGAGGAAATTTGGATTTTCCAGTAAGAACATTTCACTAGTGTACCGTGAATATCGGGAATGCAGTAAAAAATATAAACGATGCACAGTTGTTAGATCGGTCAATGTCGCTACAAAGGCAAGTTATCGAGATTTGAGTGAGTTTAAACGTAGTGTTATAGTCGGAGGACGAGAGACAGGACATAGAATCTCCGAGATAGAGAGGAAATTTGGATTTTCCAGTAAGAACATTTCACTAGTGTACCGTGAATATCGGGAATGCAGTAAAAAATATAAACGATGCACAGTTGTTAGATCGGTCAATGTCGCTACAAAGGCAAGTTATCGAGATTTGAGTGAGTTTAAACGTAGTGTTATAGTCGGAGGACGAGAGACAGGACATAGAATCTCCGAGATAGAGAGGAAATTTGGATTTTAAAGTAAGAACATTTCACTAGTGTACCGTGAATATCGGGAATGCAGTAAAAAATATAAACGATGCACAGTTGTTAGATCGGTCAATGTCGCTACAAAGGCAAGTTATCGAGATTTGAGTGAGTTTAAACGTAGTGTTATAGTCGGAGGACGAGAGACAGGACATAGAATCTCCGAGATAGAGAGGAAATTTGGATTTTCCAGTAAGAACATTTCACTAGTGTACCGTGAATATCGGGAATGCAGTAAAAAATCTAAACGATGCACAGTTGTTAGATCGGTCAATGTCGCTACAAAGGCAAGTTATCGAGATTTGAGTGAGTTTAAACGTAGTGTTATAGTCGGAGGACGAGAGACAGGACATAGAATCTCCGAGATAGAGAGGAAATTTGGATTTTAAAGTAAGAACATTTCACTAGTGTACCGTGAATATCGGGAATGCAGTAAAAAATATAAACGATGCACAGTTGTTAGATCGGTCAATGTCGCTACAAAGGCAAGTTATCGAGATTTGAGTGAGTTTAAACGTAGTGTTATAGTCGGAGGACGAGAGACAGGACATAGAATCTCCGAGATAGAGAGGAAATTTGGATTTTCCAGTAAGAACATTTCACTAGTGTACCGTGAATATCGGGAATGCAGTAAAAAATATAAACGATGCACAGTTGTTAGATCGGTCAATGTCGCTACAAAGGCAAGTTATCGAGATTTGAGTGAGTTTAAACGTAGTGTTATAGTCGGAGGACGAGAGACAGGACATAGAATCTCCGAGATAGAGAGGAAATTTGGATTTTCCAGTAAGAACATTTCACTAGTGTACCGTGATATCGGGAATGCAGTAAAAAATCTAAACGATGCACAGTTGTTAGATCGGTCAATGTCGCTACAAAGGCAAGTTATCGAGATTTGAGTGAGTTTAAACGTAGTGTTATAGTCGGAGGACGAGAGACAGGGCATAGAATCTCCGAGATAGAGAGGAAATTTGGATTTTCCAGTAAGAACATTTCACTAGTGTACCGTGAATATCGGGAATGCAGTAAAAAATCTAAACGATGCACAGTTGTTAGATCGGTCAATGTCGCTACAAAGGCAAGTTATCGAGATTTGAGTGAGTTTAAACGTAGTGTTATAGTCGGAGGACGAGAGACAGGACATAGAATCTCCGAGATAGAGAGGAAATTTGGATTTTCCAGTAAGAACATTTCACTAGTGTACCGTGAATATCGGGAATGCAGTAAAAAATATAAACGATGCACAGTTGTTAGATCGGTCAATGTCGCTACAAAGGCAAGTTATCGAGATTTGAGTGAGTTTAAACGTAGTATTATAGTCGGAGGACGAGAGACAGGACATAGAATCTCCGAGATAGAGAGGAAATTTGGATTTTCCAGTAAGAACATTTCACTAGTGTACCGTGAATATCGGGAATGCAGTAAAAAATATAAACGATGCACAGTTGTTAGATCGGTCAATGTCGCTACAAAGGCAAGTTATCGAGATTTGAGTGAGTTTAAACGTAGTGTTTATAGTCGGAGGACGAGAGACAGGACATAGAATCTCCGAGATAGAGAGGAAATTTGGATTTTCCAGTAAGAACATTTCACTAGTGTACCGTGAATATCGGGAATGCAGTAAAAAATATAAACGATGCACAGTTGTTAGATCGGTCAATGTCGCTACAAAGGCAAGTTATCGAGATTTTAGTGAGTTTAAACGTAGTGTTATAGTCGGAGGACGAGAGACAGGACATAGAATCTCCGAGATACGAGAGGAAATTTGGATTTTCCAGTAAGAACATTTCACTAGTGTACCGTGAATATCGGGAATGCAGTAAAAAATCTAAACGATGCACAGTTGTTAGATCGGTCAATGTCGCTACAAAGGCAAGTTATCGAGATTTGAGTGAGTTTAAACGTAGTGTTATAGTCGGAGGACGAGAGACAGGACATAGAATCTCCGAGATAGAGAGGAAATTTGGATTTTCCAGTAAGAACATTTCACTAGTGTACCGTGAATATCGGGAATGCAGTAAAAAATATAAACGATGCACAGTTGTTAGATCGGTCAATGTCGCTACAAAGGCAAGTTATCGAGATTTGAGTGAGTTTAAACGTAGTTTTATAGTCCGAGGACGAGAGACAGGACATAGAATCTCCGAGATAGAGAGGAAATTTGGATTTTCCAGTAAGAACATTTCACTAGTGTACCGTGAATATCGGGAATGCAGTAAAAAATATAAACGATGCACAGTTGTTAGATCGGTCAATGTCGCTACAAAGGCAAGTTATCGAGATTTGAGTGAGTTTAAACGTAGTGTTATAGTCGGAGGACGAGAGACAGGACATAGAATCTCCGAGATAGAGAGGAAATTTGGATTTTCCAGTAAGAACATTTCACTAGTGTACCGTGAATATCGGGAATGCAGTAAAAAATCTAAACGATGCACAGTTGTTAGATCGGTCAATGTCGCTACAAAGGCAAGTTATCGAGATTTGAGTGAGTTTAAACGTAGTGTTATAGTCGGAGGACGAGAGACAGGACATAGAATCTCCGAGATAGAGAGGAAATTTGGATTTTCCAGTAAGAACATTTCACTAGTGTACCGTGAATATCGGGAATGCAGTAAAAAATATAAACGATGCACAGTTGTTAGATCGGTCAATGTCGCTACAAAGGCAAGTTATCGAGATTTGAGTGAGTTTAAACGTAGTGTTATAGTCGGAGGACGAGAGACAGGACATAGAATCTCCGAGATAGAGAGGAAATTTGGATTTTCCAGTAAGAACATTTCACTAGTGTACCGTGATTATCGGGAATGCAGTAAAAAATCTAAACGATGCACAGTTGTTAGATCGGTCAATGTCGCTACAAAGGCAAGTTATCGAGATTTGAGTGAGTTTAAACGTAGTGTTATAGTCGGAGGACGAGAGACAGGACATAGAATCTCCGAGATAGAGAGGAAATTTGGATTTTAAAGTAAGAACATTTCACTAGTGTACCGTGAATATCGGGAATGCAGTAAAAAATCTAAACGATGCACAGTTGTTAGATCGGTCAATGTCGCTACAAAGGCAAGTTATCGAGATTTGAGTGAGTTTAAACGTAGTGTTATAGTCGGAGGACGAGAGACAGGACATAGAATCTCCGAGATAGAGAGGAAATTTGGATTTTCCAGTAAGAACATTTCACTAGTGTACCGTGAATATCGGGAATGCAGTAAAAAATATAAACGATGCACAGTTGTTAGATCGGTCAATGTCGCTACAAAGGCAAGTTATCGAGATTTGAGTGAGTTTAAAACGTAGTGTTATAGTCGGAGGACGAGAGACAGGACATAGAATCTCCGAGATAGAGAGGAAATTTGGATTTTCCAGTAAGAACATTTCACTAGTGTACCGTGAATATCGGGAATGCAGTAAAAAATATAAACGATGCACAGTTGTTAGATCGGTCAATGTCGCTACAAAGGCAAGTTATCGAGATTTGAGTGAGTTTAAACGTAGTGTTATAGTCGGAGGACGAGAGACAGGACATAGAATCTCCGAGATAGAGAGGAAATTTGGATTTTAAAGTAAGAACATTTCACTAGTGTACCGTGAATATCGGGAATGCAGTAAAAAATATAAACGATGCACAGTTGTTAGATCGGTCAATGTCGCTACAAAGGCAAGTTATCGAGATTTGAGTGAGTTTAAACGTAGTGTTATAGTCGGAGGACGAGAGACAGGACATAGAATCTCCGAGATAGAGAGGAAATTTGGATTTTCCAGTAAGAACATTTCACTAGTGTACCGTGATTATCGGGAATGCAGTAAAAAATCTAAACGATGCACAGTTGTTAGATCGGTCAATGTCGCTACAAAGGCAAGTTATCGAGATTTGAGTGAGTTTAAACGTAGTGTTATAGTCGGAGGACGAGAGACAGGACATAGAATCTCCGAGATAGAGAGGAAATTTGGATTTTAAAGTAAGAACATTTCACTAGTGTACCGTGAATATCGGGAATGCAGTAAAAAATATAAACGATGCACAGTTGTTAGATCGGTCAATGTCGCTACAAAGGCAAGTTATCGAGATTTGAGTGAGTTTAAACGTAGTGTTATAGTCGGAGGACGAGAGACAGGACATAGAATCTCCGAGATAGAGAGGAAATTTGGATTTTCCAGTAAGAACATTTCACTAGTGTACCGTGAATATCGGGAATGCAGTAAAAAATATAAACGATGCACAGTTGTTAGATCGGTCAATGTCGCTACAAAGGCAAGTTATCGAGATTTGAGTGAGTTTAAACGTAGTGTTATAGTCGGAGGACGAGAGACAGGACATAGAATCTCCGAGATAGAGAGGAAATTTGGATTTTCCAGTAAGAACATTTCACTAGTGTACCGTGATTATCGGGAATGCAGTAAAAAATCTAAACGATGCACAGTTGTTAGATCGGTCAATGTCGCTACAAAGGCAAGTTATCGAGATTTGAGTGAGTTTAAACGTAGTGTTATAGTCGGAGGACGAGAGACAGGACATAGAATCTCCGAGATAGAGAGGAAATTTGGATTTTAAAGTAAGAACATTTCACTAGTGTACCGTGAATATCGGGAATGCAGTAAAAAATCTAAACGATGCACAGTTGTTAGATCGGTCAATGTCGCTACAAAGGCAAGTTATCGAGATTTGAGTGAGTTTAAACGTAGTGTTATAGTCGGAGGACGAGAGACAGGACATAGAATCTCCGAGATAGAGAGGAAATTTGGATTTTCCAGTAAGAACATTTCACTAGTGTACCGTGAATATCGGGAATGCAGTAAAAAATATAAACGATGCACAGTTGTTAGATCGGTCAATGTCGCTACAAAGGCAAGTTATCGAGATTTGAGTGAGTTTAAACGTAGTGTTATAGTCGGAGGACGAGAGACAGGACATAGAATCTCCGAGATAGAGAGGAAATTTGGATTTTCCAGTAAGAACATTTCACTAGTGTACCGTGAATATCGGGAATGCAGTAAAAAATATAAACGATGCACAGTTGTTAGATCGGTCAATGTCGCTACAAAGGCAAGTTATCGAGATTTGAGTGAGTTTTAAACGTAGTGTTATAGTCGGAGGACGAGAGACAGGGCATAGAATCTCCGAGATAGAGAGGAAATTTGGATTTTTAGTAAGAACATTTCACTAGTGTACCGTGAATATCGGGAATGCAGTACAAAATATAAACGATGCACAGTTGTTAGATCGGTCAATGTCGCTACAAAGGCAAGTTATCGAGATTTGAGTGAGTTTAAACGTAGTGTTATAGTCGGAGGACGAGAGACAGGGCATAGAATCTCCGAGATAGAGAGGAAATTTGATTTTCCAGTAAGAACATTTCACTAGTGTACCGTGATATCGGGAATGCAGTAAAAAATCTAAACGATGCACAGTTGTTAGATCGGTCAATGTCGCTACAAAGGCAAGTTATCGAGATTTGAGTGAGTTTAAACGTAGTGTTATAGTCGGAGGACGAGAGACAGGACATAGAATCTCCGAGATAGAGAGGAAATTTGGATTTTAAAGTAAGAACATTTCACTAGTGTACCGTGAATATCGGGAATGCAGTAAAAAATATAAACGATGCACAGTTGTTAGATCGGTCAATGTCGCTACAAAGGCAAGTTATCGAGATTTGAGTGAGTTTAAACGTAGTGTTATAGTCGGAGGACGAGAGACAGGACATAGAATCTCCGAGATAGAGAGGAAATTTGGATTTTCCAGTAAGAACATTTCACTAGTGTACCGTGAATATCGGGAATGCAGTAAAAAATATAAACGATGCACAGTTGTTAGATCGGTCAATGTCGCTACAAAGGCAAGTTATCGAGATTTGAGTGAGTTTAAACGTAGTGTTATAGTCGGAGGACGAGAGACAGGCATAGAATCTCCGAGATAGAGAGGAAATTTGGATTTTAAAGTAAGAACATTTCACTAGTGTACCGTGAATATCGGGAATGCAGTAAAAAATATAAACGATGCACAGTTGTTAGATCGGTCAATGTCGCTACAAAGGCAAGTTATCGAGATTTGAGTGAGTTTAAACGTAGTGTTATAGTCGGAGGACGAGAGACAGGACATAGAATCTCCGAGATAGAGAGGAAATTTGGATTTTCCAGTAAGAACATTTCACTAGTGTACCGTGAATATCGGGAATGCAGTAAAAAATCTAAACGATGCACAGTTGTTAGATCGGTCAATGTCGCTACAAAGGCAAGTTATCGAGATTTGAGTGAGTTTAAACGTAGTGTTATAGTCGGAGGACGAGAGACAGGACATAGAATCTCCGAGATAGAGAGGAAATTTGGATTTTCCAGTAAGAACATTTCACTAGTGTACCGTGAATATCGGGAATGCAGTAAAAAATATAAACGATGCACAGTTGTTAGATCGGTCAATGTCGCTACAAAGGCAAGTTATCGAGATTTGAGTGAGTTTAAACGTAGTGTTATAGTCGGAGGACGAGAGACAGGACATTAGAATCTCCGAGATAGAGAGGAAATTTGATTTTCCAGTAAGAACATTTCACTAGTGTACCGTGAATATCGGGAATGCAGTAAAAAATCTAAACGATGCACAGTTGTTAGATCGGTCAATGTCGCTACAAAGGCAAGTTATCGAGATTTGAGTGAGTTTAAACGTAGTGTTATAGTCGGAGGACGAGAGACAGGACATAGAATCTCCGAGATAGAGAGGAAATTTTATTTTAAAGTAAGAACATTTCACTAGTGTACCGTGAATATCGGGAATGCAGTAAAAAATCTAAACGATGCACAGTTGTTAGATCGGTCAATGTCGCTACAAAGGCAAGTTATCGAGATTTGAGTGAGTTTAAACGTAGTGTTATAGTCGGAGGACGAGAGACAGACATAGAATCTCCGAGATAGAGAGGAAATTTGGATTTTCCAGTAAGAACATTTCACTAGTGTACCGTGAATATCGGGAATGCAGTAAAAAATATAAACGATGCACAGTTGTTAGATCGGTCAATGTCGCTACAAAGGCAAGTTATCGAGATTTGAGTGAGTTTAAACGTAGTGTTATAGTCGGAGGACGAGAGACAGGACATAGAATCTCCGAGATAGAGAGGAAATTTGGATTTTCCAGTAAGAACATTTCACTAGTGTACCGTGAATATCGGGAATGCAGTAAAAAATCTAAACGATGCACAGTTGTTAGATCGGTCAATGTCGCTACAAAGGCAAGTTATCGAGATTTGAGTGAGTTTAAACGTAGTGTTATAGTCGGAGGACGAGAGACAGGACATAGAATCTCCGAGATAGAGAGGAAATTTGGATTTTCCAGTAAGAACATTTCACTAGTGTACCGTGAATATCGGGAATGCAGTAAAAAATATAAACGATGCACAGTTGTTAGATCGGTCAATGTCGCTACAAAGGCAAGTTATCGAGATTTGAGTGAGTTTAAACGTAGTGTTATAGTCGGAGGACGAGAGACAGGACATAGAATCTCCGAGATAGAGAGGAAATTTGATTTTCCAGTAAGAACATTTCACTAGTGTACCGTGATTATCGGGAATGCAGTAAAAAAATCTAAACGATGCACAGTTGTTAGATCGGTCAATGTCGCTACAAAGGCAAGTTATCGAGATTTGAGTGAGTTTAAACGTAGTGTTATAGTCGGAGGACGAGAGACAGGACATAGAATCTCCGAGATAGAGAGGAAATTTGGATTTTCCAGTAAGAACATTTCACTAGTGTACCGTGAATATCGGGAATGCAGTAAAAAATCTAAACGATGCACAGTTGTTAGATCGGTCAATGTCGCTACAAAGGCAAGTTATCGAGATTTGAGTGAGTTTAAACGTAGTGTTATAGTCGGAGGACGAGAGACAGGACATAGAATCTCCGAGATAGAGAGGAAATTTGGATTTTCCAGTAAGAATATTTCACTAGTGTACCGTGAATATCGGGAATGCAGTACAAAATATAAACGATGCACAGTTGTTAGATCGGTCAATGTCGCTACAAAGGCAAGTTATCGAGATTTGAGTGAGTTTAAACGTAGTGTTATAGTCGGAGGACGAGAGACAGGACATAGAATCTCCGAGATAGAGAGGAAATTTGGATTTTCCAGTAAGAACATTTCACTAGTGTACCGTGAATATCGGGAATGCAGTACAAAATATAAACGATGCACAGTTGTTAGATCGGTCAATGTCGCTACAAAGGCAAGTTATCGAGATTTGAGTGAGTTTAAACGTAGTGTTATAGTCGGAGGACGAGAGACAGGACATAGAATCTCCGAGATAGAGAGGAAATTTGGATTTTCCAGTAAGAACATTTCACTAGTGTACCGTGAATATCGGGAATGCAGTAAAAAATATAAACGATGCACAGTTGTTAGATCGGTCAATGTCGCTACAAAGGCAAGTTATCGAGATTTGAGTGAGTTTAAACGTAGTGTTATAGTCGGAGGACGAGAGACAGGACATAGAATCTCCGAGATAGAGAGGAAATTTGGATTTTCCAGTAAGAACATTTCACTAGTGTACCGTGAATATCGGGAATGCAGTAAAAAATATAAACGATGCACAGTTGTTAGATCGGTCAATGTCGCTACAAAGGCAAGTTATCGAGATTTGAGTGAGTTTTAAACGTAGTGTTATAGTCGGAGGACGAGAGACAGGACATAGAATCTCCGAGATAGAGAGGAAATTTGGATTTTCCAGTAAGAACATTTCACTAGTGTACCGTGAATATCGGGAATGCAGTAAAAAATATAAACGATGCACAGTTGTTAGATCGGTCAATGTCGTTACAAAGGCAAGTTATCGAGATTTGAGTGAGTTTAAACGTAGTGTTATAGTCGGAGGACGAGGGACAGGACATAGAAGCTCCGAGATAGAGAGGAAATTTGATTTTCCAGTAAGAACATTTCACTAGTGTACCGTGATTATCGGGAATGCAGTAAAAAATCTAAACGATGCACAGTTGTTAGATCGGTCAATGTCGCTACAAAGGCAAGTTATCGAGATTTGAGTGAGTTTAAACGTAGTGTTATAGTCGGAGGACGAGAGACAGGACATAGAATCTCCGAGATAGAGAGGAAATTTGGATTTTAAAGTAAGAACATTTCACTAGTGTACCGTGAATATCGGGAATGCAGTAAAAAATCTAAACGATGCACAGTTGTTAGATCGGTCAATGTCGCTACAAAGGCAAGTTATCGAGATTTGAGTGAGTTTAAACGTAGTGTTATAGTCGGAGGACGAGAGACAGGACATAGAATCTCCGAGATAGAGAGGAAATTTGGATTTTCCAGTAAGAACATTTCACTAGTGTACCGTGAATATCGGGAATGCAGTAAAAAATATAAACGATGCACAGTTGTTAGATCGGTCAATGTCGCTACAAAGGCAAGTTATCGAGATTTGAGTGAGTTTAAACGTAGTGTTATAGTCGGAGGACGAGAGACAGGACATAGAATCTCCGAGATAGAGAGGAAATTTGGATTTTAAAGTAAGAACATTTCACTAGTGTACCGTGAATATCGGGAATGCAGTAAAAAATATAAACGATGCACAGTTGTTAGATCGGTCAATGTCGCTACAAAGGCAAGTTATCGAGATTTGAGTGAGTTTAAACGTAGTGTTATAGTCGGAGGACGAGAGACAGGACATAGAATCTCCGAGATAGAGAGGAAATTTGGATTTTCCAGTAAGAACATTTCACTAGTGTACCGTGAATATCGGGAATGCAGTAAAAAATATAAACGATGCACAGTTGTTAGATCGGTCAATGTCGCTACAAAGGCAAGTTATCGAGATTTGAGTGAGTTTAAACGTAGTGTTATAGTCGGAGGACGAGAGACAGGACATAGAATCTCCGAGATAGAGAGGAAATTTGGATTTTAAAGTAAGAACATTTCACGAGTGTACCGTGAATATCGGGAATGCAGTAAAAAATATAAACGATGCACAGTTGTTATATCGGTCAATGTCGCTACAAAGGCAAGTTATCGAGATTTGAGTGAGTTTAAACGTATGTTATAGTCGGAGGACGAGAGACAGGACATAGAATCTCCGAGATAGAGAGGAAATTTGGATTTTCCAGTAAGAACATTTCACTATTGTACCGTGAATATCGGGAATGCAGTAAAAAATCTAAACGATGCACAGTTGTTAGATCGGTCAATGTCGCTACAAAGGCAAGTTATCGAGATTTGAGTGAGTTTAAACGTAGTGTTATAGTCGGAGGACGAGAGACAGGACATAGAATCTCCGAGATAGAGAGGAAATTTGGATTTTAAAGTAAGAACATTTCACGAGTGTACCGTGAATATCGGGAATGCAGTAAAAAATATAAACTCCGACATCGATGAAGTATGAAAAATATGGTGTAAGAACGGAACCACAGACGACTGGGGAAAATAATCAACTGTGACAGAAGTCAACTCTTCCTCTAATTGCTGCAGATTTCAATACTGGGCCATCAACAAGTGTCAGGGTGTGAACCATTCAATGAAACATCATCGATATGGGCTTCAAGAGCAGACGGCCTACTCTTGTACCCTTGATGACTACACGACAGAAAGCTTTACACCTCGCGTGGGCTCGTCAACATCGATATTGGACTGTTTGTGACTGGAAACACGTTGCCTGGTGTGACGAGTCAAATTGTATCGAGAGGATGGACGTGTAAGAATCTGCAGACAACCTCATGAATACATGGACCTTGCATGTCAACAAGGGACTGTTGGAGATGGAAGAGTCTGTCACGATATTTTAAAAATACTTACCTCTACCACGCGTACAGTCATCGCAAACGTTATTAGATTAAATGACAATTCCCGCCTCACCTCTGAGAGGATTCGAACCTGGGACTTCTCGTACTGAAACCCGTCGAGTTGACATGCCACAGATACGTTGACAGTGAAACGTTTCAAGTGGCATTATAATATACATATATATGTATATATATAAATATATATATATATATATGCATATATATAATATATATATTTATATATATATATTGTTTGTTTTACGCTACGGTCTACTTTTTTGCAATACGAGGGCTAATATAAATATATATATAAATAATATATATATATATATTTATATATATATATAATATATATAAAATATATATATATATAAATATAAATATATATATATATAAATATATATATATATATATACATATATAAAAATACAATATATATACATATATATATATACATATATATATATATATATATATATATATATAATACATATATATATATACATATATATATATACAAATATATAAAATATATAAAATATATATATATAATATAAATATATAAATAAATAAATATAATATAAAATATTTATTAAAATAAAATAAATAATATAATATATATATATATATATATAAAGTTGTTATAAATTTCTTATGAAAGAAGGGTTCATATATGAGATATTCTTTTTCGTAAAATCTTTTCATGTCCTTTATTCATTTTCTCGAGTAAATATTTGATTTTAAGATTTATATACTCTAAAACTATTACATCAAAAGAGTATCGAATACTTTGCATTAAAGTTTGAGCAAAATTCCTTTCACGAAATTTTCCGAAATACAAACGTGAGGGAACATTTATACTTTTCGTCGAATAACAAAAGACTGATTCTATCGAATAAAACCGAAACGCTGTAGCCGATGGAGTTTACATTTAAGAGCTGTTATTTTTTCCCTTACACCATAGAGCTTTCCAACCGGAACATTAGGAACATCCACAATGTGAAGTTTCGAAACGTTAAAAGAAGGAAGTTATTTGGTAATGCCAGCTATTCTATGGAACGGGAATCGAAACGACTTTTCAACTCTAGAATTGCAGTGGAACATAAAGAAATAAATACTTATGAATGTCATATTTTTTAAAAGAATAGACATTTAAAACAGAGATTCCAACCGTAATTTTTTCAATCCGGTTCAACTAAAAAAAATATCAGTCTAGTTCCGATTTTCGTTTAGCCACAAATAATGGTTTTAGGTTCTTTTCCGACTGAATAAAATAAAAAATAAATAATAAAATAAAAAATAAATACGAAATAAATGTTTATTAATGTCACATTTTATAAAAGAATAGACGTTTAAAAGAGGGATTCCAACCGTAATTTTTTCATTCCGGTTCAACTAAAAAAATATCAGTCTAGCTCCGGTTTTCGTTTAGCCAAAAATAAAGGTTTTTGGTTCTTTACCCACTGAATAAAATAAAAAATAATTATGAAATAAATGTTTATGAATATCACATTTTTTTAAAGAATACACGTTTAAGACAGGGATTCCAACTGTAATTTTTTCATTACGGTTCAAGTAATAAAAAAATCAGTCTAGTTCCGGTTTTCGTTTAGCCACAAATAACGGTTTTCGGTTCTTTTCCGACTGAATAAAATAAAAACTAAATAATAAAATAAAAAAATACGAAATAAATGTTTATTAATGTCACATTTTATAAAAGAGTAGATGTTTTAGACAGGGATTCCAATCGTAATTTTTTCATTCTGCTTCAAATAAAAAAAATATCGGTCTAGTTCCGGTTTTCGTTTAGCCACAAATAACGGTTTTAGTTTAATTTCCAACTGAATAAAATAAAAAATAAATCATAAAATAAAAAATAAATACGAAATAAATGTTTATGAATGTCAGATTTTTTAAAAGAATAGACGGTTAAGTCAGGGATTCCAACCGTAATTTTTTCATTTTGCTTCAACTAAAAAATATATCGGTCTAGTTCCGGTTTCCGTTTAGACATAAATAACGGTTTTCGGTTCTTTTCCGACTGAATAAAATAAAAAATAAATAAGAATAAAATGTTTATTAATGTCACATTTTATAAAAGAATAGACGTTTAAGACAGGGATTCCAATCGTAATTTTTTCATTCTGGTTCAACTAAAAAATATATAGGTCTAGTTCCGATATTCATTTAGCCACAAATAATGGTTTTAGGTTTAATTTTGACTGAATAAAATAAAAAATAAATAATAAATTAAAAAATAAATACGAAATAAATGTTTATAAATACCACATTTTTTAAATGAATAGACTTTTAAAACAGGACTTCCAACCGTAATTTTTTCACTCCAGTTCAACTAAAAAAAATATCGGTCTAGTTCCGGTTTTCATTCAGGCACAAATTACGGTTTTCGGTTCTATTCCGACTGAATAAAATAAAAAATAAATACGAAATGAATGTTTATGAATGCCACATTTTTTTAAAAGAATAGATGTTTAAGACAAGGATTCCAAACGTAATTTTTATCATTCCGGTTCAGGTAAAAAAAAATATAGGTTCACTTCCGGTGTTCGTTCAGCCACAAATAACGATTTTCGGTTCTTTTAACACTGAATAATTTTACTACCATACAGCCTGTACTAGCATACAGCCTGTCATATGACGGAATCAGTAAAAACTCATCAAAAATCCAATATGGATGGCTATATCCATTTCAAGTCTTTTTGACCAAAGCAGAATGTGATTGGTTCTAAGATGTGGGTTCCTGAAAATATTCCGAAGTTTGCCGAAGTTTAACAGCAATACTCGGAAAGCTATGTCAAATAGCGAGGGGTACGGTTAAATTCGAAACAGCGAGCGAGCTAGATCAGTGATACAGCGATTAGCTATGGGGCTGTTTGAATGCTCCCGTTAGTTTCAAACCGTGAGGTTATGTATGAAAAACAAACCCACAAGCTAGAACCTTCTTAATTTTCAAAGATATATAAATTAAAAGCTAGATATTTATTAGTCTGTAAAATAGACTCTTAGACTTTTATGACAAGAATTTGTCGTTAATACCAGGGCTTCGAACCGTAATTTTTTTGTTCCGGTTTTCGTTCCGGTTCAACTAAAAAATTAATATCGGTTCAGTTCCGGTTTTTGCTCCGCCAAAAATAACTGTTTTCGTTTCAGTTCCAAATGAATAATTTCATTTTATGTATATTCTTATTTGTACTAAAAATATAATTCTATCATAAACAAAAAATGTAATTCTATCAAAATATAGAAGATTTTATTCTTTTTTTAATTGGTGCACTATGTGAATTGATACAAACAGCAGGTACGATAAGAGCGGCGAGCATTGGCATTGTTATCCATTATCAAAATCGCATTTGACAACTAGGTTCATGATTACCCACATTCGTCGTTTGACTCTCACATCGTGCACTTGGCCTTGCAACAATTATGTAAAAAATATATTATTTATTTAACATATGAAAATTGCCTCTAATTATTAATATATCTTCTAACGTGGTTTCACTGAGATTACTTCTGTTGTCTCGGAGAATAAATTTCAAACCTGAAAACGCTCTTTCAACACTAACTTGTGTAGCTGGAGCTGCCAAAACCACCATTGCAATCTTATACAAGTGCGTATATGTAATTATAAAGTTGACGTTAAATTAGAAAATATTGATAAGTTGGTAACAGTAACAAAATGACTGAAAGATATATCGAACCGAAATAAACCGATATTTTTTTCGGTTCAGTTCCGGTTTTCGTTCCGACCAAAATAACGGTTTTTTCCGGTTTTCGGTTTTCGGTTCAGTTCCGGTTCGAAGCCCTGGTTAATACCGATGATAAAATTTTCATTGCAATAAAAAATAATCGATTATTAAATTTAAAATTATCATATATGTACCTAATCTATTATTTAAGCCAAATATAAAAGAAAATTATTTACGTCATATCTAAGTTCAGTGATAAAACGTGTGAAAATAATGCAGACGATATTTAAATAATTTAAAATAAGAAATCATTAAATGAGATGGTTCAAGGAATGACGTCATAATGATAGAAAAATGTTATATTTACCTATTTATTATGGAATAAATGGATAAATTTAATCACCTGCTCTTAACCGAGGAAAAAATCGGACTTGAAATAATGCAATTAAAGGCTCGAAAAGGGGAGAAGAGGTGCATTTCGAACGTTTCAAAGGCTACAGTATTTTTTGCTGTGGTATGAAGC
>CM063499.1:46856672-46874172 GCA_032207245.1 Pardosa pseudoannulata
AGAATAATATTGTAATAGAAAAAAAATTATGCATCGAGATTTTATGGAATATTAATATTTTTGGTCAGATTGGAAAACATTTGGAGAAATTATTGAAGGTGTTTTTACATATTTAAACATATTTGCATGATACGTTAAATGCTAATAATATTACGGGGAAAATTTGGCAACATTTTAATGTCGAAGCTTATACAGCTTCGCAAGCAGTGGATTCCGCTTAATGTAATCGTGGTTAATGTTATGAATCGCTTATTGTTATCGAAATCACTTGGTCCCGATTTTCTCTATTCATTTGTAAGTTAAAATTATCCCTTTATGTGATTGTTACATCGGTTAATGTTATCAGTTTTCGAACCTCATTTTAACTGGCAAAGGTTTGGTTTGGAGCGTTGCGGTCTACTTTTTGCAACACGAGGGCTAATGAGACCGGGACCTACTGCTTAAAGACGATTCCGAACGGCTATGAACATCCATGCCACAGTGGGATTCGAACCCAAGAACTCCGGTTCCGCAGGCCAACACCCTAATTATTCGGTAATCGTTGGGCAACTGGCAAATTAATATTCACAATATATTCAGAAGAAACCCATTCCTTTCTTTTCGTTCTTATTTGAATTTCCGAGAATTCTCCTCTTCAACCTAGGGAAATAGAGAATTAACAAAGGAGTGGGAGGTTACACGATCCCGAAATTTTTCAGAAATACGCACACCCTGCTGGTGGTCAATGGTTTTCAGATAAGTAGAAGGCAACACATTATCATTTGAACTGAGAAGGAATGTATTTTCATTTTATGCCTTTCTCGATTACATGCATCTTGTCGTTATGGAAGCCAGAAAGTGAAATGATTTAACATGAAAACATAAGATCGAAATTTTAAATCGTTATGACAGGTTGATTATGATTACGAACAATTTATCAATGATTTCTTAGAAAAAATTGTAGACAGTCAACAATTGATCAATTTTTTTTATTTTGCATACAATTAGGTTTTAAAGGATAATTTACAGTACATAAATATAAGGTGTGTTTTATTCATTTTGTTTTGAAATTTAGTACTTGGGAATTCAAGGGGGTTGTACATTTATCTAATTTTTTCATATCATTTACTGTCAAGAATCCCCCCCCTAAAAAATGACCCCCAAAATCAGAAGTCTTCTTGTACAACAGGTACAAAAAAGTTGACTGCAAAACACCATTATAGAATGAATCAAGTCACTCAACAATGTTTCTAAAATCCTGCAAAATCCTCGCATTCATCATCTGAGGGCTCAAATACATTCTTACTTTCATTGTTGAGTTCATCATATGGGTCCCATTCTGTACCTAATAAGTCGAATTCTGTGTCGTCATCAGAATCCCATAATATATCGTTTTCAGTAACATCCATAGCATTAGAAATCCCACACCTCTTAACCCTCCGAGTGGAACACCTCGAGGAAAAAAAGTCTCCAAAAATACGCTAAAGGTTTACTGTGTCAGTGACCAAAACGTTCTATTATTTTTTCCTTCACCCTTTGTCGACTAGAATGGAATACGGGAAACCTACCCTAGTTATTTCTGTTTACTTACGGTTATAAATAGATATATAAATAGATGTTATAGATTGTTAATTTTTAATACACATAAAGCTCGTCAAGTCTCGAAGATCATTCCATAAGAAATAATGGATTCTAAAAGTACAAATAAAATATTCTTTGAGAGACTTACTTATATTTTGTTACGAGAGTCATCAAATATATTTAAGTGGTGCAATTAGAGATACATCTGTCACCGCAAACGAAATACTTCGAAATAGAAATTTAAAAAGCCATGAAAAGCTATCAGCTTCTTTGTGCCTCAGGGACTACGTGTGCATCTCTCAATATCAGTCAAAGAGGGGTGCAGTTCCTAAACAATCGATCTCATCCTCCTACCGCAAAACTCCATGGAGGAAAACACTCGCAAAAATATACATTACACCCATTTTCAGAGCGTTTTTGAAGGTCGGAAATTGTACGGTTTGAAGACGTCATCGGTTTGGTAGAATTGTATGTGCGAACCGCTTAGAGGGTTAAACGATTTTATCACTGTTTCCACCTTCACTTTTCTCGTGATTTGATGACAAAAGTACACAGCATAGCCATTGACGCTGCCCGCATAGCTCCACCTTTTTATACGACTTTTCGCTACTACTCATCCATTCATTCCATTGTTCCAGCATGCTGTCTTTGAATGGTTTATTAAGTGAGACATCTAAAGGTTGTAGCACTGAGGTTAAACCACCCAATATGACAGCGATGTTGGTATTATTCCGTCCTAAGCAATTTTTGGTGTAGCAAAAGGCTAAAAAATAAAATTTGTTAGTTCCGTATATCTACGCATTACAACATTATTGAGAATTTTGGATCACCTTATATGGTGGATATATGCTAAAATTGTAAAAATTTGATGAAAATTTATACCTCGTCGTATTTGAAGGTCACCTTATAGATGGAAATACACGGTATTCATTCTCATTATAAAAATATTGTTTACAATTATAAATTTTCAAATTAACATTAGATGTCCCTTGTACCCTTAAAAATCCCAAAATATTTTATTTTCAACCTCTTAATGTCTGAATGGGAATGGTTTCCGACTGTGTGTTGAAACAGTCACACAATAACGTCATGCCGTAGGCAAGGAGTGATTTGGGATATCAGTCTCCTCCCAAAATTCTAGAAGACCATTTCGTCAAAAGAAAATGTTCCACATGTGTGTAGGTGTCATCCGCCTAGCTCTATAAAAACATGTTAATAACAAAAAAATATATTCGGCCATAAAAAATTTTGCCGAGCCGCTGGCTGAAAATTAACGTTTTCTCTATATTCTGCTACACAGGGTGTTTCATATGGAATGGGACAAAAAGAAAACATGATTGTGAACGTTGTAATTAATATATTTCGAAAATTCAAATTTACCTCTAAACTACATTTATTCAAGTTTCTACAGGTGTCCAATATGTGCCCCACGGTGACACGAGAGCCGAACGATGCCGAATGGTTAAGGTGCTGGCCTTCGGAACCGGAGTTCGTGGCTTCGAATTTCACAGTAGCATGAATGTTCGTCGCCGTTCGGAATCGGTTTAAGCTGTAGGTCCTGGTCTCATTAGCCCTCGTGTAGCAAAAAGTAGACCGTAGCACTCCATACCAACCAACCGGTGACACGAGAAATGTCTACATGGTAATTAAGCTCCTGCCACACTCCTGATAGCATAACCCTTTGATGGAGTTCAAGACTGCAGTTATCCGCTGCTTCAGTTCCTTTAATACCTGAGGAAGTGGACGCACAAACACCTTGTCTTTAACGAAACAACAGAGAAATGCATCACAGGGCGTTAGATCTGGTGATCTCGACGAAGACATGTCAAATCCTGTGGCCCAGCACAGCCAATCCAGCGATGGAGTAGACGTTCGTTTAGAAACTCATGTACGTTTTTTTCCAATGTGGGGGGATCACCATCTTGCTGCAAAATGAAATCAGGAACAGTTTCCTCCAGCTGGGGGAGCGACCATTCATCATTTCTTATTAATGTCCCCATTAATCGATTTTTCAGCAAAGAAAAATTTACCAGACAAAATGTCTTTGCACAACAGATATCCAGGAGGTTTTGGCATATTTGAAAACGCAGTACGCTTTCTCCTGCATGGAAGACATTTTGTTTAACAGCGCTCTCTAGTGGCTAGTTGTCATTCGATAATTTTTCCCTGTTGCCAAATAAAACTTGTATAATTGTAGTTGCAGAATAAATTTGTATCGGCTGAATAAATCCATTACGGCAGTCACACTGCGCTATTCTTTTTGTTCCATTCAATATGAAACACCCTGTATTTGCCTTACCTAGTTAGTTTTTGCCTTTTCTTGTTTGTCTCAAATCTTTTTAACTATTATTTAAGTTAAAAATGGATAATTTTCATACTCCATCCATGCCTTTATACTTTAATTTTGTTTTAATGAAGTATCATTCACAACAGTGTCTTTCCTCTTTGGTTTTCCCCCCCCAGGAAAACAAGTTAAGGCTACGGTCTACCAATAATTCAATGAGCAAGTTAAATAGAATTTGTGTGGACAAGACATCTATCAAACGCAAGAAGTTGTGGGGAAGAAATTCAATTACGTAACTGTTGGCAAACATGATAACTATCACACGCAACGAGTTAGATGTAATTTGATTACACAGCCGCTTTAAGATACAATCGAGCGAGTGTCTCATAATTTTCTGAACTCTCCACTTATTTCTTGTTATAATTGCCTTAACATTTTCTATAAATTTTGATACCGTTACTTTTGCTATACATGAAATGGAAAGACAATTTATGCCTTATACCTCTTCATCCTGTAAGTGTTGACAAATTAATAAATTCAGTCTCCGATTCCTTTATGCTCAAGGGGATCCTCTTATTTTAAAAGCAGGGATCAATCAGAAGACACATAGGCATTCTCTGCTACCCTCAGAGGTATTGATAGAGAACTTGGAGGACATTGTGGTCACGAACCTATTTTACGTGCCCCAGTCCCCTTTAAAGAACATTGTGAATTTTAGGCCTGCTCGGGCTGGAACCCGTTACGAGAGCTTTGCTTTTGCCGACTGAGCTACCGTGGCTCATGTGTACTGATGTGTTAGATCTGGTGATCTCGACGAAGACATGTCAAATCCTGTGGCCCAGCACAGCCAATCCAGCGATGGAGTAGACGTTCGTTTAGAAACTCATGTACGTTTTTTTCCAATGTGGGGGGATCACCATCTTGCTGCAAAATGAAATCAGGAACAGCTTCCTCCAGCTGGGAGAGCAACCACTCAGAGAGCATGTTTTGGTAAATGTCCCCATTAATCGATTTTTCAGCAAAGAAAAATAGACCAGACAAAATGTCTTTGCACAACAGATATCCAGGAGGTTTTGGCATATTTGAAAACGCAGTACGCTTTCTCCTGCATGGACGAAACATTTTGTTTAACAGCACCTCTAGCTACCAGTTCGTCATTCGATAATTTTTCCCTGTTGCCAAATAAAACTTGTATAATTGTAGTTGCAGAATAAATTTGTATCGGCTGAATAAATCCATTACGGCAGTCACACTGCGCTATTCTTTTTGTTCCATTCAATATGAAACACCCTGTATTTGCCTTACCTAGTTAGTTTTTGCCTTTTCTTGTTTGTCTCAAATCTTTTTAACTATTATTTAAGTTAAAAATGGATAATTTTCATACTCCATCCATGCCTTTATACTTTAATTTTGTTTTAATGAAGTATCATTCATAACAGTGTCTTTCCTCTTTGGTTTCCCCCCCCCAGGAAAACAAGTTAAGGCTACGGTCTACCAATAATTCAATGAGCAAGTTAAATAGAATTTGTGTGGACAAGACAGCTATCAAACGCAAGAAGTTGTGGGGAAGAAATTCAATTACGTAACTGTTGGCAAACATAATAACTATCACACGCAACGAGTTAGTTAGATGTAATTTGATTACACAGCCGCTTTAAGATACAATCGAGCGAGTGTCTCATAATTTTCTGAACTCTCCACTTATTTCTTGTTATAACTGCCTTAACATTTTCTATACATTTCCGTTACTTTTGCTATACATGAAATGGAACGACAATTTATGCCTGATAGCACGTCAGCCTGGAAGTGTTGACAGATTAATAAATTCAGTCTTCAATTCCTTTATGCTCAAGGGGATCCTCTTAATTTAGAAGCAGGGATCAATCAGAAGACCCATAGACTTTCTCTGCCACCCCCAGAGGTATTGATAGAGAACTTGGAGGACTTTGTGGCCACGAACCTATTTTACGTGCCCCAGTCACTTTAAACGAACATTGTAAATTTTAGGCCTGCTTGGGCTCGAACCCGTTACGAGAACTTTGCCTTTGCTGACTGAGCTACCGTGGCTCATATGTACTGATGTATATGTATATGTATATATATATATATATATATATATATATATATATATATATATATATATATATATATATATATATATATAGGTATACTGACTTACATAAGTGATAATTTAGTCGTTGTCTTTATTATATTTAAATATTTAATTTTTAACATTAAAAATGCAGGAATTTTTTACAATTTAATTTTTAAGTAATTTACATGTAAATAGTATTTTACATGTAAATTACTTAAAAATAATAAAGTGTACTGAAACTCATGGTATAATCAAGTATGTTTATCAAATATGTATATGCGTGTAAAATATTTCCTGATGTCTTGCTCCCAAAACACTCTCTAATTAATGCTTCAATGTATACAACTCAAGCAATCCTCAAAGAAATCAGCTTTTACTTTTTATTAATGGTATATGGTAGTTACTATTTCATCTAATTTACAGTCCTGGATCCTAAATCTGCATTTCAATGTTCAAAAATATTCGAACATTGTGATGAGGTGATTTAGACAGTAATATATTGGAATAATTAATACGAGAAATAAAATACTTGGGATCTAAATCTGACCTCATCACATCTTTTGTAAAGGGGAGAGAAAAATAAAAATTATTTCATTGGTTTTCGTCTTGTGCGGGATTCTCGGGCGGGGTTCTGATCCCAGTCCCAGATTAAAATCACGTCTCCGTACATGACACTAAATAAGAATGTACCTTTGTGAAGTTATTTATGAGTCACTAATAGACAGTGCCCAGTTTGAAAAGAAAAGGTTTTTGAACGGGGTTAAGGAGATCAATTAAATTTTTACGACTCTCCCGACTGGACGAAAACAAGTAAGAGGGACAAAACTTAAATTAATATAAAATAAGTCTAGAGAGAGGGGGTGTTCGAGAATGTAGTCGAATCGATTAGGGCAGTGAGGTCGGATGTCGGGGGAGACGATTGTGACAGTGAGACTTCGGGAGTCCAAGGAGAATAGCCTTGAGCTCGACAGAGATTCAGAAGACGTTTGGAACATCTCGCGACTAACAGCAGTGTTTCTGTGTCAAATATTACGGATGCACCTCAAATACTCAGAAGGAAGCCCCTGAACAGACCGACGGAAGATTGAAAATTACATACACATACCCAATCCTGATTAGCTCTCAACCAGCAGAGTTCCTGGCAAATTATATTAACCCATAAAGGTACCCCTTTTTACATATATCTGAAATTGAGATTAGGTCCTGTCTCTTATCTATATATATATATATATATATATATATATATATATATATATATATATATATATATATATATATATATATATATATATACACACCTAATTGATGGAAAAGTATTGTCAGACCTAAATTAGTGTGGCACCTAATTTGAAAGTATTGATAAAATAAAATTTATGAAGATAGAATCAGATTTTATGAAGATAGAATATATATATATATATATATGTATATATATATATATATATATATATATATATATATATATATATATATATATATATATCATAATAAATTTACTTTTTTTATTTTAAGCTGATTTCAGTTACTTTTATTTTAGCTTTTCAGTTTATTTTCGTATTTTAAGTCTGTAGCCTCTCAGAACCTGTGGTCGAATTTAATACTTAAATATTTCACACAACGCAACCACACTAATACTTAGATTTTGTAACTAACCAATATAAATACCACTATACATTTGATCATAGGTTAATACCTATATATAAACGAGAGCTACACGACAAACATATCTGTGATAACTGTAATAAAGCCTTCAGTTCCGTTCAACCAGCCATTGTGAAAGTGAATTAAAAGTCTGTGAAGTAGTCCAGGAAAAGAATGAAGACTCATTTTTTTATGTATACTGTTTTCATTTGTGGCAACATATTTCATCTCCGAGGAGGCGGATTATCATTTCAGCTGGCATCCCAACACCTTTTCTTTCTCGTTGATGTCATTTTCTGTATTTTTTTCGTCGTGATATACTCGCCTGACACTCACCCACTCGTGATTAATTAATCTCGTGTGTCTCCTGTAAATCTCCGTAATGAAACTTATCTCTATCCGTTGCTCCGTTGATGGACTCCTTATCTAAAGGATAAGGACAGATCATTTGGGGGAGAAAAGAAAAAGAAATGGATGTTCTTTGGCATGAGGAATTATGAAGAGTAATTTTTGGAGTATAATGTGAACAAATGTCGTCGATATGTTAGTATAAAGTGAATAACGGATGTCGTATTATATTTGTAAGAGTAGTAAAACCCATATATAGCAGTACTGTCTGCTCATAAACCTCTCTCTGACGGTAATTTCTTTAATCCTGCGGAATTCCATATCAATTTATTGTAATTTGCTCCCTTCTCCAGAGACAACGACATTGTAGATGCACTTTTCTATAACGATAATTCAACTTTTAAACTACAGAGTGCACCATAATTAGGAAAAGTAATCTGTGGAGTATAATGTTAAATTATTTTTAAGGTTTTTGGCATTTACAAAGTCCAATCTAATTTTTGAACACAGTTAAATAGGGTGTTGTCTATACCTTCGGTGGTCTCCAGGTATTGTTGTAAGATCTAAATAGCGTCCTGTGCTTTCTCGAAGGTCACGAATGGACTGGCATTCGAAGTTTTTTGAACAGAATTGTGTTTTTTACCGGGGAAATCTATCCAAAAACTGAGACTTAGATGTTCACGTCGAGTTATCGAGAGAGTTTTTTAAGAAAACTATAGAAATGTTTTCGGAACTTGATTAAAAGTTCGAGCTAGCGGATTATTCGACTTATAGGAAGTCGAGTTATCGAAGTTCGACGGTATATATATATATATATATAAATATAATTATATATATATATATATATATATATATATATATATATATTGTATATAAATATACATATATTATATATATATATATATATATATATAAGACAAAGAAAGGGGGCATATTTGTAGAGATACTTCCATTTGAGGTATGACGACTTCCCTTAAATGAATCTTCAGATGACTAATCCCGGAACTTCTTCCTTTCAGGTGACGAATGGATCTGGGGCCGTTGGGGTTGTGCCGTGTTTATATTCCTCCAGTACCTTGGAATCAACGCCTCTTCCCTATCCATCACGGCGTTCACGGTGGAACGTTACATCGCCATCTGCCATCCGATGCGCGCCCAACTGGTGTGCACTGTGCGTCGGGCGAAGCGCATCATCCTGGGCGTCTGGATCTTCGCCTGCTTCTACTGCAGCCCCTGGCTCTTCCTCACCAAGACGGCTCCCATCTACTACAAGGGCCACACGGGAAAGGAAACCTGCACCTTCGCCCTCTCCCGCAAGCACTACGTCGGGTATTTCTTCGCCGACCTGGTTCTGTTCTATGTGCTGCCGCTCATGCTTTCCTGCGTCCTCTACGGGCTCATCGCAAGGATTCTATTCTCGAACGACATACCCAAGACGCCCGGGAAGGCCACTGGACACGGGACCACTGCAGTTTCCACTGGCGACTCCAAAAAGACCAATAGCAACACCAATGCTAGGGTGCAGGTAGGGGCTCTGTTTTTCTGTATCTATACAGTAATATGGTGGGTCGAGACACCATATTTATGGTAACGGGTACCTGGAAAAGAAACCACGGAAATGACGATAAAAAATAATATCATCAGCAGCAGCATTGGCATGACAGCCCTTTGTGGGCCTGGGCCTTTCTTAGAATCTTTTCCCAATCTGCCCTTCTCCCAGCAATTGATCTCCAGTTCTTTACCTTTAAGATGGCAAAATCTTCATCCACACAGTCTTTCCACCACTTCTTAGGAACTTCCTTTTGGTCTTTTATTGGAAGGGAGTGCATTAAAACCCCTCAAAGTTGTTCGTTCTGGGCTCATTCTCATTACCTGTCTTGCCCATCTCATTCTATTCCGCTTTATAGATTTGATAACATCATCGCTGTTGGAGATCTTATATAATTCAAAATTATATCTTTTTCTCCAGTAAAAAATAATATAGTATATAATAACGTAGTGAGGTATAGTGCAGTAACCGTTATCACCATAACCTATTTCTAATAGTTTAAGTAAATTTTCTATTTTTCGCCAACTTTAACCGTTTTGACAGTTCCATTTTTTTTCCAGAATTCGGTCAAAAAAATGTCACATTTTTTTATTGCTTTTTTTGTTCATTTTGCATTTTTAAGTAAAGATATGTTATTAAAATTAACATTTGTAATATTTTCAAGCATTTATTACAATTTTGTTTTCTTTCTATGAAAGCATCATAGAACTGAAGTTTACCTTTAGTCTCATCGATATCCAAGTTCATTTTTGGAATTCCAGTGAAAGCGAATCTAGGAGGCGGATCCGAAGGATTATCACAATTTATTTCAAAAAATTGTCTTGCTTGACTGATTCCATCTGTACTACTATCAGAGTCACTACTATCCAGGTCATCTAGTAAACTTTCGCTACTATCATTTACAGATAATTCAGTTTCTGATTCCGAGTCACAGTTCGAATCACAAGAAATTAGCTCCATACTCTCTGAATTGTCCATTATTTAAAAGTAAAAATATATTATTCAACTCTTACATAAATAAAATTATCAGGCGGTTAGCAAAATATAACCAGAAAGCTATACACTGAAAAATAACGATTCGTCTTTATGATACAAAAAAACATGGGAAAAAAACTGCGATTTTGAACCAATCAGGGAGAAAGTACAACAAACTGCAAACTATCATTCAATAATTACTGGAACATACATACGAATAATTTGTAATAAATATACGAAATAATTTCTTACTAAAATTGGAAAAAAATACTTCCGAAACAATGCAAGCGAAATAGAAATCAGATTGAACGTACGCCGTACGGGCATATCAGTAAAATCCCGAAAGCTGTACCCGTACTGAGTACGGGCAAAACAGGGAAGGGGTTAATTGTTAAAATAAAAACACAGTAGACGTAAAAAAAAGAAAGGAGAAGTTATTATTGGATTAATTTAATTCATTGAGACAAGGTATTAAGATGAAATTAAAAACTAATTAATATATTGCCAACTAACTGAACATTTAAAATGATAAAATTAAAAAAAGAAAGGAGAAAACAAAAAATTGTCACTTATAGTGACTTCGAAAGCAAAACTACGGAGGACGCAACTCCGGGTTCCTCTTCTTTTCACGTGGTCGAGATCTCTTCCTAGCTGCTGGGATAACAACCGAAACTCTGGCTTTCTCATCAACATTCCTTTCGGCTACAGACACGGTGCAAATTTGCCAAGCGCAGCACTAAAAACTAGGTTTTCAGTTGAATTTTGAATTTTTTTTAGAGGTGTAAAAGCATTTAGTTTTAATATTAATATACTAGCACGAATTATCTCGGGCAAATGGAAAAAAAAGTTAAATTTTAGTCTTTGTATGATAGTTTTTGAAACAAAGGACAACACAAAGTGGTACCTGACATTCTCAACACTGGTACCTGGTCTCTTTTCTTATTGGTTTACCTCTGAAATCTGTTTTACGGTATCACAAAGTACACTGTCTTGTTGGATTTGATGTTTTTGCAGTAATAAGAACAACATCTGTAAAATGTCTTGAGGTAAAATAACCTGTAAAATAACCTGAGTGATAAAGGACTAATACTTGGTCTTTCTGATGTGGCAGAAAACTCGTCACGATGATTTTCTGAAATTAGTTTTCTAATCAATGGAAAACACGTGACCAGTTCCGCCAAAATGACCACGAAACTCATTATCAAAGCTGAATATTTCTTTTCATTTTCTCCAGACCGAGTAAAACCGTGATAAAACCAACCATACAGACAAATTCTGCTTCACCCGAATTTTCTCGGGATAATAATTAACTGCAATATATACTAACCAGAGATAACTCGGGATAATCAGGAAGCGGTTAACGCTTAAAAAATAGCCATGTATTGTGTACACCTGACAAAATGCAATTTTTCTAAAAAAGCAAACTTAGTCGTCTGGCAGATACTTTAATAACGATGCCAACAAATTTTGAAATAATTTACGTGAGAAAGCGCAATAAAACCATGGTTATTAAAAATAAATCATTCAATTGCAAAAACTTGATTTGATTTAAGTCTATACATAAGTTGATTTTGAAAGAAAACTTTTCTTATTTCTTCCAAATTTGCAATTTTGAAAGTTCTTTTCCTGTTTATTAAGATGACTATTTTTTGCTCAAAATGTCTATATTCATTTTTCTCCTTTAAGATGTTTTTACATTCAGTTCCATTTTGCCTGACACTATTAGAATGTTATAATTTAACAATAAATAAAAGAGCAATTATCGAAATAATAAATAATACTAAATTAAAGAAGTCTATTTTTTCATGGCAATTACAAGCTCCTAAATGAGAGAATTTACGAGTGGGGATGAGATAAAAAATGTTTTATGCATGTGTTGTATCTGAATATTTAAGTGTTGAATTTTTTTAAAGAACTTCACTAAATCGAGGGGGACTCAAGCTCCTTTTGCATTCCCCATATGAGTGTCCTTGTTACCAGTATGCACCCTTCAAAATTAATTTCTAGGTATTTCTGCGGCTAACCTTACTCCTTAAAACAACACAAACAAAGTGAGTTCCTCGTAATTTAGAAGCAGGTACCAAGCAGAATTTTCCCAGACATGAAGCCTCAAGACATATTATTTGGGAACTTATTTAATGTGTCCCTGTTGCAATTAATAATTACGGTGATAAGTATTGGAACAAAATGTTGTAGACTATTAACAATGAAATTTAAATATCTGTAATACATTTGAATCACAACAAGCTATTTCAAACTTTAGTCTCACAACTTATAGTACCACTAACCTTAACCGCTTCCCTTACAAATTGTTTTGAAAAAAATTGCAAAAAATCATCATAATTTTTTATTTTATTATTAATAATAAGGAAATGATACAAAACAAAATAGCTAGGTTTTCAGTTGAATTTTAATTTTTTAGAGGTGTAAAAGCATTTAGTTTTAATATTAGTTTACTAGCCCGAGTTATCTCGGGCAAATGGAAAAAAAGTTACATTTTAGTCTTTGTATAACAGTTTTTGAAACAAGGGACAACACAAAGTGATACCTGACATTCTCAACACTGGTACCTGGTTTCTTTTCTTATTGGTTTGCCCCTGAAATCTGTTTTTTACGAAATCACAAAGTACACTGACTCGTTGAATTTGATTTTTTTGCAGTAATAAGAACAACATCTGTAAAATGCCTTGATGTTAATCTGAGGGATAAAGGACTAATACTGGGTTTTCCCTGAAATTGCAGAAAACTCGTAAAAATAATTTTTGAAATTAGTTTTCTAATCAGTGAAAAACACGTGACCAGTTCCGCCAAAAGGACCACGAAACCAACAAAACTTGGCAAACTATTTATCAAAGCTGAATATTTCTTTTCATTTCCTCCAGACCGAGTAAAACCGTGATAAAACAAATCGTACAGACTTTTTCTGCTTCACCCGAGTTTTCTCGGAATAATAATTAACTGCAATATACACGAGCCCGTGATAACTCGGGATAATCAGGAAGCGGTTAACGCTTAAAAAATAGCCATGTATTGTGTACACCTGACAAAATGCAATTTTTCTAAAAAAGCAAACTTAGTCGTCTGGCAGATACTTTAATAACGATGCCAACAAATTTTGAAATAATTTACGTGAGAAAGCGCAATAAAACCATGGATATTAAGAATATATAAACATTTAATTGCAAAAACTTGATTTGATTTAAGTCTATACATAACTTGATGTTGAAGAAAACTTTTCATACTTCGTCCGAATTTGTAATTTTGAAAGTTCTTTTCCTTCTTATTAAAATGATTATTTTTGCTCAAAATATCTATATCAATTTTTCTCCAGTAAAATGTTTTTGAGTAGAGTTCAGTTTTGACTGACACTGTTAGAATGCCATAATTTAAGAATAAATAAAAGAGCAATTATCGAAACTTTCGAACGACTTTCCAGAGTTTCATGATAAAATGAAAGAAAATATAAATTTAGATAATAGATATAAATAGATATTTTTTCTGAAAAAGCAAACTCAGTTGTTTGGCAAATACTTTAATGAACGATGCCTATAAATTTTGAAATAATTTATGCGAGAAAGTGCAATTAAGCCATGGTTATTAAAAATAAATAAACATTCAATTGCAAAAACTTGACTTGATTTAAGAAGTCTATACATAACTTGATGTTGACGAAAGCTTTTCATATATTGTTCAAATTTGCAATTTTGAAAGTTCTTTTCCTGTTTATTTAAAGGATTATTTTTGCTCAAAATGTCATATCTATTTTTCACCAGTAAAATGCTTTAGCATACAGTTCAGTTTTGACTGACACTATTAGAATGCCATAATTTTAGAATAAATAAAAATTTTATGCATAACTTGATGTTGACGAAAACTTTTCATATATTGTCCAAATTTGCAATTTTGAAAGTTCTTTTCCTGTTTATTAAAATGATTCTTTTTGCTCAAAATGTCTATATCTATTTTTCCCGAGTAAAATGTTTTTGAATACAGTTCAGTTTTGACTGACACTATTAGAATGCCATAATTTCAGAATAAATAAAAATTATATACATAACTTGATGTTGACGAAAACTTTTCATATTTGGTCCAAATTTGCAATTTTGAAAGTTCTTTTCCTGTTTATTAAAATGATTCTTTTTGCTCAAAATGTCTATATCTATATTTCACCAGTAAAATGTTTTTGCATACAGCTCAGTTTTGACTGACACTATTAGAATGCCATAATTTTAGAATAAATAAAAGTTTTATACATAACTTGATGTTGACGAAAACTTTTCATATATTGTCCAAATTTCCAATTTTGAAAGTTCTTTTCCTGTTTATTAAAAGGATTATTTTTGCTCAAAATGTCTATATCTATTTTTCCCGAGTAAAATGTTTTTGCATACAATTAAGTTTTGACTGACACTATTAGAATGCCATAATTTCAGAATAAATAACAATTCTATATATAACTTGGTGTTTACAAAACCTTTTCATGTTTCGTCCAAATTTAAAATTTTAAAAGTTCTTTTCCTACAAAACTTTTCATATATTGTCCAAATTTAAAATTTTAAAAGTTCTTTTCCTGTTTTTTAAAATGATTATTTTTGCTCAAAATGTCTATATTTCACCAGTAAAATGCTTTAGCTGCTAAAGCATTTTGCTAAAGCCTTTAGCATACAGTTTAGTTTTGACTGACACTATTAGAATGCCATAATTTAAGAATAAATAAAAGAGTAATTATCGAAACTGTCGAACGACTTTCCAGAGTTTCATGATAAAATGAAAGAAAATAGAAATTTATGGTTAAGTTACGATTAATTAAATAATTTGTCATACTTTAGTGTAACAAAAGGATTATGTCTTCTGTATACTAATAACATTTCTGTAGCTCTGAAACAAATCCTAACTCAGCACTTCTGTACCAATCATAATCCTCCCACTCGCATGTCTCGCATTGCTGTTGAATCGTTTGTGATAAATCCCAGCTCTGTTTTGAGATTGCTGACAGCACAACTCTCCCTTCTGTTGAGCGGAAACAGCTTGTCGTATCGTTACACGTGTTGCGGAAAGTTAGTTCCCTTTGGCATCTGTTTAGCATAAAAGATATAGCTGTTGACATTTACGCCTGAATGCTTGAATGGATAGAATTAAAAGAAAAGGGGAGTTAAAGCAGAACAAGAAAACAAATGAAAGTATAAAAAATGAGCTCTTAAAAAGATTAAGTTTTTTATTTATATTTCAGCAAATACAAATATTCAGTACATATCTGTTTTGTATTCAAATTCAAATTCTCAGTTTTTCACTATTTTTTTCCAGGGGGAGAGTGAAATAAACAACCTTATAAAAGCATTTATGTTATTTTTAGGGTGAAATGAATATTAGTAAATGATTATATATATATATATATATATATATATATATATATATATATATATATATATATATATATATATATATATATATATATATATATATATGTATGTATATATATGTATGTATATGTATGTATGTATGTATGTATGTATATATATGTAATATATCAAAATTATGTAACTTTAATATTTCTTCAAAAAACTCCTCTCTTCCATTTTAATTCATCTAAATATCTTTACCAGTCTCAACATGGTGTGTTCAACGGAGTATTTTCCACTTAACATTCCTTTCTGTCATAAAACTCTAAACTTTCTGTCTATACAGCTGTTTCCCAGGTGTTGGCGGAACATGTTTTCGCGTTTTGCTGATATTACAGTCAATTCGCTTATTAAGCTGTTTTTGTTGTGGGAAAATTCTTGTTGTCAGCGCTCTTGGGTGTACTTGTGTGAGAGCAGAGTGAACTCTGTGGCTTTTGATTGTATATTGTCCAGAAGGACAGATGTGCCATGTTGCCGCTCTGAAATAAAGTTTTAAATTAGACTTCTGAGTTCTCTTGAATATGAGACCCGACTGCATCTTTGTACTTTATGAATGCTAGCTGTTGAACTTTCTCCTTGTGAAGGAGTTTTATAAAAAATGAATTACATATATGTATATATATATATATATATATATATATATATATATATATATATATATATATATATATATATGTATATATATATATGTATGTATATATGTATATATATATGTGTGTGTGTGTGTGTGTACATTTTCTATCCATTCAACCTTTTTCCAGATGACTCAATAAAATAACTCACTCCTACAATGATATAAGTTCGTTGGCTGAGTTTCTTATCCCTTGGGAAAATTCTATACTTCTCGCTTTGGGGTCCACCTCTGTTCCAACAGCTGTTTTCGTGTACATTCTCTCGTCTTTCGCTGACTAGTAAAGATGTTTTTTTTTCTAGCATCTGGTCTTAAATAAATTCACAATTAGAGTTGGTTAGTTTGGTTAGTTTGGTTTGGAGCGCTACGGTCTACTGTTTTGCACACGAGGGCTAATGAGACCGGGACCTACAGCATAAAGCCGATTCCGAACGGCTATGAACATCCATGCCATAGTGGGATTCGAACCCACGAACTCTAGTACCGACGATCAGCGCCCTAACCAATCGGCCAGCGTTCGGCACTTGGACTTGTGCGCCGTTCTTTTCAGTGTAGCCCGACTGCATCTAACTTGATTACTGCTAGCTGATTAGGCTTGTACTTGCCCAGCAAGCCCGGGCAAGTAAAAAAAAAATAGAGGTTATAATTTGAAATTTAACTGACCGTTTAGATTTTATGTATTATATATATATATATATATGTATGTATGTATGTATATATATATATATATATATATATATATATATATATATATATATATATATATATATATATATATGAGAGAGAGAGAGAGAGAGAGAGAGAGAGAGAGAGAGAGAGATGTGTATACATATAATCCTTTGTATATGTCTCTGTGTGTATGTACGCTTGTGTGTGTTCGCTTTGCTAAATAGCTCATATATGATAATTTTAAATTGAATCATCGGTTATTTTTTGTTGCAATGAAGATTTTATCACCGGTATTAACAACAAATTCTTTTTACAAAAATCTAGGAGTCTATTTCACACACTAATAAAT
>CM063499.1:46894172-46904172 GCA_032207245.1 Pardosa pseudoannulata
GTAAAATTGTTCACATGCGCTTTAAAAGCCTTTCAGTGCAATAACCGCATAGTTATGGCCCAAAGGAAGCATTTGGATGATTTTTTACGTGGTAGAATTACCGGACGACTGGAATGTGGACGTACCCAGCTGAAAGTATCCGAGGAACTTGGAATCGCCCGGGGTGTCATCTCCAGGCTTTGGCAACGATTCAAACATGATGGTAATGTGAGTAGATGTTACAGCACAGGTCGCCCCCGAGTTACTTCGCCGAATGATGACCGGTATTTGGCAGTTACTGCCAAAAGAAACAGACGGAGCACAGCATCAGACCTGTCTCGTCAGCTCTCTTCAGCTACCGGTACGACAGTTTCAAGGCAGACCGTGTACAGACGCTTAGGGAACATTGGTCTATATGCTCGTAGGCCTGTGAGATGTGTTCCCCTTACCGCAACTCACTGTCGCCTGCGATTATGCTGGACTAGAGAGCATGCATTATGGACACCGCAACAGTGGTCATGTGTGATATTTTCCGACTAGTCCAGGTTCAGTTTACATTCTGATTCTTGCCGGACTTTCATATGGTGAGCGCCAGGTACCCGTTACCACCAAGAGAACACCATTGAACGACACCGTTACGGTGGTGCAGGATGGCTCGTTTGGGGAGGAATTATTCTTAGTTCCAGAACTGAATTGCATGTTCAGAGTGTAACGATAACAGGCCACATCTATCGGGATGTCATTCTGGAACAACATGTACGTTTGTTTCGGAGCGCCATGGGTCCTGAATTTCTGTATATGGATGACAACGTCCATTTCACAGTGCAAACATTGTAGACGAATGCCTTCAATCGGAGAATATCACTCATATGGATTGGCTAGCATACTCACCGGACTTGAATCCAATAGAGCATGTGTGGGACATGCTTGGCCGACGAATTGCAGCCCGTCAACCCCCTCCCAACTGTCTATCGGAACTTCGGAGGGCATTGCTTGATGAGTGGTGTAATTTTCCCCAAGATCAGATTGATAATCTGATATTCAGCATGCGTAGGCGTTGTAACGCTTGTATTGCATCGTCCGGGAGACATACTTCGTATTAACCATCATACTAACCATGTTATACTGTTTTCTGTAAATAGGTTCTTTTTTTAAATTTGCTACAGGGAGTAAAAATCGCAATTTTTATTAATTATGTCAAACATATAGCATCTTTTTTGCTCTTTACCTTTTATTTAATAAATAGACTTTACAAATAAGTCAAATTTGTTTTGCTTTTGTCTCTTTCATTGCCTGAACTTCATTATCCTTAATTTATGGACATGAGTGTATATATATATATACATATACATATATAGTTAATAATTAAATATAAAAACAAAGCAAAGCAGCAAAGTAGAACTAAGAAAAAAAGGTTTAATAACGTTGTATCTCATTATCAGTACCTACAAGAATTATTTAACATAAGATTTGTTTCTAAAAGTTGTAATATATTGAATACACACATATACTGTACAATCTTTGTAAGAAAAAAAGCAAAGATTCTTATGCTACAGCGTTACGGACACAATCCACAATGGTTTCAATGCGCCTAAAATACACAATAAAATAAATATTTCACGCTTATCTGTTATATATTTGAAATAGAGGGGAAGAAGCTTTATAAATTAAGTAGCTGAGCAACGGATGTGGACAGGATTCTTTTGATTTAAATAATTAAAAATAAAAAATTAATTATTTAAATTTTGCAATAAAATAAATGAAATAATCTTTCCTCTAATAATTAAATGGGAAAGATAAGTATAACAATGATAAGCTTTTTCTACAATTTTGTAACTGTAAATGGCATTTGCTAAAGATTTTATACACATGTAAAACTTATATTTGTCGTATGGGCTTTTCAATTTATTTATTTTAAATATTTTTTATTTTCCTTTGAGTGTATTTATAGATCGTCGTACAAAAAAATAAATATATTTAATTAATTATTAAATATTTGTTTAATGTGTTAAGACATGTTCGGTAAACATAATTTCTTGTTAAAACTAAAGTACATTTCTTCATTTAATCGCATGAAGATATTTATACGTTATAAGTGCACTTTTTTCCTACCTACTATAAACTGAAAGAAATATTATATTCACAAAAGAAAATTGCAAAAGAAATTCTCATTTTGAACTGAATCCATACCAGAAACTTTTAGCGTTTGACTGTACGTACAGCAAGAAAACTTTAATAAAGTTGAAACTTTTAAATACTTACTTTTATCATTCCTGGACTGCTTTTGATTAACATTGCCTTCACGTCTGTATGTACATGCATACAAGTAAACTTACATATGCATCTCGCACAACTCATCTATTAGCTACAGAAGGGGAAAAACTGTACGTTGACTGTACGTGCATAAAAGAAAGCTTTAATAATGTTGAAACTTTTAAGTACCTACTTTTACCATTCTTGGATAGCTTTTGACTAACATTGCTTTCCCTTCTGTATGTATATGCGCACAAGTTAACGTACATATATGTCTCGTACAACTTAACTATTAGCTACAGAAGGTACAAAACTGTATGTTGACTGTACGTGTATAAAAGAAAACTTTAATAATGTTTAAACTTTTAAGTACCTACTTTTACCATTCCTGGACTGTTTTTGACTAATATTGCCTTTACGTCTGTATGTACATGCGTACAAGATAGCGTACATATGCATCTCTCACAATTCAACTATTAGCTACAGGAGGTGAAAAAATTGTTTTTAGGTTATATTTTTTGGGGTATTTATATACACCTCCTTTTTTGATTGAAATCTGCATTTTATATTACGAAAAAATTCAATATAACGTTTTCTAACTCTATAAGACCTAACTCAAAAGCGGAGAACCTTAAGAGGTTGTCTTTTGACTGGCTCGATTCTCGAACTCACAACTCTCCATCTAAGAAATCAATGACTTGGCTGACTAATCCACTGCATCTCGTAAATTAGAAACTAAATGTTTGTATCCAATTAAAGTTAAATGTTTGTTTCACCCAAAACCCGAAACTATAGAGGTACCTAAAATTTTCAAATGGGAAAAACTAAGAACTTTAAAGAAATAAAACATTTTTATAAATTACCTTTATCGCCCTATAAAATAAAACATATTGACCATATTACAGTAATTGAGTTTTATGGAATAAAAATGATAATTATACATTTCTGTTTGATTAAAAAGTTATTTTTTAATTTAAAAATACTATAACTGAGTTTCATAGAATAAAAGCGATAATTATTCATTTCTATTTAATTAAAAAATTAATTTTTAATTTAAAAATACTGTAATTGAGTTTCATGGAATAAAAATGATAATTATTCGAGTCGATTAGATTAAAAATAATAAGTTTAATTTACAAATACTATAATTGAGTTAAAAAAACAATGATGATTATTAGATTCCATTTGATTGAAAAATTTATTTTTAATTTACAAATACTATAACTGAATGTCAAGGAATAAAATCGATAGTAATTTTTTTATTATTTGACTAAAAAATTAATTTTCATTTACAAATAGTATAATTGAGTTAAGAATTGACAATGATAATTTTTCGATACTATTTGATTAAAAATTGATTTTTTATTTACAAATACTATAATTGAGTTTCAAGGAATGAAAACGTTAGTTATTTGATTCTACTTCATTAAAAAATAATAATTTTTAATTTACAAATACTGTAATTGAGATAAGAAAAAACAATGATAATTGTTCAATTCTTTTGATTAAAAAATTGATTTTTAATTTACAAATACTACAATTGAGTTTCAAGGAATAAAAACGATAATTATTCTTTTCTATTTGATTAAAAAAATACTTTTTAATTTACAAATACTATAACTGAGCTTTAAGGAATAAAAACGATAACTATTCTTTTCTATTGAATTAAAAAGTAATTTTTAATTTGCAAACACTATAGTTCAGTTAAGAAATAACAATGATAATTATTCGATTCTATTTGATTAAAAAATAATTTTTAATTTACAAATACTATAATTGAGCTTTAAGAAATAAAAACGATAATTATTCGATTCTATTTCATTAAAAAGTTGATTTTCAATTTACAAATACTATAATTGAGTTTCAAGGATAAAAAACGATAATTATTCTTTATTATTTGATTAAAAAATTAATTTTTAATTTATAAATAGTATAATTGAGTTAAGAAATAACAATGACAATTATTCTATTCTATTTGATTAAAAATTGATTTTTAATTTACAGATACTATAATTGAGTTAAGAAATAACAATGATAATTATTAGATTCTGTTTGATTAAAAATTAATTTTTAATTTACAAATGTTATAATTGAGTTTCAAAGAATATAAACGATAATTACTCTATTCTATTTGATTAAAAAAATATTTTTTAATTTACAAATACTATAAATGAGTTAAGAAATAACAATTATAATTATTCGATTCTATTTGATTAAAAAATTAATTTTTATTTCACAAATACTGTAATTGAGTTTCAAGGAATAAAAACAATAATTATTCGATTCTATTTGATTAAAAAATAATAATTTTTAATTTTCAAATACTATAATTGAGTTTCATAGACTAATAATGATAATCATTCAATTCCATTCGATCTTTTTATCAAAAGGTATTTTGTGCGTAACTAGATTTCTAATTTTTTTTTCACTTGGTTTACATATTTAATGTATTTTAAAAAATTGTTTGCTTCAGATAACAAAACTGAATAATTTTCAAGATGTTGACCTCTCATAATCGGTATGAGAAATATTTTATTCTAAACACAGCATACATTTTATTTTATTTTAAGTTTAAAAATATGCCACTCTAACGAAGGTTTTTTGTGTTCGAAATTTACTATCTCTTAAATACAGAATTTTTCTACATTTTTACAAGTTCTGAATATAATGCTTCCTCAAAATAAGTTTTAAGTTATTTATACTTAATGGGCTTAGTTTTCAATTTAAACCGCTTATTTTTACTTTTGTTTGTGCCTTTCTAGTAGTTATCTTTCAAAGATTCAAAGATGCTTTCTATTATAAGACTTATTTGTGATTTATAAAATGTTAAGTGTTTTCGTGCGTTTGAATAATATGAAATATTTATACTTTGTAACAATTTTTTGCAATACAATGTTTTATAAGATGGTTCTGCACTCATAGAAAAATTTCGAAATCGGCTATAGCTGGTAAGTCCCTATTACGTAACTACTCATGCTGAATACTGATTTGTATGGTAGAATATTTCAATATAATTGGACTATTTTCACGAAATAGAATTCTCTTCAATAAAGTTTATGCATTTCTTGATACTATTGTTACGTTTCAACCACTTTGCAATTTTTCTTTTCTGGCATATTGGTCTCTAAAATATGTACACTTTTGTTAAACAGTTTTACGTTCAAGTGTATTTAAAGTATTCAAATCAGTAGTCAAAACTGCTTTCACGTAATTCATGAGTTTAACTTTTTTTTATTTTCAGCTAAAACAAATAAGGTATTTTTACGTAAAAGGTCTCCTTTTTTATGATGAATAATAAAGTAAATCAGTTTCGATAGAACTTAAGTTTTAAATACTTAATAAAACTATACAAAATCTTTTAAACATTGATAACTTGTTCCAACTCTTATGAAATTATGGAATAATCCTTAATTGATTATAATAATTAAACGTTTTCATATTTTTTAAAGAAAATATAAATCAGTTCTGATAGAACTTAAATTTTTAAATATTTAATATAATTAGACAAAATATTTTAAATATTGATAACCTGTTTACCTGTCATGAAACAATTCTTCTTAAATGATTATAATTAAAACTTTTCAGATCTTTTCTTGAAGTCTTGATACTTGATGAAGTAAATCAATTTTAAAAAAACTTAAGTTTTAAATACTTAATAAAGTAGAACAAAATCTTATAAATATGGACGATATCATTCAACTCTTATAAAATCATAAAATAAATCTTCTAATTCATTATAATTAAAAATCCATATACCTTTTAAAGAAATCTTAATGAATACTGAAAGTAAATCAGTTTCGATAGAACTTAACTTTTAAATACTTAATAAAATTATGCAAAATCTTTTAAATATTGACGACTTGTTCCAACTCTTATGGACCATGGAATAATCCTTCTTAATTTATTATAATAATTAAAAATTTTCATACCTTTTAAAGAAGAAAATAAATCAGTTCTGATAGAACTTAAATTTTTAAATACTTAACAAAATTAGACAAATTTTTTTAAACTTTGATAACCTGTTTCAATTTTTACGCAATCATGAAATAATCCTTTTTAAGGATTTATTAAATGTTGTCTTTTTTTAATGATGCTTGCTATAGTAAATCAATTTCAATAGAACTTAAGTTTTAAATACTTAATAAAATCATACAAAATCTTTTAAATATTGACTACCTGTTCCAACTCTTATGGATCAGGAAATAATCCTTCTTAATTTATTATAATAATTAAAAATTTTCATACCTTTTAAAGAAGAAAATAAATCAGTTCGGATAGAACTTAAATTTTTAAATACTTAACAAAATTAGATACATTTTTTTAAACAATGATAACCTGCTTCAATTTCTGCACAATCATGAAATATACCTTCTTAATAATTATTAAAAATTGTGTTTCTTTTAATGATGCATGCTAAATAAATCAATTTCAACAGAACTTAAGTTTTGCTTTCAAATGTATTTAAATTATCTAAATCATCAGTCCAAATTGATTTCAAGTAGTTTATGGATTTATGGTAATTTATTATTTACAGCTAAGAAAATTAAGTATTTTTACATAAAAGGTCTCATCATTTAAAGAAGTCCTAATCTAATAAATTATTAGATTATTAGATTACTTAAAAATTTTCAGATCTTTTAATGAAGTCTTGATAAATACTAAAGTAAATCAATTTCAATAAAACCTAAGTCTTAAATACTTAATAAAGTTGCACAAAATCTTTTAAATATCGACGATATGATTCAACACTTATGAAATCATAAAATAATTCTTCTAATTGATTATAATTAAAAATTCATATACCTTTTAAAGAAATCCTAATTAATGCTGAAAGTAAATCAGTTTCCATAGAACTTAAGTTTTAAATACTTAATAAAATTATACAAAAACTTTTAAGCACTGACGACCTGTTTGAACTGTTATGAAATCATTGAATAATTCTCCTTAATTGATTATAATAATTAAAATTTTTAATGCCTTTTAACGAACAAAATAAATTAGTTCTGATAGAACTTAAATTTTTAAATTCTTAATAGAATTAGACGAAATCTTTTAAACATTGATAACCTATTTCAATTCTTACGCAATCTCGAAAAAATCCTTCTTAAATGAGTATAATTAAAAATTTTTAGATATTTAAATTAATGCTTGATACATGCTAAAGTAAATCATTTTCAATAAAACTTAAATTATCAATACTTAATAAATTTGCACAAAATCTTTTAACTATTTACGATATGATTCAACTCTTATGAAATCATTAAATAATTCTTCTAACTGATTATAATTAAAAATTCCAATACCTTTTAAAGAAATCTTAATGAATGCTGAAAGTAAACCAGTTTCAATAGATCTTAAGTTTTAAGTATTTAATAAATTGTACAAAATCTTTTAAACATCGACGACCTGTTCTAACTCTCATAAAATCATGGAATAATTCTTCTTAATTAATTATAATAATTGAAAGTTCTCACACCATTTAAAGAAGAATATAAATCCGTTCTGATAGAACTTTAATTTTAAGTACTTAATAGAATTAGACGAAATCTTTTAAACATTGATAACCTGTTTCAATTCTTACGCAATCACGAAATAATCCTTCTTAAATGATTATAATTAAAAAAATTTCAGACCTTTTAATGAAGTCTTGATACATGCTAAAGTAAATCAATTTCAATAAGTTATTTCAATAAGTTACTTTATTAAGTTTTAAATACTTAATAAAGTTGCACAAAATATTTTAAATATCGACGATATGATTCAACTGTTATGAAATCATGAAATAATTCTTCTAATTGATTATAATTAAAAATTCATATACCTTTTAAAGAAATTTTAATGAATGCTGAAAGTAAATCAGTTTCAATAGAACTTAAGTTTTAAATACTTAATAAAGTTGCCCAAAATATTTTAAATATCGACGATATGATTCAACTCTTATGAAATCATGATTTAATTATTCTTATTGATTACAATTAGAAATTCATATACCTTTAAAAGAAATCTTAATGAACGCTGAAAGTAAATTAGTTTCAATAAAACTTAAGTTTTAAATATTTAATAAAACTGTACAAAATCTTTTAAACATTGACGACTCTAATAAAATCATGGAATAATCCTTCTAATTGATTATAATTAAAAATTCATATACCTTTTACAGAAATCTTAATGAATGCTGAAAGTAAATCAGTTTCAATAGAACTTATGTTTTAAATATTTAATAAAATTGTACAAAATCTTTTAAACATTGACGACCTGTTCTAACTCTAATAAAATCATGGAATAATCCTTCTAATTGATTATAATTAAAAATTCATATACCTTTTAAGAAATCTTAATGAATGCTGAAAATAAATCAGTTTCAATATAACTTAAGTTTTGAATATTTGATAAAATATACAAAATATTTTAAACACTGACGACTTGCTTCAATTCTAGTGCAATTATAAAATAGTTCTTCTAAACTGATTATAATTAAAAATTCTCATGTTTTTAAAAGTCTTGATGCATGACAAATTAAACCCATTCAGATAAAACTTAAGTATTTAAATACTTAACAAAATTATACAACATCTCTTAAACATTGACAACCTGTTTCAACTTTTATCACTCATAAAATATTCCTTCTTAAATGACTATAATTATATATCTTCATACTTTTACATGAAGTCTTGATAGATTCAGAAAGTAAATCAGTTTCAAGAGAACTTAAATAATAAAATTCGTAATAAAATTATATGAAACTTTTAAACGTTGATGACATTTTTCAACTCTTATGAAATCAAGCAATAATTTTACTAATTGATTATAATTAAAACTACTTATACCCTTTAAACAATGCTTACGCATGCTGAAAGCAAATGAGTCCCAATAAAACTGAAGTTTTTAAGTACTAAAAAAATTATTCAAAAACATTTACGACTTGTTTCAACTTATGAATTCATAAAATAATAATTCTTAATTGAATGAATTAAAAATTCTCGTATCTTTTAAAGAAGTCTTAATGAATTCTGAAAGCAACTCAGTTCCGATATAACTTTAGTTTGGAAATGGTTAATAAAATTATGCAATCTTTTAAAAATTGAAGCCCTGTTTCAACTCACATAAATTTATGGAATAATCCTTCTTGATTGAATCAATAAATTCTCTTGTATTTTAAAGAAGTGCTGCTAATGCATGAGGAAAGTAAATTAGTTGAGACAGAACTGAAATTTTAAAATATTTAATAACATTACGCAAAATATTTTAAACTTTCAAGATCTGTTTCAACTCTTATGAAATAATGAAATAATCATTCTAAATGGATTTAATTAAAAGTTCTCTACTCATATGAAATCTCTTTAGGTTAATTTCTTAACTGTAAATAACAGAACTTGATATTTATTATAAATAATTCTAAAACGATATAATTTTTTAAGTATTCAGAAACTTATGATTGACTAGAAATGATACCCGCATAGTATCCTTAAGGTATCCGTCTACGTTAAAAACGTCACTTTTTGCCAAAAATCATAATTTTTTTATTTCTCTATTGTAAAATTTCAACTTTTAGGCTTCTAAATCTGCTTTTTATTTTGTCTCTATCTCATTCTAAAGAAAAGTTACAGTTGTTTAAACATCAATGAAAGCTGTCAAAAGAAAACAGAAGTAGCAGCTTCGGAACCGGAAGTTGTGAATTTATAGCCTTTTAAAGAGCTTTTTTTGGACAAAACTTTTTAAATTTTCATGAATATTAGTTTAAACATTTTTCTAGTATTTTTAATAATTA
>CM063499.1:46909172-46939172 GCA_032207245.1 Pardosa pseudoannulata
ACATGATTTGAAAGATTACATATGCCATGCAATTACGTAATCGTGTAAATCAGGTTAATAATGAAACTACAAGACATGATTAGTATGATTTACATGTACATTCATGTAAACATAATTTGCAAGTTTACATGTGTCATGTAATCATGTAATCGTGTAAATCATGTTAACAATGATATTACAAAATATGATTTGTATGATTTACATATATATATTCATGTAAACATGATTTAGATTGTAAACATGATTTAGATGCAAGATTACATGTCATGTAATCATGTTAATAATGACATTACAAGACAAGATTTGCATAATTTACATGTACATTCATGTAAACAAGATTTGAAAGATTACATATGTCATGTAATCATGTAAATCAAGTTTTGTTTTTTTTTATACAGACCTCGGTAACTTCATTCTCAACTTCTTTGACGTTGAACTATAGATACTTATCCCATGATACTTTCTGAATGAGATTCGTACAAAGATATTGAAATAAAAAAAATTTAAATTATGTTTTTGCTTACCATTCTTAATTATATTTCAAAATTTAATTAACATCAAATTTTAAATTAACTTCACTCAGTTGAAAGACCTCTATTAGCTTGATTCAGTTTATAAATAACATAGCTATCTAGGAATGGAATTTCTAGATAGCTCTTTGTTTCTAGAGTGTATTCTGTCATTTTTGCAGTATTACTATGGATAAATGCATAATAGATGGGGAAAGAGGGATTAACCAGAGTTCAGAGAGAAAGAGATTATCATTATGGGAAGTCTTTCTCGGAAAAATCATCATAATAACTAAGAACCTGTAGAAACGAAAAAAAAACTAGAATCTCGCCAACTAAATTCTGTCTTCAGTTATTATTTCCTATGAAACTGGTTCTACATCACATAACTTTAAATACATTTTTGAAATTATTAACAATGCCATGGGGTTCACCGGTGACCGGTACTCGACTTGGCTACTGTTGCTAACTAAGCTGTTTTTGGTTTTACACCGGTGGCAATGCGGAAAGAGATGGAAGGAAAAAAATGGCTCCCAAAATGGCTTCCCTAAAATCTCTCCCAAAGACTATATTTTAGAGAATAGAACAGCTACAACGCCGTGGAAGCCACTGGTGACCGGCGATGTAGCAAATAATAAAAGTACATAATTATAGTAAATATGGATACTCATAAATTTTTCAATAATACTGTTACGAATTTGTTTAGTGAACCGTAAATTTAACATGGGACTCTATGGGTATTTCGCCAATTTGGCAAGATACCCATAGGCGAGATACCAATAGGTTGGCAAGTGTCGCCACATATTGCCAAGTGTGGCTTCACGTGACAACTTCCGGTTCCCGTTTCTAGAATATTCCAGCAGTTTTTTCGGGCCTATATAAGGCAGGCTGAGTCCCAAGCAGAGTAGAGTCGTTAAGTGTATCTCTCGGTTAACAGAGTGTATTGTATTTTCCAACTGAATGCTAATAAATGATTGTTTTCGTGCTGCAGTCTGTAAGTCCATTTAATCCCCGAAGTCAGCTTTTGAAGTTCGTAACAATAATATTGTTATTATAATGGTTTGAAGAAAATAATGCAATATAGAACATACAAAAATAATTTTATTAGTACATTATATATATATATATATATATATATATATGTATATATATATGTATATATATATGTATATATATATTTATATATATACATATCTATACATATATATGTATATGTATATATATATATATATATATATATATATATATATATATATATATATATATATATATATATATATATATATATATGTCATATATATATACAGAGAGAGATTAAAATAAGTAGATTATTAGCCCAGTTTTAAGAGACTGGATTAGATATATTTCTTACCGGCAAAAATCAACAATAAACTGTACTTAGCAATTTGAAAATTAGTATTAGTATGTGTGTGTATATATATATATATATATATATATATATATATATATATATATATATATATATATATATATATATATATATATATATATATACATATGTATGTATGTATATATGTATATATATAATATATATATATATATATACATATATAATATATATATATACATATGTATGTATGTATATATGTATATACATATATATATATATATATATATATATATATATATATATATATATATATATATATATATATATATATATATATATATACAGAGAGAGAGAGATTAAAATAAGTAGATTATTAGTCCAGTTTTAAGAGACTGGAATTACATATATTTCTTTCGGGGAAAAATCAACAATAAACTATACTTAGCAATTTGAAAATTAGTATTTTTCAAGTGTTAGTAAAAACTATATTATTAAACTATTGCTCATTTTCAATTATTGTTCTATAGAATAAAATAAGTAGATTATTACTGCCCTTTAAAGCTGGAGTTATAGATATCTGTTATTGGCAAAATTCACAATAATATAGACAGTTGTTAAAATCAAAAATAACAGAGCAATATCAGTCTTAAGGTATCATTCTACGTTAAAAACGTCATTGTTTGCCAAAAATCATAATTTTTCTTACTTCTCTACTGTAATATTTCAACTTTTAGGCTTTTAAATATGTTTTTGTTTTGTCTCTACAGCAGTTTAGAGAAAGGTTACAGCAATTTAAACACTGGGACAGCTGTCAAAACAAAACGGAAGTAGTGACTTCGGAACCGGAAGTTGTGAATTGAAAACTTTTTAAAGAGCATTTTTGGGACAAAACTGTTTAAATTTTCATCAAGATTAGTTTAAAGATTTTTCTAGTATTTTTAATCATTAGGAACTCGGCAATTAGAAAGTGTTGAAGCAAGAAAGTGCGGGGAATTTTAAACATGTATTTTAATTTTTTAATCGTTAAAGTTGCTTTCATAAACTTCGAATGCGTTTTTCTCGGAACGGTATTTTTAATAATATGTCGAAACTTGAAATGTGATTTCTCAAAAAGTTCTTAAAATATTTTGTTGAAAATTATTATGAATGCTTTTGATAGTATTTACTAGTGAATGATCTAAAAGCTTTAAATTTGGATCATTTTTAATGATGGTACACTCATAGTTTGATATAAATGTAACGAAAATTTGTTAAAAATTCAATGTGTATGATTTTGAAGGACCTAAAATTTTTTACCAAATGGGAATTAAGCAAATATCTTAGGTGATTCATTAGTCCAGTGTATAAGAAATGTGTTGCATCAAAAAATATTGAAATAATTAAGTTAATAAAAAAAAATTATACCTTTTGAAAATACCCAATTTTTTAACTGAATTTTCTTTTATTAGACATTTTATAAAAACTTCTCCAGGAATAATTTTTTTAAGTGCAATTCTTTATGATAATATAAGAAATGAATCTAAAAATGTAAAAACATGAACTAGTTTCTACGTTTAAAGAAAAAAGTTCTCCGGACGTAGACGGATACCTCAAAGTCACCTTAATCATTAATTAAAACTGTTATTTTTTTATTAGTTTACTAGTTACCAGTAAAACTGTTATCTGTCTACTAGTCATTTTTTATTACAGTGGTAGGAGTTATGATAAGCAGATTACTAGTTCAGGTTGAAGTAATTGGAGTGATAGATTATTACTAGGATTTTTATCATTAAAGTAAAAAGGGAAGTATACGCTAGCAGCCTGAAAATCATGATTTTTAAATCATTAATTAAAACTGCTATCTTTTTATTAGTTTACTAGTTACCAGTAAAACTGTTATCTGTCTACTAGTCCTTTTTTATTACAGTGGCAGGAGTTATAATAAACTTATTACTAGTTCAGGTTGAAGTAATTGGAGTGATAGATTATTACTAAGATTTTTATCATTAAAGTAATAAAGGGAGTATACGCTAGCAGCCTGAAAATCATGATTTTTAAATCATTAATCAAAACTATCTTTTTACTAGTTTACTAGTTACCAGTAAAACTGTTTTCTGTCTACTAGTCATTTTTTATTACAGTGGCAGGAGTTATAATAAATTTATTACTAGTTCGGGTTGAAGTAATTGGAGTGATAGATTATTACTAGGATTATTATCATTAAAGTAAAAAAGGGAGTATACGCTAGCAGCCTGAAAATCATGATTTTTAAATCATTAATTAAAACTGCTATCTTTTTATTAGTTTACTAGTTACTAGTAAAACTGTTATCTGTCTACTAGTCCTTTTTTATTACAGTGGCAGGAGTTATAATAAGCAGATTACTAGTTCAGGTTGAAGTAACTGGAGTGATAGATTATTACTAGGATTTTTATCATTAAAGTAAAAAAGGGAGTATACGCTAGCAGCCTGAAAATCATAATTTTTAAATCATTAATTAAAACTGCTATCTTTTTATTAGTTTACTAGTTACTAGTAAAACTGTTATCTGTCTACTAGTCCTTTTTTATTACAGTGGCAGGAGTTATAATAAACGGATTACTAGTTCAGGTTGAAGTAATTGGAGTGATAGATTATTACTAGGATTTTTATCATTAAAGTAATAAAGGGAGTATACGCTAGCAGCCTGAAAATCATGATTTTTAAATCATTAATTAAAACTGCTATCTTTTTTATTAGTTTACTAGTTACTAGTAAAACTGTTATCTGTCTACTAGTCATTTTTATTACAGTGGCAGGAGTTATAATAAGCAGATTACTAGTTCAGGTTGAAGTAACTGGAGTGATAGATTATTACTAAGATTTTTATCATTAAAGTAAAAAAGGGAGTATACGCTAGCAGCTTGAAAATCTTAATTTTAAATCATTAATTAAAACTGCTATCTTTTTATTAGTTTACTAGTTACTAGTAAAACTGTTATCTGTCTACTAGTCATTTTTATTACAGTGGCAGGAGTTATAATAAACTTATTACTAGTTCAGGTTGAAGTAATTGGAGTGATAGATTATTACTAGGATTTTTATCATTAAAGTAAAAAAGGGAGTATACGCTAGCAGCCTGAAAATCATGATTTTTAAATCATTAATTAAAACTGCTATCTTTTTATTAGTTTACTAGTTACCAGTAAAACTGTTATCTGTCTACTAGTCCTTTTTTATTACAGTGGCAGGAGTTATAATAAGCAGATTACTAGTTCAGGTTGAAGTAACTGGAGTGATAGATTATTACTAGGATTTTTATCATTAAAGTAAAAAAGGGAGTATACGCTAGCAGTCTGAAAATCATGATTTTTGAATCATTAATTAAAATTGCTATCTTTTTATTAGTTTACTAGTTACTAGCAAAACTGTTATCTGTCTACTAGTCCTTTTTTATTACAGTGGCAGGAGTTATAATAAGCAGATTACTAGTTCAGGTTGAAGTAACTGGAGTGATAGATTATTACTAGGATTATTATCATTAAAGTAAAAAAGGGAGTATACGCTAGCAGCCTGAAAATCATGATTTTTAAATCATTAATTAAAATTGCTATCTTTTTATTAGTTTACTAGTTACCAGTAAAGCTTTTATCTGTCTACTAGTCCTTTTTTATTACAGTGGTAGGAGTTATAATAAGCAGATTACTAGTTCAGGTTGAAGTAACTGGAGTGATAGATTATTACTAGGATTATTATCATTAAGATAGAAAAATGAGTATACGATACCAGTCTGAAAATCATGATTTTAAATAATTAATTAAAAGCTATCTTTTTATTAGTTTACTAGTTACTAGTAAAACTGTTATCTGTCTACTAGTCCTTTTTTATTACAGTGGCAGGAGTTACAATAAGCAGATTACTAGTTCAGGATGAAATAACTGGAGTGATAAATTGTTACTAGGATTTTTATCATTAAAGTAAAAAAGGGAGTATACGCTAGCAGCCTGAAAATCATGATTTTTAAATCATTAATTAAAATTGCTATCTTTTTATTAGTTTACTAGTTACCAGTAAAGCTTTTATCTGTCTACTAGTCCTTTTTTATTACAGTGGTAGGAGTTATAATAAGCAGATTACTAGTTCAGGTTGAAGTAACTGGAGTGATAGATTATTACTAGGATTATTATCATTAAGATAGAAAAATGAGTATACGATACCAGTCTGAAAATCATGACTTTTAAATAATTAATTAAAATTGCTATCTTTTTATTAGTTTACTAGTTACTAGTAAAAACTGTTATCTGTCTACTAGTCCTTTTTTATTACAGTGGTAGGAGTTACAATAAGCAGATTACTAGTTCAGGTTGAAGTAACTGGAGTGATAGATTATTACTAGGATTATTATCATTAAAGTAAAAACGTAGATACACGCTAGCAACCTGAAAATCATGATTTTTAAATCATTACTTAAAACTTTGAAAAAGCTTACTTATCTTTGAAAAAGCGAAGGTAATACGCTAATTTTTTATTACACTGGTTATTCTTGAGGTATAACTTAAGACTGTTTACCTTAAATAACAGTGGAGTAAATGTATATATTTAAAAGAGATTAAGAAAATAGTTGCATGCAAAATAAATATATTGTAACAGTTATATTTCTTCCTTAATGTAACATCCATCTTAGAAATGTTAAAGAAGACAATATTGTGTTAGAATCGTATAGAATTCTAATCATTTGTTTGCCCCTTTCTCGAAAGATAAATGGATCTATATAAAGGAGAAATCTCTTATTAAGTCGAAGTTGCTTAATGTATTAACAAAATTCAGCTTCGATGACATCTGAGATCCCGGCACAGCTTTCTAATCTAAATTAGATAAATGGGTTCTTTGTTGGAATACACTCAAAATGCCAGAAAACTCTCGTACACTAATTTTCTGTTGAAGATATCGGGCATTGAGGCACACGCTAATTGAATAATACAAAGCAAATCACTGTTTACGGGGATAAGAGTTTTGTGATTCTTCTTTTGAAAAGTAAAATCGTTTCCGAGTGTCGTTAGTGGTAGCTGAAATCTTGTGATTATTAACATGTCAAAAGAAGATTAAAAAATTTGAGTTTCTCAAAACGATCAAAACTTGTTGAATTGCAGGTTATTTGCACCTTTGCTGTTAGCTGAATCCCCCGCCATGAGACTTATTTAGATCTGTCAGGGTGAGCATCCGGAGTTATCAGTTCAATTAAAGGGTAACATATACATAAAATTAACAATTAAATGAAAGGTTAAAAAATACAATTGTCCCTAGACAGCAAATAAAAAATAGGAAAGTGTTAAAGTGAGAAAGTACTGATTAGAGAGTAGAAAGTTTAAAAAGGGATAGAGAGTTTTTATGGCGATGCAAGCATCATTTTATAAAATTTTAATCATTTTTTGGGATTTTTTAATTTTAATTTTAATTTTAATTTTTTTTATAAACCTACACAAGACATGAAAAAAAAAAAAAATAAAAGAGGGAAGATTAATAAGATAGTGGAAATGAAGAACGAATGGAGAGGTGATAGGTGACTTGAAGAGAATAGCAAGAGTCATAGTGGCGCCATCTAAATTCGGCGCGGATAACTAATTAGATAAGAATTTGGAATAAACAGGAATTTGGAATATAAAATGATTTTAGGGAAGCATGGAAGCTCTTGGCCGCTTACGATTCCTGGTTTCCCTAAAATCATAATCAGGAAGCTCAGCAATAATTTCATTATTAATATTATTAATGTTGGCATAAATTTAATTGAAATTTACGTCAAATATCAATAAAAGTTAAAATATTGAGATCACGCCGTATGACCTCATTACGTAAATAAGCGGATCTTGCTATACCTCTGAGTAATTATTTGGGTACGATTTAAAATATCTAAGTTAGCGGGGAACGCAAACGACCATATGGGTACTGCGTAAGTTGCAGCTGATAATATTACTGTTTTGTACAGTAATACTTTATTACTAAAAGACAAATGTGGGCCGAATAGTAGTGAACAAAACTCGACTTTCCTGGCAATGATTTTATTTTTGATATTAACAATATGCTGCTTAAATTAGACGCTTATCAATCGTGACACCTAAGTATTTAATAGAGTTCTCCCATTCGATTACCTCGTCGTACATATGAAGCCGTGGAAGAAGTTTGAAGGAACGACTAAAATAAATTGCCTGGCATCAAACGATCAACTTAAATATTCATCCTTTATTGTCTAATAGTCATTTTTATATAGTGGTAGGAGTTACAATATGCAGATTACTAGTTCAGGTTGAACTAGTAATGGATTAGTATACTCATAATCTTTGATAAGGAATACTATTTCAAGAGTATTGGTGAATAGCAAAACCAAAAAATTGCAGTTCATGTTAAAAACTAATCAAGTGATGTATTAATTTGTAAATATGTACATATAAATGTTTTAGTTTAAGTATTAGGTATTTTCCTTTAATTCCATAGCGTATATTTTACTGTGTTTTCCCTTAGAGAACGAACACTAATGTTTGTAAGTACATTACAAGAAATTGTAGTTTCAGGTGGTATCAGGTAACTTAAAGAAAACAAAATTTTAATATTAGACTCCATAATATATTTGTATCTTTATATAGTGAAATTTCTAATAGCATAGAAATAAATGCAAAAACAGAACTAAGGTCTAATTGCCCAAAGCAAAAAAAATACTTCTTAGTCAATTATATTTCTTCGCAAATGCAGTATCCTTCTTGGTAACGAAAAGAACTCTCTTTTTATGATGCAGGATAGATTTTTGAGACTTTTCTTTGCTCTTCACTTGAACGTGGAAAGTATCTAAAATTCCAAGAATAAATCTCTTTTTAATGGACGGATGCATAATGGACTAACAAGATTCAGTTTCAATGCCAACGTAACTTACTAATCTAAATCAAATTGATGAATTTTTTTCTTCGAATATGCTCATCACAGTTATAAATCTTAATACACCAGTTTATTGTTGAACAGAGGGGGAATTAAGTAACTCACTCATGTTTTGAAGTGATACAAAGCAAACCACGGATTTTGGTTACAATTAATTTAATCATCAAGGTTTTTCGAAGTGAGATTGTGTTGCGAGGGATGTGAGCTGAGGTTGGGGAATTATTAGCACAATAAAAAGGGAAGAAAAATAAATTTATGAAATACAGCTTAAATATTCATTGTGACATATGTACTAATCCTTTATATAACTACAATTACACAGATTAAAATAAGCGGATTAGTATAAATTTACTTTAACGACAGATATTTGTTATCAGCAAATTTAAGAGTGAACTAAAGAAGAAAGAAAATAAAAATAATTAATTTTTTACACATAACTAAACATTTATCTCCAAACAAAAAAAATTAAATTTACAAATCTGTCCTACATTTTTAACACTATTTTGTGTTTAAACAGAGTCAACTATTTAAAAATAATATTCGTTAATTAAATTGCAACAACTAACTAAACTTTTAACACCATAAATATTTATGTTGCTATTTGTGTTCGAAATTACAGCATTTTTTAAAAATTTAACTAAATATTTATCTTGAAACGAAATTAATTAGAGCCAGTTTTAAAAAAAAATTATGTTTTTTTTAAATAGCTGAGGTTGGAAAATTATTAACACACTAAAAAGTGAAGAAAAATGGATTTATGAAAAATAGATTAAATATTCATTGTGACATATCTACTAATCCTTTATATCATTACAATTACAAAGATTAAAATAAGCAGATTAGTATAAATTTACTTTAATGACAAACATTTGTTATCAGCGAATTTAAGAGTGAACTAAACAAAAAAAAATAATTTTTTGCACATAACTAAACATTTATCTCCAAACGGAAAAAATTAAATTCACCAATTTGTCCTAAATATTTGAACAGTATTTTGTGATTACACAGTTGCAACTATTTACAAATAATATTCGTTAATTAAATTGCAACAACTAACTAAACTTTTAACACCATAAATATTTATGTTGCTATTTGTGTTCGAAATTAAAGCATTTTTTACATTTAACTAAATATTTATCTCCGAACGGAAAAAATTAGAGCCATTTAAAAAACATTTATTGTGGTTTCTTTTAGAAAAAATAGCTGAGGTTGGAGAATTATTAGCACAATAAAAGTGGAAGAAAAATGAATTTATGATTAAACAGCTTAAATATTCATTGTGACATATCTACTAATTCTTTAAATCGTTACAATTACACAGATTAAAATAAACATATTAGTATAAATTTACTTTAATGACAGAATTCCTTACCAACAAATTTAAGAGGGAACTAAACAAAAAAAATAATTTTTTACACATAACTAAACATTTATCTCCAAACGGAAAAAATTAAATGCACTAATTTGTCCTACATTTTAACACTATTTTGTTTTCACACAGTTTCATTTATTTGCAAATAATATTCGTTAATTAAATTGCAACAACTAACTAAACTTTTAACACCATAAATATTTATGTTGCTATTTGTGTTCGAAATTACAGCATTTTTTAAAAATTTAACTAAATATTTATCTCTAAACGGAAAAAATTAGAGCCAGTTTTAAAAAAAAATTATTATGGTTTAAAAAAAAATAGCTGAGGTTGGGGAATTATTAACACAATAAAAATGGAAGAAAAACGATTTTATGATAAAACAGCTTAAATATTCATTGTGACTTACCTACTAATCCTTTATATAACTACAATTACACAGATTAAAATAAGCGGATTAGTATAAATTTACTTTAACGACAGATATTTGTTATCAGCAAATTTAAGAGCAAACTGAACAAAAAAGAAAACAAAAAAATTAATTTTTTACACATAAATAAACATTTATCTTCAAACGGAAAAAAAATAAATGCATCAATTTGTCCTAAATTTTTGAACAGTATTTTGTGATTACACAGTTTCAACTATTTACAAATAATATTCGTTAATTAAATTGCAACAACTAACTAAACTTTTAACACCATAAATATTTATATTGCTATTTGTGCTCGAAATTAAAGCATTTTTTTGTTTTAACTAAATATTTACCTCGAAACGGGAAAAATTAGAGACAGTTTGAAAAAAATTATCATGGTTTAAAAAAAAAATAGTTGAGGTTGGAGAATTATTAACACACTAAAAAGTGAAGAAAAACGATTTTATGAAAAATAGCGTAAATATTCATTGGGACATATCTACTAATCTTTTATATCATTACAATTGCACAGGTTAAAATAAGCAGATTAGTATGAATTTACTGTAATCATAGATATTTGTTATCAGCAAATTTAAGAGTGAACTAAACAGAAAAGAAAACAAAAATATTACACATAACTAAACATTTACCTCCAAACGGAAAAAATTAAATGCACTAATTTTCCTGCTTTTTATCAATTTTTGTTTTGTTTCCACACAATTTTAATTATTTACAAATAATATTTTTTAATTAAATTGTAACAACTAAATAAACTTTTTACCCCTTAAATATTTATGTTGTTATTTGTATTTGAAGGTAAGCACACTTTTTATACTTCACTAAACATTTATTTCCAAAAGTAAAAAATTAAATGCACTAATTTTCCTGCCTTTTTATCAATATTTTTTGTTTCCACACAATTTTAATTATTTACAAATAATATTCTTTAATTAAATTGTAGTAACTAAATAAACTTTTTACCCCATAAATATTTATGTTGCTATTTGTGTTTGAAACTAAGAACATTTTTTAATACTTAACTAAATATTTATCTCCAAACGTAAAAAATTAAATGCACTAATTTTCCTGTCTTTTTAACAGTTTTTTTTTCATTTGTTTCCACACAATTCCAACTATTTACAAATAATATTCTTCAATTAAATTGCAACAAATTAATAAACTTTTTACCTCATAAATTTTCATGTTTCTATTTGTGCTTAAAACTAAGAACATTTTTTATACTTGAATAAACATTTATCTCCAAACAGAATTAAATTCTTTAATTAAATTGTAACGACTGAACTTTTTATCACATAAATATTTATGTTGCTATTTTTGTTCAAAACTAAAAACATTTTTGATGAAAAATATTTAATCTGAAATAAATTATATGCCCTGAAATCAGTAGGCGAATTAGTTTCTGAGATTGTATTTAACAGTTTTTGCTAGTTTTTACTTTTAAAATATAATATTTCTAATTAAAGAGAGTCTTTTCCCAGAAAAAAGTTCCTGAAATGTAATGTAGGCGTTACGTAAATGAAATGCACAGAAAATTTTAAATAAATGGCTTAACATATAGTTTAAAAAAATTATTTTTCTAAGTAAACAATTTTTGAGATGATAAAATGTTGAATATAAAGTCAACTTTCAAAGGAATTAAAAACCTTTAGTTTATCAATGGAAAATTAATATTTAATTCCATATTGTTTGTATCTTTATATAAAGATAATCCTCATAACAAAAAAGATGAATTCTCAAAAGAAGATATTTTTCAAAGGAATAAAATCTATGTAAAATCAGTTATACTTTTTTGTAACGGTAGCATATCTCTTAGATATATTGACGAGAAATGAAAAAGGATCTATAATTCTAGGAATAAATTCTTTTTAATAGATAATTGCATAATCAATTAACAAGATTTAATTTCAAACTAGATAACGGTTGACAGCTAAACGCAATGTGCTAATCTATTTAAATAAATAGGTTCTTTGTTTGTATTCGCTTGACATGCCTGGAAGCCCTTGTACACCAGTTTGTTGAAGAGATGTGAAATTGAGACAATTGTTCCTTTTTTGAAATGATCAATATTAATGCAGACTTCATGCATGCTAAAGTAAATCAATTTCAATAGAACTTAAGTTTTAATTACTTAATAAAATTATACAAAATCTTTTAAATATTGACGACCAGTTTCAACTCTTATGGATCATTGAATAATTCTTTTTAATTTATTATAATAATTAAAAATTTTCATACCTTTTAAAGAAGAAAATACATCAGTTTTGTTATAACTTAAATTTTTAAATACTTAACGAAATTAGACACATTAAAATAAAAAATTGATAACCTGTTTCAATTATTAAACGATCATGAAATAATCCTTCTTAATGATTATTAAAAATTGTCTTATTTATAATGATGCATGCTAAAGTAAATCAATTTCAATAGAACTTAAGTTTTAAATATTTAATAAAATTAAACAAAATCTTTTAAATATTGATGACCTATTCAACTCTTATGGATCATGGAATAATCCTTCTTAATTTATTATAATAATTAAAAATTTTCATACATTTTAAAGAAGAAAATAAATGAGTTCTGATAGAACTTAAACTTTTAAATATTTAACAAAATGAGACACATTTTTTTTAAACATTGATAACCTGTTTCAATTTTTACGCAATTAGGAAATAAGCCTTCTTAATGATTATTAAATATTATCTTTTTTAATGATGCCTGCTGAAGTAAATCAATTTCAATAGAACTTAAGTTTTAAATACTTAATAAAGTTGCACAAAATCTTTTAAATATCGCTGACAAGAATCAACCGTACAGATGCGATACTTATACCGCGTCTTTCATCGCCAAATTTGGCGATTTTTTCGAACATTTTAGCAGGGCGATGACTAGTTAGTTTTGTCTACCCTGTCATTGAAGCTTTGAAGTGGTAACCCTGGTTCTTCCTTTCAGCTCCATTGGTGCACGTGATTTCTGACGTAAACACCTGGTTCTTTGGATAAATTCCTTTCTAGTCATTTCTTTTGCCTAGCCATTTCTTTTGCCTTACAGGATTCCTGTAGTTCGGACTTGCAGACTTGCCACCTCGAGTGGTCAGGTTGTAGAATTTTATGTTTTTTCTTTTTAGATTGTTTCTTTCTAGTTCTGCATTATGGACCGTTTTAGCTATAATTAGCGTAGTTAAGAAGTATCAGTTGATTTTGAGGGGATTATGTAGTTCGCAGGGATAGCAACGCGTATGTAGGGATAAAGGTCTAATAAGATCAACTTTTTATTTGTATTTGTTAAACATGAGGGAATTATTTCATATTTTTAAGAGAGGTCGTCTTATAAAAACTAAATTTAATTGTCCTTATTAAAATATGTGTGCATGTAATATGTATTTATTGTTATATGTAACAATCTTTAAGAGGGATAACTCCCCTTAAAAGTTTTTGTTTTAAAGAATTTTTAAATATTTATTTTTCTATACATTTTCTATTCTTATAAAATTCATTTTTGTTGTGATCATATAGTTCTTAAACAGTAAAAATCTGCACAATATATGCTGTGTGACTTTTTGTAGAATGTTGTAATAACTTTCTGTTTTGGCCATGTGGTATGGTCCCCCTCCTTTCATTAATTTCTTTCTTTATGTTTAAATTGCACCAAAAATTTTTAATTTGTTTTAAAGAATTTTTCTATACAAACGCATTATAAAAATCATTTTTGTTGTGATCATATAGTTCTTAAACAGTAAAAATCTGCACAATATATGCTGTGTGACTTTTTGTAGAATGTTGTAATAACTTTCTGTTTTGGCCATGTGGTATGGTCCCCCTCCTTTCATTAATTTCTTGTGTGTCCTTATTTCTTTTTTTTTATGTTTAAATTACACCAAAAATTTTAAATTTGTTTTAAAGAATTTTAAACATTTATTTTCTATACAACTGGATTATAAAAATCATTTTTGGTGTGATTATATAGTTCTTAAATAGTAAATATCTGTAAAATATATTCTGTGTGACTTTTTGTAGAATTTTGTAATAACTTTGCTTTCTTAAAAAGCCATGTTGTGCCGTCCATGTTTTTTTATGATCTTTCAGAAATTACACCAGTTTCTGCCACCATTTTAGTTTGGTGACTTAATTGGTGGCAAAGAAAATGAGGTTTCAGCAAGATCGCCAAGAAAAAAAAACATGGTGCCGAAGCGGTGTAGTTATCGCATCTGTTCCAATTTAACTCCTATAAATCATGAAATAAATTCTCTTATTTTCAACAGTTATCAGGTATCAAGAACCTTAACTTTTGAAACAAAACTTCTGAAATAAATTAATACTCAAGCTTATACTGTATTTCAATCTTTATATAAGTCTTCCTGATAACAAAGGAATAAATACAAAATAAAAGACAATTTTTTCAAAAGGAGAAAATGTTCTCTAACAAAATAATATGTGTTTCAAAATGCAACACCTCTTTTGAATATGGGATACAGAAAATAAATGTTCTTTTCGAGCAGGATAACGTTCAGACACTTTTGTTTCTTCCACAGCCAATAATAAACGGATCTAAAATTCCAAAGAGAAATCTCTTTTTAATGGCCAGCTGCATAATGGATTAACAAGATTTGTTTTCAATAGCGATGATAGCCGAGATCCCATCTCAGCTTGCTAATTCAAATTAGATAAATGGGTTCTTTGTTCGATCACGCTTGACATGTCTCGAATACATTGAACACTAATTTGTTGAAAGACATTGAGGCAGACTTTGAGGCTCACTTTGCACAATGTTGATATAAAGCAGGCAATGGTTTTGTTGGATAAAACATTTGTGATTTAGATTAGGAAGATTGTTTACGAAATGATGATCCAGTCTAAAATTTTGGTATTATTAGCATGTGAATAAGAGGGTAAATTTTAGTTCATCAATTCTTTCTCTACACTCGAGAAATCCATGTATTCTTCAACTGCAAAAAAAAATCACTTGCTTTTAAATATCGTAAATGTTGGCGTGCGGGAATGTTTTAACTGTATTATCATACGTTAACACGTACATGTTCGTTTATGATTCCTGTTCCTGATGAAGAATGTGCAGATTTTGTGTGTTACAACGTAAACTTTTCAACTGATTAAATTTAATCGATTGCAAATCTTTCCCTGCTCTCGAAAAATCCTTCTATTCTTAAACAGAGAAAGAATTTTTAAACTGAATCCCTTCCTTTTACTTATCGTAAATGTAGATGTCCGATAAGGTTTTAAAGGTCTTATCACTCGTCAACACGTACGTGTTCGTTTATGATTCCTTTTAGTGATGAAAAATGAGCAGATTTTTTGTGTTACAACAAAAACTTTTCGACCAATTAAAATTAGTTTGGGTTGATTTGTGATAAGAACTTAATCGATTGAAAATCTTTCTCTACCACTCGAGAAATCCGTCTATTCTTCAATGGGTATCAAAACACTTAACTTATGTGATATAAAATTTAATACTAAAGTTTATACTATATTTCAATCTTTATATAATAATATTCCAGATAAGAAAGTAATAAATTCAAAAGAAAACAGAATTTTTTCAAAGGAGAAAATATTCTGTAACAAAATTATATTTGTTACAAAATGCAACATCTCTTTTGAATATGGGAACAAGAAAAAAATGTTCTTTTCGAAACAGGATAACGTTCAGACACTTTTCTTTGTTACACAGTCAATAATAAACGGATCTAAAATTCCAAAGAGAAATCTCTTTTTAATGGCCAGCTGCATAATGGATTAACAAGATTTGTTTTCAATAGCGATGATAGCCGAGAGCCCATCACATCTTGCTAATTCAAATTAGATAAATGGGTTCTTTGTTCGATAACGCTTGACATGTCTGGAATACATTGTACACTAATTTGTTGAAAGACATTGAGGCAGAGGCTCACTTTGCGCAATGTTGACATAAAACAGACCATGGTTTTGTTGGATAAAAGATTTGTGATTTAGATTAGGAAGAATGTTTACGAGTATGATGATCCAGTCTAAAATTTTGGTATTATTAGCATGTGAATAAGAGGGTAAATTTGAGTTCCACAATTCTTTTGCTACTACTCAAGAAATCCATGTATACTTCAACGGAAAAGAAAAATTTCTTGCTTTTACATATCGTAAATGTTGAAGTGAGATGGTGAGTTTAATCGATTGAAAATATTTTGCTACCACAGGAAAAATCCGTATATTCTTCAACGGGAAAAAATTCTTACTTGAATCTGTCGCTTTTTCAACACGTACATGTTGACGTATGATAAGACGTTAAGAATCAAACGTTTCAAAGCTTTTATAAAAACTTCTGAGCATTAAAAAAACGCAACAGAAGTACACAAACTATCTTCTGCATTTAAGTTCCTTATACTGAGAAATAATTTCATTTATTCAACAGTAAATATATATCATCAAATGACAACAATAAATTGCTTTTTTGACGATTATTTTTATGCTATATTGTGTTGAAAAGTACGCTTTTTATAAAAAAAAATATTTACATTAAATTTGAATATATTTATTCATATATGTTAGTAGAATTGTTAAATTTATTAGCTTGGAAAGTAAATTTTTACTTACTAACGAAAGTTTTTATGAAATTTTTTATGCTGTATTGAAAATAACTGTCCAGAGAATTAGAAATAAATTGCTCTTTTATATATTTTATATATTTCATATTTAAATTTCATTTTTCGTCACTGCAAATATTACAAAATCATTTTTAAAATAATAATTTTAGACATGTCTGAAATTTCCTACACAGTTTTGGCCGGAAAAAACTGAAGGTATTAAATATCAAAAAAATACTTTCTTGCAAAAATAATAAAATTTAAAGAAGTTAATAGGATTAAAAAGTTAAAGTCTGTTTGAATAGTTTATTCAGTTGAAAACTAAATAAACTACTGAAAGAGACTTTATATTTTTGAATAGGTATAAAATGGATAATAAAATAAAAAATTATTACAAGTTTATTGTAATACCTAAAAAATGAAAAATGTTACCAAGCTACACACAAGTTTTATTATTATACTAGTGTGATGAGGCGATTTAGATCAGTAATATAATTTACTCATTCATACAAGAAGTAAAATGCTCGGGATCTAAATCTGACCTCAACACATCTTTGTAAAGAGACAGAGGACCATAAATTTATATTTTACGGATATTGTTGTCTTGTGGTCTCTGACGGGGTTCTGATCCCAGTTCCAGATTAGAATCCCGTCTCCGTACTTGACATTAAATAAGAATGTACCTTTGTGGAGTATTTATGAGTCCCTAAGGGACAGTGCCCAATTAGAAGGGATAAGGTTTTTCACGTTGGCGGTCTCAAGGCGGGGTTTAAGCAGACCAATTGGATTCTTACAACTATCCCGATTGGACGATAAGAAGGAAGAGGGGACAAGGTTGAAATTAATAAAATAAAAAAATCTAAAAATTGAGAGGATGTTTGGAGGTCCCAAAAAAGGTGTTCGATAGTCGAGACTAGAGGAGAATCCGACAGAAGGTGTGTTCGAGAATTGAGATGAGGAGAGAGTCCGACAGAAAATGTTCGATAGTCGAGACGAAGAGAAGAGTCCGACAGAAGGTGTTCGAGAGTCGAGACTAGAGGAGTCTTACAGAAGGTGTTCGAGAGTCGAGACGAGGAGAGAAGTCCGACGGAACTAGTTCGAGAGTCCAGCCAAGTCCGACAGGAAGGGTTCCTGCATCAAATAGCCCGGCCGCACCCCCAAACACTCAGGAGGAAGCCCCTCACCAGACCAACAAAAGATCCATAAATACCCATCAACCAGCAGTGTTCCGGGCACACCATTTTCACTCCCCAAAGGTACCCCCTTTTACATACATTTTGAAATTGAGATTAGGTCCTCTCTCTATTTACAAAATTACTTAAGTATTAAAAAATTGTCAGAACTAATTTAGAAGATGTTGACAAAGCTTATTTTATGAAAATTAGCATCAGTTTTGTATGTACATTGATGTATATATATATATATATATATATATATATTATAATAAATTTACTATTTTTATATTAAGCTAGTTTCAGATGCTGTTTATTTAGCTTTTAGTTTATCTTCATATTTATGTCTGTAGTTTCTCAGAACCTGTGGTTAAATTTAGTACAAAAATACTTTTACACAACGCAATCAAAATAAAATCACCACTATACATTTGATCACATGTTAATACTGAAATATAAATGAGGACTACATGAGAAACTAGCATATAGCCCATCCTATGTTCAAAATCAGAAATAGTGCATTCATAAAGCATGCTAGTGTATCATAAAACACTACTTCAAAAAAGAAAAATCATTTTGTTTTTCTTTTCTTCTTTGTATTTTGTGAGAATGTTTTTGTGCATTTTGTATAACACAGGTTATGCACAGGGTAAGTTATGCGCACCAAATGTAGGATTATATTGTCTTAACATTATAAAACTAGCATATAGCCCGTCATATGACGGGATCATTTAACAATATTTATTTTCCAGAATTGTAAAGTACTCTATGAGCACGTAAAAATGGTTTGTTTTTCGGCTAAGAATTATCTGGTACAAGTTCTAGTAATGTAGAGCTCCATATAGAGGAAGGATCCTGGTGTGTGGGATGATTGATGAAGAGTCGTAGGTTTTATTTAAGTCACCTCAGGTAAAAAAACAGATGCTGAGTTGATGAAGAGACATTCTTTATTGAAGAAATTTTTTGCTCAAATAATTTTCTTCACTTTATATTACACAAGTGGATATCGTCTACTTCTGCCATGATCAAGTAGTGGGTTTGTAGATGTGTTGTTTAACTTTACAACATTACGGCGATTAATGTGCAGATGGAGATAACCTCAGATAAGTCGCAGCAAATAAAAACTAAGGCAGAATTTTTAGGTTAGCCAAAGATCGACGTGGCTCCCGCGGAAACATTTTTCCGTTCCAAAAATACGTCAGCAAGGGTGTTAAAATTTCATCTCTCTGTGTTACCCCGTCTCTCAAAATTATCAGAACTTCTAGGCTGCGCTCACGCCAAAAGCGCCGAAACACAGCCAACAAGAGGGTTGCCAGGCGCCAAGAAAACCCCACTCTCGGGGGGAGAGCGAGGCCTCTCGCGGCTCTGACCAATGAAACGTCGAAACAAGGCGCGCGGAGATCAAAAACCCAATCGCAGAGAGGCGCAACTCCTGTAATGAAAATTCGCCAACAACGATGCGGAGCGGAGCTTGGCAACACACAACGCGGTACCCTTCAAAGGCGCGGCATCTTATCGGAAACCGAAAGCACCGTCAGCACTTCTGTAGAATATGTTGATGGCGCAAAATTATGGACGAAAGGCTGAGGTCGACAGGTGGCCAGAATTGGAAGCTGGGTCCGAAACATAACCCCAGATCGGGGGCGGTCTTTTTGAAAAAGACAGGCTGTACTCGTGAGAAAAACTAAATGCACCTGCAAGATATACAAAAGCGCAAAATGTGTAAAATCTATACCCACGAGGAAATATGTAATAACATGAAATTTCATTTTATTTAATGCATTGTTTATTTTAAAGATTACGGCGATTATTACAGATAAAATCCTCAGATATAAATAAACTAAGGCAGAATTTTTAGGTTAGCAAAGTTAATTCAACTTTTGTTAAAAATATCCAGCAAGGGTGTTAAAATTCATCTCTCTGTGATCTTCAAAATTATCAGAAATTTATTACGCCAAAAGCGAAAACAGCCAACAATACCAAGAAAACCCACGCTCAGAGCGAGAGGCTATCTGACCAATGAAACGTCGAAAATAATAAAAATAAATCGCAGAGAGAGGAATATGTAATGAAGATTTTATGTCCCTTCATTACATATTTCCCTCGTGGGGTAGATAGATTTTAAACTACATTTTGCGCCTTTTTTTTGTATATGGTCCCTTGCAGATGCAGCTTCAGTTTTTCTCACGAGTACAGCCTGTCTTTTTCAAAAAGAGCCGCCCCCGATCTGGGGTTATGTTTCGGACCCAGCGTCCAATTCTGGCCACCTGCATCCGTCGACCTCAGGCCTTTCGTCCATAATTTTGCGCCCATCAGATCATATTCTGACAGAGTGCTGATGCTTTCGGTTCGATAAGATGCCGCGCCTTTGAAGGGTACCGCGTTGTGGTGTGTTGCCAAGCTCCGCTCCGCATCGTTGTTGGCGAATTTTCATTACAGGAGTTGCGCCTCTCTGCGATTGGGTTTTTGATCTCCGCGCGCCTTGTTTCGACGTTTCATTGGTCAGAGCCGCGAGAGGCCTCGCTCTCCCCCCGAGAGTGGGGTTTTCTTGGCGCCTGGCAACCCTCTTGCTGGCTGTGTTTCGGCGCTTTTGGCGTGAGCGCAGCCTAGAAGTTCTGATAATTTTGAGAGACGGGGCAACACAGAGAGATGAAATTTTAACACCTTACTGACGCATTTTTGGAACGGAAAAAATGTTTCCGTGGGAGCCATGTCGATCTTTGGCTAACCTAAGCAATCTGCCTTATTAGTTATTTTTCTGCGACTTGCCTGAGGTTATTTTCAATCTGTACATTAATCGCCGTAATGTTCTTAAAAGTAAACAATGCATCTACAAACCCACTACTTGATCATGGCAGAAGTGGACGATATTTATTTGTGTAATATAAAGTGAAGAAAATTATTTGAGCAAATTAAAAAAAATAAAGAATGTCTCTTCATCAACTCAGCATCTGTTTTTTTACCTGAGGTGACTTAAATAAAACCTACGACTCTTCATCAATCATCCCACATATCCTTCCTATATATATAATTATATATACAAGTTCTTTAATTTGTTTATCTTCATACTCCTCTAAAATATATACTGTATATGAGGTTTAGAATCATTGGAATTCATTTATCAAACCTTGTTATATATAAAAACTAAACACGCAAAAGAACAAATTTCTTATATTTTCAAAGATATATATAATATAAAATACTTGAGATATGTATTAGTCGCAATTTTAAAAGAGACTCTAGACTTTTATGAAAATTGAGCAGTCGTTGTTAATACCGGTGATAAATTTTCCTTGCTACAAAAAATAATCGATGATTAAATTTAAAATTATCACATATGGACCTAATCTATTATTTAAGCCAAATATAAAAGAAAATTATTTATGTAATATCTAAGTTCAGTGATAAAATTTATGAAAATAATGTAGATGATATGTAAATAATTTAAAATAAAATATTATTAAATGAATGACGTCATAATGCTAGAAAAAAATGTTACTTTCATCTACTTATAACGTGGTAAATAGATGAATTTAATCATCGCCTGCACTTAACCGGGGAAAATAGGGTTAGAAATAATGGTATTAAACGATCGAAAAGGAGGAAAAGTGGTGGATTTCTAACGTTTTTGAAATCGCTTTGAATTTTGCTAATACTAACTCATCAGGAATCCAATATGAATGCAAGTATCGGTGATAAAACATATGAAAATAATGCAGACGATATTTAAATAATTTAAAATAAGAAATGATTAAACTTGATTCTTAAAGGAATGACGTCATAATGTTAGAAAAAATGTTATTTTTACCAATTTATTATGTGATAAATTAATAAATTCAATCGCCTGCTCTTAACCGGAAAAAAATAGGGCTTGAATAAACACTCGAAAAGGGGGGGAAGGATTGGATTTCGAATTTTTAAAGACGACAGTATTTTTCACTGCTATGGAGCGTATTTATATCAATTTATTTTTTAATCGAATGGATACCTGAGGAGAAAATAAACTTTACTTGCTTTGAATTTTACTAACCCTAACTCATCAAGAATCTAATATGGATACCTTTATCCATTCCAGGTCCGACCGCTTCATAAATTCGAGCACAGACTGACAGATAACAGGCTATTATTATATAGGGGATATAAAGAAATGAAACAAAATATGTAGGTTTAAGTTAAGTTTTTAATTTTTTACAGGTATAAGAGCATTTAGTTTTAATATTTGCAGTATTTTATAACTCTGTCTTTCTATCTCTCTCACTCATTCTATCTATCCATCTCTCTCCTTTCTTTCTATCACTCACTCACTCTCCCTTTCTCTCTCTCTCTCTCTTATATTTTTATTTTATTTATTTATTTTTTATCTGCAAGTTACACTGCATAACTCTGAGATCTTTAAAAAAATGTTTTCAACCATATTTTAACTAAATTGACAACTATTTCCCAGAGTATCTCCATCCCTTCTCCCTCTTTCTATCACTCACTCACTCTCCCTTCTCTCTCTCTCTCTCTCTCTTATATTTTTATTTTATTTATTTATTTTTTATCTGCAAGTTACACTGCATAACTCTGAGATCTTTAAAAAAATGTTTTCAACCATATTTTAACTAAATTGACAACTATTTCTCAGAGTATCTCCATCTTTTCTCCCTTATTTCTCTCACTCACTCACTCTCCCTTTTTTTCTCCCCCTCTCTCTCTCTTATTTTTATTTTATTTATTTATTTATTATCTGCAAGTTACACTGCATAACTTTAAGATCTTTAAAAAAATGGTTTCAACCATATTTTAACTAAACTGACAACTATATCCCAGAGTATCTCTCCACCCTCTCTCTCTCTCTCTCCCTCTCTCTCTCTATCTCTCTCCCTTATTTTTATTGTATTTATTTATTTTTTTATCTGCAAGTTACACTGCATAACTTTGAGATCTTTAAAAAATGCTTTCAACCATATTTTAACTAAACTGGCAACTATCTCCCAGAGTATCTCTCCACCCTCTCTCTCCCTCCCTCTCTCTCTATCTCACTCTCTCTTATTTTTATTTTATTTATTTATTTTATCTGCAAGTTACACTGCATAACTTTGAGATTAAAAAAAAATGGTTTCAACCATATTTTAACTAAACTGACAACTATCTCCCAGAGTATCTCTCCACCCTCTCTCTCCTCCCGCTCCATCTCTATCTCACTCTCTCTTATTTTTATTTTATTTATTTATTTTTTATCTGCAAGTTACACTATATAACTTTGATATTTAAAAAAAAATGGTTTCAACCATATTTTAACTAAACTGACAACTATCTCCCAGAGAAAATATCCACCCTCTCTCTCCCTCCCTCTCTCTCACTCTCTCTCTCTCTCTCTTATTTTTATTTTATTTATTTATTTTTTATCTGCAAGTTACACTGCATAACTTTGATATTTAAAAAAAAAAAAATGGTTTCAACCATATTTTAACTAAACTGACAACTATCTCCCAGAGTATCTCTCCACCCTCTCCATCTCCCTCCCTCTTTCTCTATCTGACTCTCTCTTATTTTTATTTTATTTATTTATTTTTTATCTGCAAGTTACACTGCATAACTCTGAGATCTTTAAAAAAATGTTTTCAACCATATTTTAACTAAACTGACAACTATCTCCCAGAGTATCTCTCCACCCTCTCTCTCTCTCTCTCCCTCTCTCTCCATCTCTGTCTCTCTTATTTTTATTTTATTTATTTATTTTTTTATCTGCAAGTTACACTGCATAACTTTGATATTTAAAAAAAATGGTTTCAACCATATTTTAACTAAACTGACAACTATCTCCCAGAGTATCTCTCCACCCTCTCTCTCACTCCCTCCCTTCTCTCTCTCTCCCTCTCTCTCTCTCTCTCTCTCTCTTATATTTTTATTTTATTTATTTATTTTTTATCTGCAAGTTACACTGCATAACTCTGAGATCTTTAAAAAAATGTTTTCAACCATATTTTAACTAAATTGACAACTATCTCCCAGAGTATCTCTCCACCCTCTCTCTCTCTCTCTCTCTCTCCCTCTCTCTCTCTCTCTCTCTCTCTTATATTTTTATTTTATTTATTTATTTTTTATCTGCAAGTTACACTGCATAACTCTGAGATCTTTAAAAAAATGTTTTCAACCATATTTTAACTAAATTGACAACTATTTCCCAGTGTACGAGATTGTGGACAAGTCGAAACAGATTCTAGAAATGGAATCTTTTATTTATGTTACGGAATTTCAATACACTAAAATGGAATCAATATAGAAGGGGCAAAAGCACACAGAATTTCAAGATATACTAAAATAAATATATTCTGAAGATTTTATGTGTTAACTTGCAGAAGAGTTGCTGCAAGTTTGTAGCGTCAAATTTGTTATGACAAGATATTATCCAGAAAAAATCAAACTTGCTGCAAGTATTCAGACGATCTGGGTACCTACTGCTAAAAGCCGATTTAGTTCAGCGACGAAAATCCATGCTTCATTGGGGTTCGAACCCACAAACTCCGGTATTAATGATCAGCACCCTTACAATTCTGCCATTGTTCGGCAAAAGATGGTAAAAAGGTAATCGACAAAAACAGATAGTTTCTAATCGATTAAATTCATACGTCTAAGCAAAAAATTTTGAAATTTCTTTCTTATTTAAAATTTTCAATCACTTAGTTGCCAACCCAATGTAATCTTAGACATGGAGTAATAAATATCTACCGTTTAAGTTATACATTTTACATCCAATTTGCATCACGAGGATACAAAAGTTAATTTATAACTATAAATAAACGTACGTTGTTTGAACAGTTCTCAGATCAGTATTAAAATATCAGCAGGTCATTAATCTAATATGATGATTCTTGATGATTTGGGGTTAGTAAAATTCAATGCAAGTCTTTAAAACATTCTAAATCCACCACTCCCCCCTCCTTTTCGAGTGTTTAATGCAAATATTTCAAGCTCTGTTTTCCCGTTTAAGAGCCGGGTATTAAGTATATCACATAATAAATAGGTAGAAATAACATTTTTCAACTCCTCTTCTTAGCCCACTCTCCTGTTTCTAATCATGGATCTTGTTGGTGCTTCAACCACATTTGGCGAAATTGGCGTGCTTGCAGCTTGCGTGCGTGGCGTGCTTGCAGCGTGGCGTTTGAAATCTGGCGAGGGGATCGTAACTCAACAAATTGATACATAAACAAAAACAACATTTTGAGGAAAAATTTTACAAAAACTGAATATTTAAAATCTAATTGAATTAACAAAGAAAACACAAAGGAAACACATAACATTCATACTAAATAGACTGAAACATTCACTTAATCACAAATTAAATAAACTGAGTGTGATTTTCATCACAAATTTGTGATTTAGTGTAAATTGTAAAATTAATTTTAAAACTCTTTGACTTAAACTGTATTTTGAGTGGAGGTTGAAGTGGAGTTGTAAAATTGAAAATTTTTTTTCAAATCTCTTATTTTATCATTATTATCCCCATTATGACATCATTTCTTTAACAATCTCATTTAATCATTTTTTATTTTAAATTATTTAAATATCGTCTGCATTATTTTTACACGTTTCATCACTCAACTTAGATGTTACGTAAATACTTTTCTTTTAAATTTTGCATATATAATAAATTAGGTACATATGTAATAGTTTTAAATTGGTTTTGGTTTGGTTTGGTCCGGAGTGTTACGGTCTACTTTTTGCAACACGAGGGCTAATGAGACTGACACCTACAGCTTAAAGCCGATTCCGAACTGCTACGAACATCCATGCCGTAGTGGAATTCGAACCCGCGAACTCCGGCACCGAAGGTCAACCAATCTAATAAATCGGCCATCGTTCGGCAGTTTTAAATTGAATCATCGATTATTTTTTTAAATGAAAATTTTATCACCAGTATTAACAACAAATTCTTTTCATAAAATCTAGAAGTCTTTTTCACGGAGTAATAAATATCTAAAGTTTTAGTTATATATCTTACACCCAATTTGCATCACGGAGATACAAAAGTTAATTTATAACTGTAAATAAATGTACATTATTTGAACAATTCTCAGATGAGTATCAGAAGGTAATTACTCTAATATGAGTACATTCTTTAAAAAAAGTATTATGTACGTAAGCTGAAGATTTAATTTCCATTGAGAAACTCAGGTATCCCTTTCTTCAAATAAACCTTTAAAGTAAAAGAAATCCATCTTCTCATTTCGAACTCAGCAGGTCTTATTATTAGAATCTAAATTAAAATCAGGAAGTAGCTATTCAAACATTCCGACTTTTGTACTTGCTTTGATTCGGAATTAGAAATTCAAATAAAAAAAAGGCATAGAAAATGTACACTTCTCTTTAGATTGAAATACAGAAATTCATGATTTGTAATAGCGGAGTATTTTATTTTCTCACTTGTTTTATTTGAGTTTTATTTCTTACTCATAGAATATCTTTTGTCATATCTAAAGTTTAAAATATCTCATGAATATATTCGTATTGAATAGAATATCTATTTTCAGCCTTCGTAAATGAAAGAGGACATCTATTTTCAGCAATCTTAAATGAAAGAGGACTTGAAAGAGTTTATCTTTTGAATTTTTAAAAGAGTTATTAAACAGAACTTTCAATTACATTTCTTGTTTATTAAAAAGAAATATATTCATGAAATCTTAATTTATAATAAAGTTGGAGATTTTTCTATTTAAATTAAAGAATACCTGAATGTTCAAAAATGGTAAGAAAACTATTTTAGCAAAATTTAATCTATTTTTTTATTTTACGTTCTGCGTCTGACACTAATATTAACATTTTACATTCTAACGGTCCTATACGGGAACACCGAATTTAAAATTCAATTAAAAATAAAACAGCGTTGTAAGAATTATTAATTAGAAGCAAACATTAGAAGAATATGCTTGAATCCCCTATATAATAATAGCCTAAGTTATCTGCCCGTTTGTCCTCGAATTTATCAAGCGGTTGGACCTGGAATGGATAGAGGCATCCATTTTGGATTCTTGAAGAGTTAGGGTCAGCAAAATTCAAAGGAATTCCAAAACGTTCGAAATCCAACCCTTTCCCCCTTTTCGATCGTTAAACGCCATTATTTAAAGCCCTTTTTCCCTGATTAAGAGCAGACGATGATTAGATTCATCAATTTACCACATTATAAGCAGATGAAAATAACATTTTTTCTAGCCTTTTGACGTCATTCCTTTAAACATCTCCTTTAACCCTTTGACAGTCTCATTTTTTTCCACAATTCAGTCAAAAAATGTCAAATTTTTTTTATTGCATTTTTATATTCATTTTATATTTTTAAGTAAAGGTATGTTATTAAAAATTAACATTTCTAATTATTTTAAGCATTTATTACAATTTTTTTCTTTCTATGAAAGCATCATAGAACTGAAGTTTACCTTTACTCTCATCGATATCCAAGTTATTTTTTGGAATTCCAGTGAAAGCAAATCTAGGAGACGGATCCGAATGATTATCACAATTAATTTCGAAAAGTTGTCTTGCTTGACTGATTCCATCTGTACTACTATCAGAGTCACTACTATCCAGGTCATCTGGTAAACTTTCGCTACTATCATTTACAGATAATTCAGTTTCTAATTCCTAGTCACAGTTCGAATCGCAAGAAATTAGCTCCCTATGCTCTGAATTATCCATTATTTAAAAGTAAAAATATATTATTCAACTCTTACATCAATAAACTTATCCGGCGGTTAGTAAAATATAACCAGAAAGCTATACACTGAAAGATAACAATTCGTCTTCTGATATAAAACATGCGAAAAAACCCGCTCTTTTGAACTAATCAGAGTAGAAAATACAATAAACTGCAAACTATCATTTACTGGACAACTATCGAATATTTTTTTATAGAAATCTGATTGCCCGTACTTCGTAAGGCCAAATCAGTAAAGGCCCGAGAGTTGTGCCCGTACGGTGTACGGGCAAAACTGGGAAGGGGTTAACCATTTCTTAATCCATCTTAATGTATATTAAGTTGGCTAGGTTGAAGAATGCATGTATTAAATTTTACTGGCTATTAGACAATTAATAATAGGCAATTTATGTTACGGATACCCCTGCTATGGCTCAACTATTCTTAAATAAGTATCCGCTGGGATCACATCACATATAAAGCCATGCTCAGAAGGGATTCACACGGTGCAGTTAAATAAAACAGCTGGATCTGGACACAGGTATTTGAGATAGTGTATTAGATGACGTAGAGCTCTGGATATCAAACTGAACTAACGTTATAGAAGTTTAAAATACAGAAAGCACATACAAGTTACATAAACAAACATCAGCACCTTCGATGCAATCGAACCATCTGCTACTGTCACATTGACTCTTATACAGGTAGACAACATATACGTACATTACAGATATTTGCATATTTAAAAAGATGCTGTGTTGCCACAAATAAAAATAAGATAAATATAAAACTTTCTTCTTCAGCAGCAACACTACAGCCTACTGGAGGCCAAGGCTTTCCCTTTCAGCTTTCTCCATTCATCACGGTTTGACGCGATGTTTCTCCATCCATTAATGTGCAGTACTCTCAAATCGCTCTCAACACAATCCATCCACCTCATTGGTGGTGTTCCTCGTTTGCGTTTACCCTCAAACTTTGAAAACGTCAATTTTTTAACAGGCTCTTGGTCCTCTTTTCGAAGGATGTGTCCCAGCCATCTGATTCTGTAGGACTTTATGACTCTTAAGATGTTAGCCTGTCTAAATTTTATGTAAATTTCATGGTTGTATAAACTTCTCCAGACATTGTTTTCTTTCGCTGCTCCAAAAATGCATCTTAAAACTTTTCTTTCAAAAATTAGGAGCTTGTTCTCTTCAGTTTTGTTCATCGCCCATGGTTCGCTGCCATAAAAAATTATTGGTCTAATTAATGTCTTATATAAGTTGATTTTCGTGTTAACAGAGATAAATTTTGATTTTAATTGGTTCTTTAGCCCAAAATAACATCGGTTTGCCATCAAAAGGCGGTTACCAATTTCAACTTTAATCTCGCTTTTACTGGTAATGAGTGCTCCCAGATATTTGAACTGAGTTACACCCTCAAAGATAAAATTTCCAATTTGAAGAGGCTGTACATCATGGACTTTCGTGCTTACCACTAAAAACTCAGTTTTCTCTTCATTTACTGTTAATCCAATATCTCTTGCTGCAGTTTCCAGAGCAACAAACGCCTCTATGACATCTTTCCTTGTTCTAGCAATTATATCTATGTCATCGGCGTATGCCAGTAGTTTCGTGGATATGTGTAGAATTGTGTTTCTGTAGTTGAGCACTGAGTCCCTAATGACTTTTTCAAGGGCTATGTTAAATAGGATGCATGACAAAGAATCACCCTGTCTAAGTCCTCTTTCAGTGTAGAAGACTTCAGAAACATCAGACATTATTTTGTACTGAAAGTACATACAAGTTGCATAAACAAACATCAGCACCTTCGAAGCAACCGAACCATCTGCTACTGTCACACTGACTCTTATACAGTCAGACAACATATACGTACATTACAGTTATTTGCATGTTTAAAAAGATGATGTGTTGACTGTTGATGTGATTCAAGATAGTATAATGAATGACGTAGAGCTCTAGATATCAAACTGAACTAACGTTACAGAAGTTTAAAATACTGAAAGTACATACAAGTTACATAAACAAACATCAGCACCTT
>CM063499.1:46949172-46954172 GCA_032207245.1 Pardosa pseudoannulata
TTTTGACGGACTGTCAAATAGTTTAAGGGAACAGTGTTTTTCAAGCAGAAAATTCTTCATTATAAAAGAGTTTTTGTTTGTTTCATATAAAATAATGAAGTTATGTTTGGATTATAATTGATTTTTTCCTCGATTATTAATATTTTAAGTAGTTATTTTAGTTCTTTATAAATTTACTTGTTATATAACACAATACATTTTTAAAGATATAAATATACAGCAAGTGAGAAAAAATGGAATTCTCTTACCTGAAAAATACCTTTTGAAATATGTAAATTATAATTCATTTTTGCATAAAGAACTGACATTGCCGAAAAATTTCTATAATGTTAACAAGTGTAATGGAAAAGTAGTGTTTAACATACATTTGACAAAAAGTCAAACAGTTTTAAGAGAAGATAGTGTTTTTCACGATGAAAATTGTTCATTATAACAGAGTTTATAAAAGAATAAATTTTTATTTGATTTATTATAATTGGTTTTTTCTCGATTATTAATTGTTTAAGTAGTTAATTTTGTTTGTCTTTAGATAGTTAATAAATTTAGTTCTATTACACACTGTCTACCTATAAGTATTGGACACCTGTGATAGAAAAGAAAAACTAACTTTATTCAAAATCAGTAGTTGCTAGAGCTTCCACGAGAGGCAATTACATACTTCCTCCAGGGCATACTTTCCACAAGTCTTTGTATTACAGCTAGTGGTATTGTCTTCCACTCGGCTTGGAGTAGACACACAAGTTCCTTCACCGATTTTGGACGGGTAGTGCACCCCTTAATTCGGCGATCCAACTCGTCCCAGAGGTTCTCGATAGGGTTCAGGTCTGGGCTCTGGGCAGGCCAGTCCATTCGATGAACTCCATTGGCACCATACCAAGCCTTCGTTAACCTCGAAACATGACAACTGGCATTGTCGTCCTGAAAGTAACAGGGGTCCAACCCGTAAAACTGCCACAACGTAGGAAGCACATTGTCATCCAAAATAGTGCAGTAGGCATCGGCGTTGAGCTTACCATGAATGGGGACCAAAGGTCCCAGTCCATACCAGGAGAAAAACCTCCAGACCATAATTCCACCTCCGTCGAACTTGACTGTTGGCAGACCCATACCCTGCCATCCGAACGGTAAAGGGTGAACCATTCGTCGCTTCAAAGAACCCGTTTCCACTGATCTACGGTCCAATTTCGATGTGCTTTGCACCACATTAACCGAGCAGCGCGGTTGGACTTTGTGATCAAAGGCTTATGGGCAGCAGCACAACCATGAAAACCAAGCAGATGTGCTTCCTTACGGATGGTATTCATTGAAACAATACTCCCGGATGCCTGTTGAAACTCCTCGCGGATGAGGGCCATCGGTTGGGTGCGGTTCTTCCAAATTTCTCTGGACAGCACTCGTCGGTCTCTATCTCCCAGTTTCGTTGGTCTGCCGACTCGGGGCACATTCCGACAATCACCGCTCACCTTCCACTTCTTAATCACATAGGCCACTGTGATTTTGTGTGATTCAGATCGCTAGATATGTCCCTTAAGGATCGGCCACATTTGTGATACTCGATAATTATACCTTTCTCGAAATAAAAGAGCTCCGAACTATCATATGGCATCTTGCATGCGACTAATGCCAATGCTGTTTTCTACACCATGTATACCGGCGAAGGCCGTAACGTACCTCAGGGCCGTAGATATCGTCATTTGCATATTTGCGTCATTTGCACTTATTGGTATACAGTGTATGAAACAATATATTTTTAAAGATAAAAAATTTACAGCACGTGAAAAAAAATAGGAATTCATTTACCTGAAAAATGACTTTCGAAATATGTAATTTATAATTCAATTTTTGTATAACAAACTCACGTCTCTGTAAAATTTCTAAGGTATTAACAATTGTAATGGAAGAGTAGTTAGTGTTTAGATTGCTTTTTACGAAAAGTCAAAGTTTTAAGGGAACATAGTTGTTTTCATGATAAAATTTCAATATAAAAGTGTATTTTTCATTTGATATAAAATAAAAAGTTCCTTTCTGTTTAAAATAGTATCTTTCATGCATTATTATCTATCTGTTATTTAAATTAGTTCTGTTAGTTTAGTCCGTATTTAGTTAATTTTCTCTCTTTAGTTAGTGAATTTATTTCTCTTATATTATCACGTAGAGGCTTAATGTGGAGCACAATAACACACACACAGGAATTAGAGCTAGTCTATTACCTCAACTCAAAGACCAAAATACAATTTCAAACTCCGCACAACTTTGAACTAAGAACTCTCCGTGATTGACAGATCTTTAGCTTTTTCTGCAGCAGGGAAAGTTCCAGAAATCTTTCTGGGAAGGCGATGAAAGTTTTACTGCTCAACGCAGAGAAATGGTAAATATTCCAGAATACTTTTCTGTCAAACTAAAGAAAGGTCCAGAATCTCCTGGAACACGTAATAAAGTAGAACATAAATAAAGGAATTATATAAATATTTCACGGATTTTAAATCATATCATCTCTACCGGGATTTGAATTCACACCCTCTTGATGACCTTGAGGTTTCTCTTCCTTTTGCGGCCAAGTTGCCAGAAAAGTATAAGGGATAAATTAGCTTCATCTCGACGATAATCAGTGGAAGAAGAGGGGTTTCTACATCTGATATCGGCAGTAGAGCAGCTGTATATCATACCATTTATCCAAGTATTTTTCATTTGATATAAAATGAAAGTTCCGTTCTGTTTAAAATAGTAGCTTTCATGTATTATTATCAATCTGCTATTTAATTTAGTTCTGTTAGTCTAGTCCAATTTTAGTTAGTTTTCTCTCTTTAGTTTGTTAGTGAATTTAGTTCTCTTATATTATCACATAGAGGCTTAATGTGGAACGCAATAACACACACATGAAGTAGAGCTGATCTATATCGCAACTCAAAGACTGACGTACAATTTCAAGATCTGCAAAACTTTGAACTAAGAACTCTCTGTGATTGACAGATCTTTTGCTTTTGCAGCAGCAGGGAAGGTTCCAGAATTCTATCTGGGAAGGTGATGAAAGTTTTATTGTTCAAGAGAAATGGTCAATATTCCAGAATACTTTTCTGTCAAACTAAAGAAAGGTCTAGAATCTCCTGGAACACGAAATAAATTAGAATATAAATAAAGAAATTATATAAATATTTACACAGATTATAAATTCTAACGTCTCTACCGGGATTTGAACTCACAACCTCTTGATGACCATTAGGTTTTTCTTCCTTTTGCTGCCAAGTTGCCAGAAAAGTATAAAGGAAAGATCAGATTTCATCTCGACGACAATCAGTGGAAGAAGACGGGTTTCTAGATCTGATATATGCAGTAGAGCAGCTGTATATAGTACCATTTATCCAAGTTATCATTGTATATAGTACCATTTTATCCAAGATAACTTCAGTAATGGAAATTTAATTTTTCTGGTTGTCTTGTATGGCACCTGTGCATTTTAATCTAGGTGCTAAATGTCGTGTAGCTCTCATTAAGTTTAGTTTTATTTACCTGTGATCAATTTATAGTGGTTATTATTTTGTTAGTCTAAGACTAAAATTTATTTGTGTTGCGTTGTGTTGATTATTTAAGTTTTACATTCAACCATAGCTTTTGAGAGACTACAGACTTACATTTTAAACTACTAATAAGCTAATTAATAGTTGCTAATACAATTATCAACACATAACAAAGTTGATAGTTTTAAATAAAATAAGCAAATTTATTATTATGCTATTTATATGTCTATGTACAAAAATTTGATTCAAATTTCATAAAATTTGCTTTTCCAAAACTTTTTACTTGGTGCCACCTTTTTCAAAATTTAATGTTAATGAGATACTAATCATTTATAAAAAAAGAAAGATAGAGGACCTAATTCTAAATTCGAATATTTATAATCAGTACCTTTGTGGATCTGCAGGGTGTACCAGGGGGGGGGGGGGGGGGGTGGGGTGGGGGGGGGGGGGGGGGGGGGGGGGGGGGGGGGGGGGGGGGGGGGGGGGGGGGGGGGGGGGGGGGGGGGGGGGGGGGGGGGGGGGGGGGGGGGGGGGGGGGGGGGGGGGGGGGGGGGGGGGGGGGGGGGGGGGGGGGGGGGGGGGGGGGGGGGGGGGGGGGGGGGGGGGGGGGGGGGGGGGGGGGGGGGGGGGGGGGGGGGGGGGGGGGGGGGGGGGGGGGGGGGGGGTGGGGGGGGGGGGGGGGGGGGGGGGGGGGGGGGGGGGGGGGGGGGGGGGGGGGGGGGGGGGTAATTTCAGGTTGGGAGCTCTTGCTGAAAGGATGCAGAAACTGCTGACTTCAGTCTCACTACTGGTTTGAGGCCTTGTAACTAATTGGGGAGATTCTGAAAGGCGGATGCACTGGAACCCTTCTAGTGGTTGCGAGATGTCTTCCTCGTTAGTTTTTCAGAGTCTTTCTTGGACCCAACTCTTCCTTTGGTCCCCGAACTCTGCTCTCCGACTCCCGAACTCTAACTGCCTATTTTATCGGAGTCCCTCTCGGAGCCAACTCTTCCCTTGGTCCCCGAACTCTGCTCTCCGACTCCCGAACTCTAACTGCCTATTTTATCGGAGTCCCTCTCGGAGCGAACAATTCCTTTGGTCCCCGTACTCTGTTCTCCGACTCCCGAACTCTAACTGCCTATTTTATCGGAGTCCCTCTCGGACCCATCTCTTCCTTGGTCCCTAAACTCTGCTCTCCAACTCCCGAACTCTAACTGCCTATTTTATCGGAGTCCCTCTCGGAGCCAACTCTTCCTTTGGTCCCCGAACTCTGCTCTCCGACTCCCGAACTCTAACTGCCTATTTTATCGGAGTCCCTCTCGGAGCCAACTCTTCCTTTGGTCCCCGAACTCTGCTCTCCGACTCCCGAACTCTAACTGCCTATTTTATCGGAGTCCCTCTCGGAGCGAACAATTCCTTTGGTCCCCGTACTCTGCTCTCCGACTTCCGAACTCTAACTGCCTATTTTATCGGAGTCCCTCTCGGAGCCAACTCTTTCCTTGGTCC
>CM063499.1:46961672-46966672 GCA_032207245.1 Pardosa pseudoannulata
GTTAGTGGTTACTTTCACTGTAAAACTTGTTTCACTCCGTCGGTAGTCTCTATACCAAGAAAGTAAATATAGGCAAGTCTCCAATAACGCTGTTAACTCTTACCGCGTAATATGGAAACTGTCTATATGAAACTCAAGTAATTCAAATAGGGAAATGCATTCCAGGGAAACCGAGTTATGAGTAACATGGGTATAAGATAAATCAGATTATTTTATCCCGTGTTGTATGGCAACGACTACCACCTTATAAGAATCTCAGAATAGTAGAAATTAAATTGATGAGTACCCTTTTATGTAGAATCTTAGAAGTGATTAAATCATACATAAATATGGCCTATTAAGACTTAATAATAATTAAATTTTTTAACTATCAAAGCAAGACTGATACGATTATTAAATAGAAACGTTTAACAGAAATGGCAATAAATATGTATATTTTTACATATTTGAAATTAGATTCATGGAATTTAATGCTTAGTTCATATAATCTATATAATAATAGCCTAAGTTATCTGTACGTCTGTCCTCGATTTTATGAAGCGGTTGGACCTGGAATGAATAGAGGCATCCAAAGTTAGCAAAATTCAAAGAGAGTAATGTTTATCTTCTCCTAAACTATAGATCCGATTCTAAAATAAATTGGTATAAATATGCTTCATAACACAGCGAAAAATACTGCCTCCTTTAAAACGTTCGAAATCCATCCCTTCCCCTCTTTTCGAGCTTTTAATGCCATTATTTTAACTCCTATTTTCCCCGGTTAAGAGCAGGCGATTAAATTTATCAATTTATCACACAGCAAATAGGTAAAAATAACATTTTTATAGCATTATGACGTCATTCCTTTAACCATCTCATTGAATCATTTCTTATTTTAAATTATTTAAATTATGCCTTATTTTCATACGTTTTATCACTGAACTTTGATATGACGTGAATAATTTTCTTTTATATTTGGCTTAAATAATAGATTAGGTACATATGTGATAATTTTAAATTTAACCATCGATTATTTTTTGTTGCAATGAAAATTTTATCACCGGTATTAACAACAAAGACTAGGAGTCTATTTCATGGACTAATATATATCTAGCGTTTAATTTATTTATCTTTGAAAATTAAGAAGTTTGGTCATTTGTTTGTTTGTTTTATATTTATAACCACAAGGTTTGCAATCGATCCGCTAAATTTTGGACATCACTCATATATACCGCCAAATAATCACTGTCAATATTAAAACCTATGCTGTCCATCCTATCAAGTAATATTACAAGTTAAATTAAAGGTAGCAACTAACATCCGATCAATGAAGATGAACAAATTATTCAGCGAGTACCAGATAATTTTCAGCCAAAAAACAAACCATTTTTAACTGCCTCATAAGGTGCTTAACAATTTTTGAAAATTAAAAATTTTACTGATCCCGTCATATGACGGGCTGTATGCTAGAAAAATTATAATTACTCAGATTGAAAGATAGTAATGACTTATTGTTTGTTCAAATTTTTAAATCAATTATATAATGACTGGAATTGGGAAAGCCCCAGAAATGTCAGCTACACTGAAATAAATGCTGGATAGATAAATGTTTCAAACCCGCTACTTTAATGTTCTGTACAATAAACGTGTTACAACAATGGATAGAACACACGTATAATTGCAAAATACAGAAAAACGAACTACTGGAGCTCCCTGAACTACCAATGCCGCTCTAATTAGTTCCTTTGATATCATTGGGACCACATGACTTCTAATTTATTTTTATGCACCATTGAATTAGTTATTGCAGCGTTTAGTTAAATTTCATATTCGATATCAACATATGTTTCAGTGCGTTTCCAGAAAGATGGTCAAGACTTGAAAGTCGATCTATCCGAAGCTACGCATTGGCATAAAATGAATAGTACATACGTATAAATGCGCAATACAGACAAACGGACCACTGGTGCTCCGTGAACTACCATCGCTGATCTAATTAGTTCTTTTGATATCATTGGGACCATATGACTTCTAATTTTTTTCATGCACCGTTGAATTAGTTACTGCATCGTTTAGTTAAATTTGATATTCGATATCAACATATGTTTCATTGAGTTTCCAGAAAGATAGTCAAGATTTGAGAGCCGATCAATCCAAACTATCAAAATCGTAAAAGATCACATTCTGAATATACAATATAGAGAACTAATGCCGCTGACCGAAAATTTAATTACTATGCTATCTAGCGTAACAAATGGGCTGAAAGAGATGTAGATATTTGGTGATTTCGCAAGGATTAAAATGGATTGAAAAAAGAGCATGCCTTGTTAATTTGCGACAAAAAAGTTCTCTGAATTTACGGTCTTTGAACGGAGAGAAAAGACAGTTTTAGGAGTATTAAATAATATCATTTACTCCTTAATTATTTCTCCTTCCTATCCAAGATGAGCAGCAAAAACTGTTGGGTTTTTGTTAAGCTTTGAAACTAACTGACATCAGATTTTACGGTTATTGAATCTCTCTCCGTTCTTTAATTAAAATGAACTTTTTTTTAATATTTATTGTAATTTCTTGTGGGAGAGATGTCCTGGAAAAAATTAATTGAAAAGAAATAGTTAATATGAAAGGATAAATAAGCTATCGTTTTATTACACTTTTACTTACTTCTACGTAAAGCATTCCGAAGAATCTGCAGCCTAACAATTTTGTTTAAAAATAGTGACAATCAATATTTAATCAATATTTTATCTAGGCGAGAATCTTACGTTCGTGTTTGTATGTAGACACCATAAAGTCAATTTCGGATTCTTCTATTAAATGAATCAATATGGTCGTAAGATTTTTTACGAGATGGTTAAGTTTATCTCCGGATTTGAGGGAGAAATTTTGAAGGTCGTTTTGGAAAATATTGTGTATAAAAAAGGGGGAAAAATAGTGGTATATACTTTTTTTATATACATAGGCATAAAAACCAAAATTAATTTTTATCAAACTTCAGAAAAACCTATAATTATGCATGAGAGTGTTGGCCTATGAACAAATCTGAAGAAAATAAGCTATTAACATGTGAACGAAAAATACTAAGAAAAATATTAGGAGCTGTTAAAGAAAATAATGTATGGAGAATCCGTTATAATCATGAACTATACTCTAAATTCGGACAATCAAATATTACAAAAACTATAAAGATCTATCAATTAAGGTGGTTGGGACACATCTATAGATGCTATGATTTAAACCCAACAAAAAAAGTTACATCTTAGAAAGTTGATGGAAAAAGGAAAAGAGGTAGACCAAACACCAGGTGGATTCACATGGCTGAGAAAACGTTGCGTGAAATTGAAGTCAACAAGTGGAGAAATGTGGCAGCGAATGGTTTAAGATGGAAGAAACTTTTAGAGAGAACCTTGACCTATAGAAGGCTATAGTGCTACAGAAGAAGAAGAAGATATATTTTTTTTTGTAATATCCGTATTCAGCACCTAAAACCAGAATATTAAGACAAATGTATTCAAAAAGTTTTTTCATCGTTCGTTTGGGTTATTGGATTTTGTAAAACCTTGAAAATAACTGATGATGGAGTTTATCGATATGAGAAGTTTCGCTGTTATTTGATTAAAAGAATTTTCTATTTTCATTTTTACTTCTTGGGTCGCATATGACAGATAAAGATTTGATTTAAAGTAGAAATTCTTAAAAAGAGAGGAAAAGTAATGAATTATTTGATTTATATTATAGAATTATCTACTTCATGCTGTAGAAAATATTGTGGGTGTATATCAAACTACATAAATTCTTCATAAAACATTTTCAAAGGTCTTAAAGCAAATACACTGCTCAAAAACATTAGGAGAGCAAGCAAATATATTAAGAAAACCATGTGATGTAACCACATATTGGCATAAAATGGATAGTACTTACGTATCAATGAGCAATACAGAAAAACGGACTACTGGAGCTCCGTGAACTACCACTGCTGCTCTAATTAGTTCCTTTGATATCATTGGGACCACTTGACTTCTAATTTCTTTCTATGCACCATTGAATTGATTATTGCATCGTTTAGTCACTTTTGATATTCGATATCAACACATGCTTAAGTGTGTTTCCAGAAAGATGGTAAAGACTTAAAAGCCCATCTATCTGAGGCTACGCATTAGCATAATATGAATAGTACACACGTGTCAATGTGCTATACAGCCAAACGGAACACTGGTGCTCCGTGAACTACCATCGCTGCTCTAATCAGTTCCTTTGATATCATTGGGATCATATGACTTCTAATTTCTTTTTATGCACCATTGATTTAGTTATTGCAGAGTTTAGTTACATTTGATATTCGATATCAACATATGTTTCAGTGCGTTTCCAGAAAGATGGTCAAGACTTGAGAACCGATATATCCAAATTATCAAAATCGCAAAAGATCACATTCTGTAAATACAGAACTGAAGCCGCTGACGGAAAATTTAATTACCATGCTATCTAGCGAAACAAATGGGCTGAAAGAGCTCTCGATATTTGGTGACTTCGCAAGGATTAAAATGGATTGAGAAAAGAGCATGCCTTGTTAATTTGAGACAAAAAGAGTTCCCTGAATTTACGGTCTTTGAACAAAGAGAAAAGACAGTTTAAACAGTATTAAACAATATCTTTTACTTGTTAATTATTTTTCCTTTATATCCAAGATGAGCAGCGATAATTATTGGGTTTTTGTTAAGATTTGAAACTAACTGACATCAGATTTTACGGTTATGGAATCTGTCACTGTCCTTTAATTAACATGAACTTTTTTTTTAATATTCATTGTAATTTTTGTGAGGAGATGGACTGAAGAAATATTAATTGAAAAGAAATAGTTAATATGAAAAGATAAATAAGCTATCGTTTTATTACATTTTTACTTACTTCTATATAAAGCATTCCAAAGAAGCTGCAGCCTAACAATTTTCTTTAAAAATAGTGACAATCAATATTTTATCTAGGCGAGAATCTTGCGTTCGTGTTTGTATGTAGACACC
>CM063499.1:46979120-47049120 GCA_032207245.1 Pardosa pseudoannulata
TCATCATACGAATCAGTCTCCGATGACCTTTTTGATAGCGTATGGATGTCCAACACCATGTCGTCTACTGTGGTTTTACCATCATTCATCGACTTTGCATAAGTACTAACAACTGTAGATTGCGAACAACCACGAATCATGCAGCTTCGGAAATACTTGTTCCGAGCCTTTGAACCATAAAATTTGCCCTCTATCAAAATCGCTTAGATCCGCAGCCTTTCCCACACACAGTTAAGTGAAAGTGATTCTTCAGACTCTCCAGCAACAGTTAAATACCACTTCCACCTGATCAAGTGCCTTCCACGTCATCAAGGTGAGTTCATTGCAAAATGTAGGGGTGATCATAATGCTTTGGCTCTTGACTGTATATTCTAATGTTACCCCTTAAAGCGATTTTTTCGGACTGAAAAAAATTATACATTTTATGACTGAAAAAAATATATAGGTATAGAATAATTATTTTTTGCAATTTTAGATCTGAGGGGGTACTACAGTGGAAAATAAGAGTTAAAAGTTATAAAATTGTTACTCAAACAAAGTGTAAATAATGTGATTGCATGTTTATTTTGAATTTTGCCGTGTCACACACGGGCAAATGTTTTAAGGGGTTAATATAGGAAATGTTAAGTCATGAGAAAATGTGATTTGAAAATAAAAGTTTTTGATACAAATCCATACAGAATTTAGATCATATTACACTGCTGTAGAGAAAGTTGTTTTGTATAACCCTAGTACATAAAATAAAAGTTTTGTAACAAATCCATACAGGGTTCAGAGGCCTATTTCAAGAAGAGAAATTTGCTTCATATAATTTACATCTAAATGGAAATTTTTACTACAAGTGTTAATGTAAATAACAATGAGAAGTGTAAACAATTTAAATTATTTATAAATTATTTTACTTGTATACTTGTATATAATGAGTCACTCTAGTAATTAACATTTTGCTTTAGTTACTATTTGAGAAGAAATGGCATCTATTACATAATCAGAATTAATCCTACAATTTAAAAATCAAATACATAAAAATAATATCATAAGGCTAAAAAAAGGTTGCATTAGTCACACACCTTTATTTTGATAATGAAATTTAACATTTAACTACAAAAATAATATTACACTTCATTTTTCTGATTTCTGAACCTGTTATAGTATTAACACTGCAAAGAATATAATTACACAGATTTTAAAACAATAATTTGTAATATAATTACCTTCACTATAAGTATAGATATTACATTGTCACCATGGCATGACTCATTTTTATAATAAAACAGTAAAGGACAAATTATGATTTACTTTGAGATTTATTCTAGCTCACCATGGATATTAAAATAACAGTAGACAATTTTCAAATTTAATGTTTAAAAAAAATTATTTAAGGGCATATTTGTTTTCTTGGATATACAAATATTTCTATCTGTGAACAATTTTAGCTCATTGGCAAAGGCAATGATCTCAAAACTGTAGGCTTGCCAAATCGAGGCTTGAGCTGGCCAAAGACCCACTGTGTTCATTAATGGTGGCTGGGGCATGTAAAAGAAGTTCATGATTACAATATCCTCCAAGATCCCAAACAATAACTCTGGAAAGGAGAGGCCAAGAATGGGGATCTTCTGCTTCTAAATTATGAACACCTTGAGCAAAGACATCCTTTCACCCTAACAGTGTCACTCAAAATGACAGGAACACTTCTTTGCCTTAATTCAAGTAGCCCCTGGTCCACATACTTGGCTCATCCAAGGGGCAATAGTAATAACCACATTCACTTTTCATTGTTGCTTTTGTAATATTACTTATCACTGTTGCTTTATTCAGGGTATCTGCCAAAATAAAATTTTTCAAACCAATGACTTTTCATGACTTTTCCTGATTTAGCAGATCATTTTCCATGACTTTAAAAGCTTTTGTTAAAGTATATATGAATAAAACTTCTGATGTACATAGAAATAAAATATATGCTTTTACAGAAATTACAGGAATTTTATCATAAAAAACTATAAACTTACTTTATAAGTGTTAATAAACTCACGTACATAAAAACAAATTGTTGTATCTACATACCTAAGTTTAATCATATAGCAATTTTTCAATCAAAATGTTTCCAATTTGAATTCAGGGTACTTTGGTATTATCCAGGTGACCATGAATAATAGACAAATATAACCCTATAATGTTTATATACAATATCCCTAGAGATAAACTTATATTTTGTGAACAAATCTTAACTAATTTTTATTAAAAAATAATTATCATTAAATTGATAAAATTGTAATCTACAATTTAAGAAAAACCAGAATAAAATACATTTACCGACCCATTAAGCTTTCTTGCTTTGAGTTTCCTTGGTGCACAAATTTTACTTGGCAATATGGTCAATAGGATAATACATAAATACCAAACTCAGTAACTTCGGCCAAATGACAAGTAAAAATAGAATTAAACAATTCAATGCATTTTTTTTAATCGGTAGTTTTGCGGATCCATGACTTTCCATGACTTTTACTCATTTTACTTGAAAAATCAAGACTTTCTATGACAAAATTAATCCATTGTCTAAATCCATGATTTTCCAGACTTTCCAGGTGTGTGGAAACCATGTTTATTGACTTGAACTGCTATATAGCACTGTTAATAAGTTACATAGTTAAAAAATGATGGTGCTGTTTTGAAAAGATATATAATAATTTACAGATATTACTAGAGTAGTGTGCATTACAACATTGACATTACAAAAATGTATTACTCAAGTTATATGACACATTTTATCAATTGATAGTTACTTACGGTGGTGGAAGCTCTTTGTTCTGCAGACATTTCCCATAAGAATCAATAGGAATGTGCTTTGATAATTCTTCTACATATGAATCTCGTTCTGATGGAGTATTACAGTCTGATTGTACATAGACCAAAGGTGCTAAATTATACTTATCAGAAAATTTTTCAGAAGTGTTGACAAAGAATTTTTTTGATGTCAACGATTCTAAACTGTCTAAGTATTGTAAAGTGAGTGGAAGATCCGATTCTCTTCGGAAGGTAGCAGTATGATTAAAAAGTAACATAATCTGAAATGTTAAAAAGAAATGAAAATTATAAGAAAAATTACATCATACTGTTTAAAAAAAAATAGTTCACTAATTGCCAAAAACAACAATCTAGTTACAATATTTTTTAAAAGGATGACTATTTTTCAGAATAGTTGTAAATAATGTATTAGTTAACTATTATTACTTTAAATATGAACATGAAAATAAAAAATAATAACCAGTAGAACCTGTAATATAAATAATGTACTGTATTCTAGCAAACTTAATTTTTGATGATAACTTATACTGACAAGTAGTTGTTTTCTAACTTAACATAAACACTTTTTATCCCTAAAATCAAGAATAAGTGAATTGAATGTAAACATAAAAAGTAAACAGTGAAGTCAAGTGTTGACAATCTTTTTTCAATGGACTTACCTTAAGGTATCTGTCTACGTTCGGAAAACTTTTTTCTTTAGACGTAAAAATTAGTTCATCTTTTTACAATTTTAGATTTATTTTTTATATTATCATAGAGAATTGCACTTAAAAAATTTATTCCTGGAGAAGTTTTTATAAAATTTCTAATAAATAAAGAAAATTTAGTAAAAAATGGGGTTTTTTCAAAAGGTCTACTTTTTTAATAAATTAAATTATTTCAATATTTTTTGACGCAACACATTTCTTATACACTGGACTAGTGAATCACCTAGAATCTTTGCTTAATTTACATTTGGTAAGAAATTTTGGTCCTTCTAAATCACACACATTCAATTTTTAACGAATTTTCATTACCTTTATATCTAACTATGAGTGTAACATCATTAAAAATGATTCAAATTTAAAGCTTTTAGGTCATTTACTAGTAAATACTAACAAAAGCATTCATAATAATTTTCAACAAAATATTTTAAGGCCATTTTGAGAACTCACATTTCAAGTTTCAACATTTTATTAAAAATACCATTCTGAGAAAAACGCATTTGAAGTTTATGAAAGCAACTTTAACTATTAAAAAATTAAAATACCAGTTTAAAATTCCTCATACTTTCTTGCTTCAAAACTTTCTAATTGACAAGTTGCTAATTATTAAAAATACTAGAAAAATGATTAAACTAATCTTCATGAAAATTTAAAACGCTTTGTCCAAAAAATGCTCTTTAGGCTTTAAATTCACAACTTCCGTTTCCGAAGACACTAATTCCGTTTTGTTTCGACAGCTGTCACTGATGTTTAAACAGCTGTAACTTTTCTTTAAAATGCCATAGAGACAAAACAAAAACAGATTTAGAAGCCAAAAAGTTGAAATTTTACAACAAAGAAATAAAAAAATTGATTTTTTAGCAAAAAATGACATTTTTAATGTAGACGGATACCTTAAATTTCTTTGCAATTAAAACGTGTTTAAAATTGTTTATACAAATTCATTAAATAGCATTTGGGAAATGAATTATCACATTCAGAACAGAATATATATGTTAAAATGCTGTATAGACAAAACAAAAACAGATTTAGAAGCCAAAAAGTTGAAATTTTACAACAGAGAAATAAAAAAAAAAAAACTATGATTTTTGGCAAAAAATGACGTTTTCAATGTAGACGTATACCTTAATACATCTTCACTAGTACTTTTAAAACCCTTACTTAGTATGAGTTTTTATTTTATATCCTAAATAGCATTACATGAGCAAGTTCACCTGATTCTCTTTTATTTTTGCTTTATTTGCCCATGGTTTTCATTACATAAAAACAAACGGATAAGAATTTTTTACCCTTTCCCTAAACAGCCTGAGATTTCAAAAAACTAAGAAAAAAAAATATGTCTAACACTGCATCCTAGCTAAGGTGGTTGCTATTCTACAGTGGGATGACTAACATTTGTTTCTTTTGAGAAAAAATTACTACAAGTGTTAATAGAGTGTTTGGCAAACGTATTAGCCAAAGAGCCAAATATGAACATTACAACAATTTTTAAAAAAATTGGGAGCCAAATCCGCTAGTTTAGTAAACTTTTATTACATTAAATAAGTAGTACACTAAATAAAACTAAATTTCATACTTAATAAATATTTATTAATGCGAACAATGTACTTGCATCTCCTTGGAATGTTTGAGTAAGTCAGGTTTGGATGTTGTTTTTTTAATTTTAGGCAATTTAATATAACCATAAATGGAAGAAAACTTCCAACATTTGGACAAATAGAAGTTGTTGAAAAATTTATTACAAATATTGTACCAGAACCACAAACATATATAGCAGGTATAATAAAATCGTATAAAAATACCTGTAAGATGTGCAGCTAAATTGAAAAATGCTACAACTTTTTAATAAGATAGGACAATGGCAGACATGGTACATAGGACAAAACTGTTCACACTACAACAGCTGGTCTGTGACGCTAATTTTTACCCCCTGTAAACGTACCCACTTTCTTGTGCGCTATGTTAGTGTGGGACCTGCCCACCTACTTTACTGGGGCAGATGTGTTTGTTGTCTCTGAGGCTGCCTTAAATTACGTCCAAAACATTTTAGGACAACAAATAACATTTATTAAAAAAACTTAATGAAAATTAAAGTAAGACAAATGGTAAACATAGTTATGTGTCTCGGAGCCGGTCAACAATCAAAAATGGATAACCGAGTATTACATGCCCGAGGAGAAAAGGAAGGAATAAAGTTCTCTCCTTTCAAAACAGAGGGATGTCTCTCTGTCGCTGGCCCGAATCCAACTGCTTTATTCACATCTTCACTCCCTTTCCTCAGCTGGCAGTGGGGTCAGCTCCTCTGAAATTTGATTCCTTCCGAAAAAGAGAAATCCTCCTTTTCATATGCAATGCAAAAACAGACCAGCAACACATCCGAAAACCATTATCAGCCCACTTTAGCCGGCTGGCTCCTAATTCCCCCAGAAACGCCTGGTAGAGGGGGTCAATGGGGCGATTTTGCGATATCATGAAGGACACATATGAGTCATGGGTACCAATTCCTTACACCCCCCATACTCTAGAAAAAGTATGTGCACACATGCTTGTGTTACCTTTGTATCACACCGGAGTATGCCGAAAACATACAAACAATTTCAGCTGGTACATGGTTTGTGTTTACATTTACGGAAATTAATAAAATTAAACTCAATGTTCGTTACATATTTTTGAAACAATATAAAATTTTAATTATCTATCTTTTAACTTTAACAAAAAATTATACATGTTTTCAATTTATAGAAGAATTTTAATTTATCAAAATAAGATGTAATTTTTGTCGTACCAAATTATTTTTTTAAATGAAAATATTATTACGCTTTCCTTGGATATTTGTGCCCGAGCCGCACTTAAGGAGCCACATGCGGCTCTGGAGCCGCACTTTGCCGACCACTGTGATAATAAGAAATGTATGTCATTGTTTACTGCCAGGTTTCACAGAGAGGGGAAAGGTCACATTTACAGAATAATGTCAACCACCCTCCTGTCTAGGGGGTATTAATAATGCCCCCCTTATTTGAGCTATGTGTGAAACATTTTTGCTATTGTAATAAAAATAGCAGTCAAAAAGGAAACAAATAAGAATAGAGGTAGAAAAATTAAATACAAGAACTTTGTGTGAAATGAAAAGATTTAACAAAAATGGAAAAATTTTAAAATCTCAATGTACTGAGGTACTTTCCCATGATCGTCAGCACGTGCATGCACAGCTATGGATGAAATTTCCAAGAAGAATTTAGGACTTCGATCGTTGACTTCGAATTTTAGGGACTCCTGCGGAGAAGTTATAAATCACGGAATGGCACAAGCAGAACGATCAAGATCGCACAGAGATGTAACAGTGAGTTATAGGGGCAGGGGCTAAAAATAATGTCAGCTTTCACAAAAGGGGCTATTTTTATGAGCCCACCTGCACACCCAAAGGGGGTGCAGATGCGGGTAAATTTCACCAACAAGCGATTGGCAAAGAAGAAAAAGGGACGTTAAAACCGAGGTGATGAGTTAGGAAAGAGAGTTAAGAAAAAGGAGTCAAAGTCGGGATTGAAGAGTTGCTGGACATCCAGAGGGCTTGGACCAGCAATAGAGTCCCAAAACCTGCATGCCACCATAGACGTACAGCATAATTAATGGCCGCTAGGCCATTATCCAATGCCCTTTACTTCCTGATGATTTGGTTTGGTTTTGGTTTTGGAGCACTACGGTCTACTGTTTTGCACACGAGGGCTAATGAGACCGGGACCTACAGTTTAAAGCCGATTCCGAACGGCTACTAACATCCATGCCAGCAGCGGGACTCGAACCCGCGAACTCCGGATCCGAAGAGCAGTGCTCTACCATTCGGCCATCGTTCGGCCGACTACCTGATGAAAGCCCGAGCCTACTCCCCTGTACAGACCGGAGGACTCACATACCACGTGAGGAAAGCTCTTGCCTGCTCCTCTGTACTATTACTGGAGGTAGAACAGATTTATCATATTCATGACAGTTATTTAGGCCTCAGTTAGTAATTCAATATTTTTATTAATGAATGACGTATAACAAAAGAGAAATGTAATAATTATTGTGTATTGATGAATATAAAATCTAAATAATTGCTGGTTATGTTATATAGTGATCAAGGAGTGTATCAATTTGTAAATAGTGTACAGAATAAATGTCTTAATCCAAATATAAGGTATTATATTTTTACTGTGTTTTCCCTTTGTAAACGAATACTGGTGTTAGTGTTATAAGTACATTACAACACTCAAATATAAAGAGTGTGCAAATTTTTCAAAATATGAGAATTTCATACATGATGTAGCTGGTTTATAAAGTGGTGAATTTTGCACAGCAATGATTTTTTAATGGGGGAAAGGAAGAAAATATGCAAGTTTCTCATGCTCTTGCACTATATTGAGACCACTGTTTATTTATTTACTTTGTCTTCAGAGACTATGGATTGTAATTATCTTCTGACATGTATGTCTCTTAAGTACTACAATTTTACTGTTTATTACAAAAATACCAAAATTTATTATTATATTTCTTAAATTTAAGTTACAATTACTTTTATTATAAATACATTTTAAAAATTCTAACTTATCCTGAATACATAAAGACACTACCCTAACAAAAATTACCTTATCCACTGAAAATAAATAATTGTTTTTCGGTGATTCTTCATGCAGCAATGCCCATTCATGATGAGATGCTCTAGGTAGGGGTAGATCTGTTGGCTTAAAATCACTCCCATAAAATAATAAACCCTGTAAAATATAAAATATATTGCAGTAGACATAAACATTACAAAATTAACTTTTATAGTGAATTTATAATTTACTTCATGATTAAATTGCTGCTTAGATTTATCTCAGCTATTGGTCTCTCTGAGACTTAATCAACTATATAATAATAGCCTAAGTTGTCTGTCTGCAAATTTATGAAGCAGTTGTACCTGGAATGGATACAGGCATCTATATTGGATTTTTTATGAGTTAGGGTTAGCAAAATTCAAAGCGAGTTCGAAATACACCCCCTTTTTGGGCATTTAATTCTATTTTTTCAAGCCTTATTCTCCCTCTTATTCTATATTAAACTCATTCTTGGTAGGATAGCGAGGGCGGAGAGTAACATTTAAACTGGACTGTTTTTACTTGACACTGATATGCTCTAATTAGTTTCTTCACCGTGTGCAGGTATGGTACAGCCAGTAGAGTGACAGCCCATTTGATCGTCATATTGCTCAAGTTGACGGTTCTGTCCCCAATGTAGCCCAGTTTTTCTAATTGTCTAATTAATTTAATGTTTTCTGCTTTTTCTTTTAAATTCTTATTCCTAAAGTTGTTTTATTATTTTAAAAAGTACCGGGTGACCGAGCTCCGCTCGGAGAAAACAGGTATCGAAGCTAACTCGAAGATTTAAATTTTCAATTGTGATTTATCAAAACAATACATGCCATCGATCGGGAGCGGCTTGGCATAATTCGGACGGTAGGCGAGTCGGTAACAGGCTAATTCTGCGCGTGTAACATGATTTCTTGATGGATAAGGCGTGTGCAGCGGCATTCCAACATAGTATCCAAAAGTTCCTCTCGGGTAGAAAAGCGGGTAGGTAAAAGGCTCGACGCGACCATCGATGTTGCTTAGCTGCGTGATTTTTTTTTTTCAGCGTTCTCGCATGACCATTTCATTCTCTGGGATGCTTTGATCGGCGTTGAGAGTCAACACTGCGGCTATTTCGTTTACAACTGGTGCGTTGAATCGTCGAGGATCGTCGCCTTCGCGGTTTGTAAAGACGAGGTGGACATTGGGCGGTTGTACTCCGGCTGCGATTGCGCGTTGGTTGGTTTCTTCGATCACTTCTCTCATCATCATAAACGATTGGGCGAACGGGTTGTTAAAGCGCATGATCTCCTCGAGTAGTTGCAATAGTTCTTGGCTTAACTCTCGGTTGAGCTCAGATCGTGCAGCTGTAGCCTCGTCCGGGTCCATGAAGTACATTTGGGCAAACTTCGGCTGTTCAAATCCACCTTGCAGGTCTTGAGTCGGGCGCGTTGCCAGGTTGATCTTGTGATGCACTTGACCACCGGCGATAAACGCGTAGATTCCATGTTGATTGACGGTTCTGTCGTCGTCGACTTTGAATGAAGCAAGTGCAAAGCAGGCGTCGATGTTGCGGATCCTTCTGTGGAATTCTTCCGATAGGCGGTGTTGTCGTGCAAATAGAAGTGCTAATTCGTTTGGAAATTCGGGCATTGGTAGTTTGATTCTTCCATGTAAGCAGCAGTCGCCAAATGAATCTACGTGTATTTTGTTCTTCACTCTTTCTTCTGGGAAATGCAAAGCGCCATCGTGGATGCAAGCGACGTTAAACGGACCAAGACTTTGGTATTCCACGTCGGAAGTTGCAGCATTTTTGTAGGCTGACGCAGGCCGAGATTTCGCAGCTCTACGGAGTCTTTCATTACGGCGGCGTTGTTCCTCTAGGCGAATGTTGCGGCTCCTCATTGTTTCGTTTTTTCTTCTGTGTCTTACATAATCGCGGTGTTTTTCTCGTTGAGATGCATCAAGTTCCATCAATATATCCGAGATTCGTTCCTTGCTACGCTGCTTGACTGCTCTTGTCGGACGCAACACAGTTATCATCGGGTCTTGGATATCCAAAGCGTGCATATTGGTCGAAGATGGGAAAGATGCGGCTTCAGATGGTCCCGGTCGCTGTTCACAACGAATTTGTAAATCCGCTTCTTGAAAATTCTTGTCCAGGAAAAGGCGTCGATGAGAGAGGTATTGTCGAGCATAAAAGACGATGTAAACTCCGCAGGAAGACGCGTCATCTTGGTGGTTGTAAGCGTTGCGAGGTTTCACGATGCATCCTTTCAGCTTTTCATTCGTAACAGCGGTATTCAAAACCTGTCGCAGTATTTTTCTCAAATCAGCATCGATGGGCAGCAGGTTGTCGACTGGATCGGAGACTAATAGTTGACGTTTTCCATAGCTTGCTTCGTAAATTCCTGGCATCCAGTGCTCGCCTCTATCCATTTGAACTCTCTTGTGAATGGGAATGAGTAGCACGTCGAATCCTTGTTGAACGCCGTATAGATAGTTGGAAGCCTTGTTCTGGTCGCTGATATCGTTGAGAAGAGCCATTCCTTCATAAGCGCCATCCGCTGTTGTAACGTAGAAGCGTGCGACAAATTCAGGGTGAAGTACGGCAACTTTGACGGTCGGGTAAGCTTGTTCGGCGTAATGGAGAAGCATTCTGACAATGACGGTATCTTCTAGTTGTCCATTTGCGGGTATAATTGAGTTGATCGCTTGTTGTTCCAAAATTCCGGCTCCTTGAAGCATTTCATGTAGAGGTGCGTTCTGCATGTTGAAAATGTAGCTTGAAATCTGATGAATGTTGAAATGTCGAACTTTGTTGACGGTGATTTGAAATCGAAATCAGTTCCTTAACACGTTCGCTGCCACCGACGCACTGGCGCGTCAGAGTATGCCGACGACGCACTAACGCGGTGACGGACTTTGATAAGTTATATGCTCTGTGTTTAGTGTGGCTTTGGAAATTGAACGGCGAGGTTGTTTCGGCACGTTAGTGAAGCATTATTTTTTAATTTTTTGTGGTTGGTTTTCAAAATTTTTGTTTGCATTATTTTTTTTTTACTATATCGTTTATGTGTTATATATACTTTGCTACATTAATTCAATATTTAGAGTTGATAGAAAATAGAAATGGAAACCGATATCAAGGAATAAAGACAAATCAATAAAGACTTTTATTATTACTATTATTAATTCGTCAGAACTACAGCCAATCTATTCCTCGTGGTCGAAAACCCCCGGGTACCAATTTTCACTTGGTTTGGACGCATGAGAAAAAAGTTTGCCCGCACCGGGGTTCGAACCCGGCCCTATCTGTAGCGCCGAACTACGTGACCTTAGCGCGTCAAAACCGATGCCAATCGATTCCTCGTGACCAAAAACCCCAGATCCCCAAGTTTACTACAGTTTATTAATTCTGGGGCGATTTTCGACTTGACAACCATTCCTCGTATTATAGTATAGGATAAAATTTTACTATTTTTATGATTTTTATTTTATTAAATTCACCTACTGTTCTACGGATGTCCCTGCCCACATAAGCATTTATGTTTTGTATCCTTAAACTTTCTTTTTGTCATATAATAATAGCCTAAGTTATCTGTCTGTCTGACCTCCAATTTATGAAGCAGTTGAATTTGGAATGGATAGAGCATCCATATTGGATTTTTGATGAGTTAGGTTAGCAAAATTCAAAGCGAGTAATGTTTATCTTTTCCTAAACTATAGATCCGATTCTAAAATAAATTGGTATGAATAAGTTTCGCATCACAGCGAAAAATACTGTCCTCTTTAAAATGTTCAAAATGCACCCCGTCTCCTTTTTCAAGTGTTTAATGCTGCTTTAATATCAAGCCCCATTTCAAGAGCAGGCAATTAAATTTAACAATTTATCACATAATAAATAGGTAAAAAACCTATTTTTTCTACCATTATGACGTCATTCCTTTAACCATCTCATTTAATCATTTTTTACTTTAAATTATTTAAATATCGTCTGCATTATTTCATACATTTTATCACTAAACTTAGATTTTACGTAAATAATTTTCTTTTATATTTCAGTTACATAATAGATTAGGTACATATGTGATAATTTTAATAAATTATTTTTGTTGAAAGATAATTCTCAGACAAAGAACAAACCATTTGATTTACTTGCCTCATAGGGTACTTTACAGTTCTGGAAAATTAAAAATTTTACTGATCCTGTCATATGACGGGCTATATGCTAGTTGCTAATATTTCTTAACTTGTTTCAGGGACTCTTTTGATCCAGTAAATGGGGTGTTTTCAATACAATAGGCTTGAGTTGCAGTGCTGGTACTGTTATGGGCCAGCCCACCCTAAATCTAATCTCTCTAAATTTATAATTTTATCAAGCAGAATTAGTAACAATAAGATAAGCTCTATAGTGCTTGAAAAATCTATTGGAGCTTCAAGGTCACACTTTTTCGTTTCCCCAGGCATTGGTTACTATGGTAGCGACCAAGAAGGAGGTGCATTCACACTTATTTTCAGCACTTCAGTTGAGGATTCAATTCCGTTCATACGACTTGCTTTTCTCTCTTCTCGTATATAATTATTTTGCTCTTATCTGATATTACCCTGTCATTTTTTATCTTTTTATTCATTATTTTATTTAAATTTTGCTTTATATTTATATATTTTTACTTCGTAAAACATTTCCTGCAATGGCTAGTTTTGATCTTAGAAAACAGTCCAAACTACTGGTATTTAACGTATACAGCTACTTGAAAGGTCTTGTTGAATCCAATGCTGATGCTACAGTTTGGGAATTATTTTCTCAGACTCAACAAGCAACTGCTGATGCCTGTGGTATTTCCAAAAGAACAGTTCAAATTACTCATAAATTTTTATGTGTAAAGTATTAAGTGTTCTTCAAAGAGTATTATAAATAAAAATACTTTCATCATGCACCGAGAACCCTTACGATGCATGACACCCCGTAACATAGTGGGAAAAAAGAGTAAAGTCATTCCCCAACTGTCGTTACCATAGTTACTCGTGGTCATCGGGGAAAAATCAGTGACCTTGAAGTGCCTATAGAGTTTACACAGTGTATAATATAGGTAATTTCCAACACATTTGACAATAACATAACAATATACTCTGATAACCAAATAAGCTTATACACTATCAAATAATTTCATCACCATAAAAAAATTCAAAAACTTTAATTCCATTGAACTCAAATTTCAAAACACAAAAACATTAAATTAATGAACCAAAGAAAATTCAGGCATAACAGGTAATGAAAAAGCAGAAGTGCTAGCCCAATTAACAACTACTAAACTATTTAAGTGCAGAAAAAGTATCCTTATATTAAAGTAGATTGACCTTTTTCCAATTTAATGCACAATTAGAAATATTAAAGTTTCATGAAGCATTTGCCATGCAAAAATAGCTAGACAAAGTAATACAACTTTTAATATAACTATTGCATTTCAGTATAGAAGAACTGATTTCCTAAATCAGTAAGCACATTTAAAACTTTTACTTATAACAGTGATTTTGTCTAATATAAAAATGTCAAAACATTTTTTTAAAATAATAATGTTTAATACTATTTAATAAATTTTTGGCTTATAAATTTAATTTATTACTACTACTTTTAATAAAACATAAATAAGCACTACTAATATGAAACAAACATAAAATCTAAGTAGAGTAACACTCTGGTATATTTATTTTGTTATAAATTTTAAATGATATAGCAATTTTTTAAAGAGTATATATCAAAAGTATAATCCATACTTCTTTTCTAGGCTATTCAATTACTTATTTACAATTCTTACACATTTTAACTGGTCAATAAAGTTATTAAACACCAGTCAAAATGTTAATTGAAAAAATAAGTTACAATATATATTTGTAACACTTGAATTTCAAACTATATTTTTTCACTCAATTCCAAGTTAAAATATCAGAAGTTGCTGTCAAGCAAATATTTATTAAAAGTTGGCAAAAAGTTTTCTCTATATAATCACTTTAAATTCTTTCATTTTTAAAGAAATTATTAAATAAATAGGATATTTCCTATATAAAAGCTATCAATGATTTACACTCACTAGGGTAAGTTATCTAATTATTACAGGGTTCCCACTCTCTTTCCAGAACAAAAATTAAGGACTTTTAAGGACGAAAGTAACTTTTTATAAGGACCTACTTGAAATACACAACATAACGACATAAACCCTATTTCCTGTAGAACCTATTTTAATGATTATGAACCAAACAAGGCATGTTCAATAAATGCCGTACAATATTTCAGAATTAAGTTTTTAAAAATGCCTAAAAATTAATATAAGATAAACCTATTTGACAAAATCATTTCGAAAAATGTACATCTAAGGTTTTTTGAATGATCAAATTAAAAATAAATTGGGAATAAAATATATTATAATCAGTATTTTCTGAGGGCTTAAAAATGACTCTGATATATATACATATGTGTGTGTGTGTGTATACTAGCTCATTATTTATGATGTTGTGTGGGAAAGAAGAAAGTTTTAGACTTTTCTATCACATTCAATGCAAGGAAAATTAAACTTGCGTAAGTAACTAAAATATCTATAACCCCTCCTCCGTGCTTCATTTAATTAAAATCTGGATGACTGTTAGCTATTAGGAAAGGGCAGCTGACTTTATAAACCCTTTCAGTATGCAAAAGATTATTTGTCAAAAAAGTGTTCTGGCTTGTGACCATAAAAAGTACTAATAAACTAAAAGTATTTTCATAATTTTTTAAGGATATCAAGGAAAGGAATTTTGAATTACTACAGTAATACACTGAAAACATATATGTATTTGAAGATTTTCTTTATTATTAATACTGTACTTTTGGCTAGAAAATGTTATGAACATTAACAAATATTTTATATATTCTTTGACCAGTACTTATCACCTGTACCAGCGTTCTTGGAACCGGTTGGTTTTGGGCCAAGTTTAACTCTGAACTTACAAAACCAGAAAGTTCAGAAAGAACAGTGGAAAGAAACTGATAGGTAATCTTGTGAAATTGATCAAGTTCCAATTTAAAAATTAAGTAGTTTTAAGGGCTCTTAAAAATGAAAGCTAAAATTAAGGAGTTCTTAAGGACTTTTAAGGACTGTGGAAACCCTGTATTAAAACACTATGTCTTTTATAAATATAAAAAAATAGTTTACCCTTGTTAAAGCATCAGAAAAATATTTTCTTTGGTCAGTGAAGAAGCAAATCTCCTTTCCACATTTTTTAAAGTTGCCACTTTCTCCTGTAAATGGAGTCCACCAGAGAAGAATAGGATAATCTCTAGTTCCATGTGGAATATCTGAAAAAAATTACTTAATTAAAAATTTTTAGATAAACTAGAACAAAGCTTTTAAACAATTTTTTAATTAAAAAAATAAAAATAAAAGAAATACTTATGCTTATTAGTATAAGAAATAAGTTCAGAGATGAATAAAGGCTATTAATTATTTCAAATTAAATGTTTATCCAAAATCAAACCAAATTTTTACTTTATATATATATATATATATATATATATATATATATATATATATATATATATATATATATATATATATATATATATATATATATATATATATGTAATCAAACATGTATTTTAGGATTTTTTTCATCAAGCCAAGAACATTTTGCAAATTTTTTCATACAATCTCCTCTAAATAGCAAAGTGCATTCTCTACTTAATAAATTTAATTTTTCTCCTTATTTCTCAAAATATCTCAAGGGAATTTAAAATTTGTCTTTTTATAACACATTATAATGACCAGTGACCTCTGAACTAGTTTTACCTGGAACCTAACAGACAAAGGAGTAAAATGGCTATCATTCTTTGCATTTCAACCAGGAATCTTATGACAGAAAACATTTTTAAAACAAAACACTTAACAGTAATTTAATTTAAGCATATGTGTGGTAATATATGCTTAAAATTCACTTACGATAATTAATATATAATGTCATTAAAATTAATTAATTACATTAATACAATGTCATTTTAATAATTTTAATTTAATTAATTTTAATATAAAATATTTTTGAACAGAAAATACAATACATTTTTAGACAATATTTTGGTTTATTTTTGTTTTCAACAAAAATTTTTTTGGCTGGTAAAGTAAATAAAACAAATAGATACTAGTTTATACAAAAGTGTGATTAATTTATTTTTAATATAACATCAAATGCTTCTGTATATAAAATATATTTTATGTGCTTTGAAAAGTGAATTTCTATTTAACAAATAACAAACTTATTTTACTAATTTAGCAACTTTATAAATTATAGGTCCAACCAGGGTTGGAAAAAATCATAATTTTTTTTAAAAAATCAGATTTAATTGATTTAAATCAGATTGTTTAGATTTAAATTGGATTGCTTTGATTTTTTCTTAATACTAATTTTAATTGTGGTTTTTATGTTTTTTGCAATATACATAGAACAGTTTGTATTAAGAACTTATCTATCTAGTATATTCTACACACTGATTACCTAAAATTAATACATTCCATTATTTTGTAATTGGATAGTGCAAACTAAATAAGATGTAAATTTAAAGAACTAATTAAATATTCTTTTAATGCAAACTATTTATTTAAAAAAGCAAATCACAATTATTTCAATATTTTTAAGCACCAAGTTATTCCCAAGTTTCTCTTTGGAATAGAGGTTTTAAAAGAAGTGAAAAAAAAAACAGTTAAATCAATGATTTTTTTCAAAAAATATCAACAGATTTAAATCATTTAAATCATGCAACACTGGGTTCAACTGTATATATTGTAGTTAAATATGCACAGCCAGTGATTATAAATATTCTAGAAATATAAACCCCATATTTTCATAAGTACTTTTTTTTTTTTACTATTATCAAAAATGTTTTCCGACTTAAAAATTTTATACTCTTATTTTTAGATGTAAAGAAAAAAAATTAATTTTTTAAAATACATGGAATTAAAGAGTTTTCTACAATAAGTAACTACTTAATCACATAACGCCTTTCTCCATAAATCTTAATAAGAATAACATTAATGATGCCATTTTTGATTATACATTTTCACTAAATGTAGGAAAAAGTATTACCGTCCACAACATTGTACAGGATATCTTCCTCAGTACTGCTCTCTAGCTATAGAGAAAGAAAAAAAAATGTATGGATTTACATTAAAAAATATTACAAACAGTTAAAACATAATATTTCACCATTTTTATCAAACTCACTAAATTAATGTATACTAACCAAACTTAATGATATAAAGATCAAACAGAAGAATAATATGGTGACAATGATACCAATCGTTACTTTAGAGCGGAAATGAAGCCTCAGTAAAGATAAAGCCATACATAAAATTAAAAATATATGTACTCAATTCAAAATTAAAACTATTGACAGGTAAACATGTTGCTTGAAAATTCGCTTTCTCTCTGAATGCTGTCTGCTAAAACAAAAAATCCTTTGTATTGCCAACAGACATTTTGAAAATTAAATATTGAAATGTAATTTTTTCTATTATGGAAAATATAAATTGGCTTCTTAGGTTTAGCAGTTATATATCAAAATTCAATAGAACTATGAAATAAAATTTTATTTTTCTTACTTTTACGAAGTATAAATCAAAGAAACTTTAGGTAAGAATTTCTATATATAATATGGCAACTAGAATTTGTTTATATTTTGTAAGCGTTGGCGAGGCATGCATGCGTAATGTAGATTCATATATTTTTTAGTGATATAACTCAATAAATTCACTAACTACTCTGTCATGGATCGGAAAAATACGAATTCCTGCCCATCTTCTTTAGAATTCATCGAAGCTACCACACGTTTGTGGGGCATACTTAGTATGATAGGTAAGTTGGGAATATCATTCCATTTAAATTGTTATATATTTGAAAAAAACCTATATTAAAAGTATCTATATAAATAGATAAATAAAAAGATAGGTAGGTAGAAAGGTTTGATGTATCGTAAGGTACGTAATCACGTTTATCTTTTCGAATTTAAATTTTTTAAGTTATTGATATAATTGCTAATTGTGTATTAACAATACACATTATGATTCATATTATATTGATTGTATGTGTCATTTGGAAAAATATAGCGCTGAATCATGTTCATAAGTACTACATGGGAGCATAATTACTTTATATAAGGTTTATTTCTGCATCTTGTTTTTATTTTGTTTTTCGATTATTTACTTTAATTTAACGAAGCTTAAGTCTTAATGTTTACAAAATATTTGTATTACTTATAAAGGAGATAGTGTGGTTTTATTGTTACTATTCTGTTATCGGAGACTTAGTCATTCACTAACTTAAATAATGGTGGTACCAGCTGTAATAATAAATACTACCGCAAAATACGATAGTGGGAATAATATATTTTTATAGTGTGATTGAACTTTCGTAAACTGGTTTTATTCCACCCGTACAATCAAAATATTCGGTTATTCGAACTAAAAGAAAATAGTGAATAAAATAAAATAAACTTCAACAGCATACCTGAAATTTAAAATACCTTAAAGTATTGCTGAAAATATTTCTATGTCAAAATACAAATCTCCACTCTGACTTGAGCCATTTCACACACTCCCTCTCAGTACCATGATGCTCTTCATGTGTCTTATATCTAGTGTACATGAAATTTAAAATACCTTATAGTATTGCTGAAAATATTTCCATGTCAAAATACAAATCTCCACTCTGATTTCAGCCATTTCACACACTCCCTCTCAGTACCATGATGCTCTTTGTGTGTCTTATATCTAGTGTACATGAAATTTAAAATACCTTATAGTATTACTAAAAATATTTCCACGTCAAAATACAAATCTCCACTCTGATTTGAGCCATTTCACACACTCCCTCTCAGTACCATGATGCTCTTTGTGTGTCTTATATCTAGTGTACATGAAATTTAAAATACCTTATAGTATTGCTGAAAATATTTCCATGTCAAAATACAAATCTCCACTCTGACTTGAGCCATTTCACACACTACCTCTCAGTACCATGATGCTCTTCATATGTCTAATATCTAATGTCAGAGGCCAAACAATAGCCAAATGGCTAAGTTGCTGCCCTATGTTACAAGAATTCACAAGTTCAAATCCTGTTATTGGTATAGATGTTAGTTGCCATTCAAGATTGACTTTCAGCAATATGTCCTGGTCTCATTAGCTTTTGTGTGTCAATATAATAGACCGTAGTGCACCAAACAAAAGTAGCGCCAGGAACAACATATTTTTAAAAGCTATTTACAGTGATTCAAAAAACAAGTAATTGCCAAATTGTAAAATTTATTTTATTGTTTACATAAAAGGGTCAGCTAGCAGTAAGAAAATTTTACTGAATTTAACATTAGAATACAACATATTTATTTCCTGAACAAAGCACACATAACAAATACTGAAATTACTTTATTTACACCTTTCCTCCCCCACAAAAAAAACCCGGGTGGGTTTTTCTGTATGGCCTTTCTGGTTTTATTGGGGGGTTGCAAAAAACCTACCAGGAGGTTTTTTGGGTAAAATGATTATAATTTAAAGATTTTATATTCAAAAATTAATATTTTTTTTAAAACAAATAAAACTCTAATAGTTTTATTGTTTTTAAAAAATTGATGATATTTTATTTATTTTAGAAACTGTTGTATTTTTTATTCTCTTTCAATTAAAGAATTTTTGAATTATATATACTTTCATTCAAATATTTGCAATCTGTGTAAATCCAAAAACAAGAGTCAAGTCCCAGAAAGGGATAGGTGAAATTTTCATTTCTCAATAGTGAACACAACCTGTTTTTCACTGTTGAGATTTTCACACTATCCCTTTCTTGGTGACTAATTTTTTTTTTTTTTTTTTTTTTTTTTTTTTTTTTTTTATAATACTGATTGTCTATTCCACAAAAATTTTATGAAAAAAAATAAAAAAAAATAAAAAAATGTTTTATTTTTAATAAAATATCCTTTTTAAAAAAAATAAATATGTGGTTTGTAATATGTATTGTGTGTGTTACAGTAATTTTTTATAGTCTTTACCTGATAAGATTAATTAAATTATAATTTCTTGAATTTTTAGATAATTAATAAAAATATAATAGTTTTTCTTTTTTTCTGAATAATGATTTCCTGTTCTTCTTAAAACGACCCCCAGAAAAAATACATTTTTTTCTTAAAAAACCCAAGTTTTTTGCATTGTTTTTGACCTTACAGATAAGGATTCCTTCTTCCAGAAATATTTAGGCACATAGCATTTCCAGAACAATATTCATCTTTTGATATTCAGAGGAATCATCATCATCTGATTTTTGTTAATTTCTTTGTTGCCAATAAATGATTGCTGTCCATATTAAACATGTTTTGTATCTTATTTTCCTTCAAGGATTAAATAATTTTTTCTATATATTTTTGTTTTTACTTAATGGGATTTTTTTTATTCTAAAACTATTTTTGTAGTGTTTTTACCAGATGTATTCTGTATGTACTTATGTTGAAAGTCTGTCATTTGTAATAAAATTAAACTGTTTTTTAGATTTTTTTTATTAATTATAAATTTGTTGTATTTTTTTTTTCATTTGTAATCTAGAAATTTTGATCTTCTTGATTTTTTATCTATGCTAGCATGGATGATCTCTAATTTTATCCAACCCTGAACGGACCCTCTAACAGAATAGTACCTTTATGTTACAAATTTATAGTATCTCTTCTTTGCAATTGATTTCAAATTTATAAGTTGTAATCAAGAAATAATTAATCTTGACTCCCTAGCCAGTGACAATTTTATCTGTAGTATGGTACGGTAAGTTCCGGAAAAGGGTGGTTTTGAAACGGAAAATTGTGGTCGGTGGATGGGTTAAAGTAAACGTAATTAGCCATGTCAATTGTGTGTCCACAACATATCTATGACATATTAAACATATGCCAGCTGGACTAGTCCCGATTCATGCCAGTAGCAGGGTGGCAGTGTCCGAAATGGACACTCTAATTCCTTCTCTCATTGCTTGCAAGGTTCGGTCAGTGATCTTGAATGCACAAAGCATTGCACCAATTGAAATTCATTGTCAGGTCTATGAGTCAAAACTGAAACACAAAATTCAATGCTTAGCTACAGCACTGACATTTCTGCTACGGTATCAAGGCGACGGCAACAAGTTCCTCAACAGGATCATCACTGGCATTGAGACTTGGATTTCACACTTTACCATGGAAAGTAAGAAACAGTCAATGCATTGACATCCTAGTGGATCTTTGGTCAGGCCCAAATTCTAACAGACGCCGTCGGTATGGAAAGAGATGTGCACAGTGTTCTGGAACAGGGAGGTTGGTTGCATTCACAGGCAGCAGAGTTCTATGACAGAGGTATACAAAAATTGATCCCACAATACGACAAGTATCTCAATTATTGTTGTGGCTATGTTGAAAAATAGCTGAAACATTGCTGTACTTGTTCCAATAAATATGTCCGTGAAAGTGTGAGTTCTTTTTTTATTTTAAATAGGTGAACGTATTTTCTGGATGAGTCTCGTATAAATCCATTATTAGTTCATCTGTATAAATGTATATTAATATGCTCCAAAGTATAATTTTCCCATAATTATTATTATTATTTTCTTACAATGTTATTTTCACTGCAGTCATGTGGGGAGTTGGTGTTGATCTGGCACTTCACAAGCACAGTTTGGGTATATATACACTGTAAGTATTTACGTATAAAAGTTGTAAGTTTAATATAATTATGTGTTTAGTACTTGTTATAGCTAACTAACTAGCAATATAATTTATAAATAAATTGTTGCATCCATTAATGGTAGACAAAAATATAATTTTATAAGTAACTTATTTTTAAATTTAGTAGACCTGATAGCTTTAAATGTATGAAAAATTATATAAATGAATAATCATGCAAATCATATTTTTTTTTCTTTCAGGTTTATAGCTGTGATTCTTACAATTTTAGAGACTTCTTTTGCTATAAACCTTTTTCTGGATTTTTTAATAAAGTATGTATATTTTATTTTTACTGAACTTTAAAATTTACTAATTATTATTCGTTTTATCTGAGAGAAAAAAATGAATCAATTGCTTTCTTCTTTTTTTCTGTCTAATGTTTATATATATATATATATATACACATATATATATATATATATATATATACATATATATATATATATATACACACACATATATATATATATATATATATATATATATATATATATATGTATGTGTATATATATGTATATATATATATATGCACAGTTGGCTCTGCTTAATCTGATCAGTTTGGGACACTATGATTTTGATAACAATAAATGATATACAAAATTAGATAAATTTACCTGCTCCTTTAATTCGCACTTTCTACGTTTCAAAATAAAATGAAACAACTCACCTTATATTTATGTACTGTATATTATCCTTTAAGACCTAAGAATTGTTTACATAATAAAAATAATTGATCAATTGTTGACTGTCTACAATTCTTTCTAAGAAGCTCATTGATAAATCGTTCGTAATCATAATGTTTTTTAAAGTCATCAGAGCAGTGTTGTACTCCACATTTCAACACTTTCAATGCAATTCAGAAGCTGAGAAATGTTTAACTGAGCTGACTGATATTTGGTAACCTGTCATAACGATTTAAAATTTCGATATTTAGTTTTAATGTTAAATCATTTCGCTCTCTGGTTTCCATATCGACAAACTGCATGTAAGCAAGCAAGGCATAAAATCTGAATACGCTCCTTCTCAGTTCTGAATAGAATTTGCTGTCTTCTGCTTATCTGACAACTATTGACCACCAGCAGGGTGTGCAAATTTCTGAAAAATTCCAGGAAAGTGAAATACCCCACTCCTTTGTTTTTTTCCTTTTCCCTAGGGAGAATTCTTGGAAATTAAAAGAAGAATGAAGAGAAAGAAAATAATGGGTACCTTCTGAATACATTGTGAATATTCCTTTGCCAGTTAAAATGAGGTTCGAAAATTGATAAAATTAACCGATGTAACGATCCCATAAAGCTATAATTTTAACATACCAATGAATAGAGAAAACTGGACCAAATGATTTTGATAACAATAAGCGATTGATAACATTAACTGCGATCACATTAAGCCGAGTCCACTGTATATATATGTTTATTCATACTATGTGTCTATAATGCTTATCAGTTCATCTCTGGTCATGTCCCCTTTTTTACCTCTCTCCATGGCTTAGTAGATAGATTATTTATCATCTTCAATGCCAAAGTTCAGGAGTTCCCACAGTTAGCATGGATGTTCATAGCCATTTGAAATCGGCTTTATATATTAGTGTTCTAATGTACTTAAAACGCAAACACCAGTGTCCGTTTTCAAAAGAAGAAACACATAAAAATATAATACCTTATATTTGAACTACAGCATTTATTATGAACACTAATTATTTACAGACATTTTTTCTATATTAATATATATAACATTTATTACTCAACGTTTATTATTATACAATAATTCATTATAATTTTCTTTTTGTTTTTATACGTTATTCTTTAATCAAAAGATTCTGAGACCCAAGGTAATGATTTTGAATAATTATCAAGTTTACCTCCAGTAATTACATTGGAGCATGCTGGGGTCATCAACCGGATTGCCGTCGGTGTGGGTACAGGATTTTGATGTCCTGCTACTCTTGAATCCTGACTTCGACTCCTTTTTTTCACACTCTTTCACAACTCATCACCTCGGTTTTAACGCCCTTATATTTCTTTGTCAATCACTTGTTGGTGAAATTTTCCCACATCTGCACCCCTTTCGGGTGTGCAAATGGGCTTATGAAAAAAAACCCTTTTGTGAAAGTTGACATTGCTTAGCCCTGCCCCCATAACTCACAGCTACATCTCTGTCTGGGCTTTACAGGTTATGCTTGTGCCATTCCGTGATCTATAACTCCTCCGCAAGGGTCCCCACTAAAATTCTTAATCAACAGCTGCACCTAAATTCTTCTTGGAAATTTATTCTACAGCTGTGTATGCATGTACTGACCATCATGGGAAAGTACATTGGTATAAGTAGATCCTTGTCTCATCAGCCATTGGGTAGCAAATAATAGACAGTAGCATTCCAAACCAACTAACCAATCCCTTCTCTTTCTCAACTTTTTCTATACAAACTGTTGTGATATATATAACAGTTGTAAACTGTGTCAAAGAAAAACTGTATTACACGTACTTTGCTTATCCTGATTTCTTTTTCAAAATGTACCCTACAATACTCAGTTCAAATATCATGTTTTAGTGTCTTTGTTTACCATAAAGATTTTTACATACATTTATTGACATATTTTTGTATTGTTTACTTATATTAATTTATTTTTGGAAAGTAAGTAATCAGAAAATTCTTTATACCCCCTCTTCCTAATTTATTAGATAGCGTTTTATTTTAAAGTAAATGACTGGTAGTATAGGATTTTTATTTTTCCCTGGAAGAAGTCATCAAGTCATCTTTGTGCACCAATTTCCTCTGGATCTATTTTATATAACCTTTTAAAGAAAAAATTATCAGGCTTAATGACTTCTAAAGAAATACGATTAAAATTTTATATTATACAAGTAAAAATCTCTCGTAGCTTTTCAGTTGTATTAAAAATAAAATTTATAACCAGGCAAGTAATCATTCATTATTATGTAATGTCTTTTATTAATGTCGTTCATCTTTAATCTCATATTGGTATAGAGCCGAACGATGGCCGAATGGTAGAGCGCTGCTCTTCGGAACCGGAGTTCGTGGGTTCGAATCCCACTATGGCATGGATGTTTGTAGCCGTTCGGAATCGGCTTTAAGCAGTAGGTCCCGGTCTCATTAGCCCTCGTGTGCAAAAACAGTAGACCGTAGCGCTCCAAAATGAAACCAAATCGTATTGGTCTAGCCATTTTGTCTGTACAAATTTTAAAAAATATATTTAGGGTTATGTGTGTATAATAATAATGCCACATATCAAACGGAATTTGCTGAGCTCCATGGCATAATGGTTAAAGTCGTAGGCTGCACACTGAAAGGTTTCCGGTTCAATCCTGAGTCAGAACTGATTTATTTCCATAAGACTCCTAAAATATGCAAATTTTCTGTACCATTAAAATAAATCTAGAATATTCTGTTACCTTATAAAGCCTGGGTTAAAACTGTGAGTGGCAGTTATTGTTCGAGTATGAGCTAGGTAGCTTGGCATTTAAAAAACGGTGTTATTTCTTAACTTGACTCTTCATTGTGTGCAACCAGTACTTGCATCCACGTGACAATCTACATCGATGATGCTATCCTGCATATAAAGTTTATTGTAACCATTTGTTATGTCAGTTATCTAATATGTATTCAATTTTAAACTATTCAATATATTTTCATAAAATCAGCTAAATCATCAAATCAGAAATTACTGAAATTTTTAAAGGGTGTTTATTTCCTTAATTTATGATAATTACTTACTGTAATTTAATTACTTTTAATTTAGTCTGATTGGAACTCAAATAATAATAAATTTTTATATCTTTTAGCTTAAAGTAGACATATTTAGGGACTTTTTGTTATGATTTAATTTTGTTATAATTTATTTTCTATTTTTGTATGTGTATATTTTATGAGATTCTTTAAACAGTTCTCTTATTCTTTCAGAGATGAAAAGAACATTTGCTTCCAGTGTTGGCAGCATATCCAGTGGTTAGATATGTGGAAAAAGACAGTTTTGTACTTATTCTTGTGTATATTTTGCTTTTTCAAGCCTGTTGAAATGTGGTTAGCAACAATAGGAGGTAATTTTCTATTTTAAAACTCTGACCTTTTGATGATTAAAATATTTCTTTTCAAAGACTGCACAGTCCAGATTTAATATGCCAGTTTTCCAAAATGGCTTGAGCATTAAGGCTATCATTCTACTTCTTTACCAGATCGAATATATCCCTCCGGTAATCCTCTTTTTGCTGCATAAATCTAAAATTTCCATCTGTACTTTTATGTCTAACAGGAACTGCTGTAAGGGTCTGAAGGTATTTAAATCACAGAGTGTGGGGGAGAGATCAGGACTGTATTAAAGTGCTCTTGCATTATTATGTTTGCAATATGGATGCATGTGTTATCATATAACAGAATGACCTCATTTTGCAATTTTCCTGGATATTTCATCTTAATTGCACATCATATTTACCCCAACGTTTTGCAGTATATTTCCCAGGAATGGAAATACAGTCTTATCGGTTATATGGTCAGCTCAGCGATCCAAAAAAATCAGACCATATAAGCAGGGTGACCATATATGCTGAACAGTACAACCCTATTGTGCATATACCGTATATTTTTAATCCATAACAGAAGATCCTTATCCACATTCCCATAAGGTGATAAGTTCTGGCGTTTTCTTTCGTGATCACCAATTTCAACATTTGAGGACCAAAGTTTAGCAGCTAAAATGTTGTTTAATGTCGTCCGGGGAATCGAATTTGATTTGTCGAAAGCAGCCTTTAAAGGATTAGATCTTTTAAATTTTTTAATCAATTTATTTTTGGCAGCAAATGATAAATTCTTTCTTTTCGAAACCATAATTAAAATATGAATGTTCTTATTCATGCTGTGTTATCCAAATGCCACAAAATTTTCCTTTACATGTTTCGTCTCAATTTCAACTTAAGCAGGGAGAGATAACTTCAACCAATAAACAGACAGATGTCTACCTCTTGTCAGGGGGCAAGAGAACTGAGAGAGGTGGATGAGTCTACACAAACAAGAAAGAGGGAAAGGGAGGGAAATAAAGGTTTGAATTCAGGTCCTCTCCAATTTCGCACTGATTTCTTAAAAAAAAAAAAAAAAAATGGAAACTCGTTGAAAACATGAAACTGACCATATAACCAGTAACAAGAAAAAGAAAAGGACTGTATAAGTGGTGCGCTTTAACACATGTTACCTATTAAGCTAGGTGGGACTTTAGAAAACTGACCATATAAGCAGGGTGACATTATAAGCTGGTACTGACTGTACTAGATTCTTAAAATCAATAAGCAACAGGTCCTGGTAATCAAAAGATGAGAACTTGTTCATTTTTCTGTCTGTGTATATTTGGTAGTAATTAAAATCTCCCTTGTTAAGGTTTCAGCATTTTCCACATACATTTTGGAAATTAATGCCATAATAATCTTATTCCTCAATGTTGGTTGGTGCTTATATACCTGTATCAGCATGCTGATTTGCATATATATTTTAGTTACTTAGCAACATTTTTCATTGCCCCTTATATTTATATAATAAGAATTTTACAAAATAAAATTATGATCTTAGTAATTAGTTTTCATTTAGAACTATAGAAAAAGTTATAACCTAGTATATGTTTCCAGTCTTTTATGTTAAATAATTTAGTAAACTGCAGGTATCTAGCTGGTACTATGCAAAAATTAAATGAAAAATATGTAACTTTTTTTTTATTACTGGGTATATGCTATAAGTTTATCTCTGCATCGGTAGAACCATTTATATATGTATGTGTGTGTGTTTGTATGGATGTAGGAAAAATACTGGATAGAATAGGCCTCAAAACTTGAGTAGAAAACCAGATGTTAGTTCCCAAAATGATCTCTTAATGTTATTTAGCATATGTTGTTTCCTTCATGAATTTATGACCAAAACGGTTTAAGAATTTTTGATTTCCTGAAACAATGATATTGCAGGCAACATAAAAGCAGATGATCTTGCTGTTAAGAATTACAATCTTCAGCAGTCCTGAATACTTGTATCTTACCAATTTTTTCCCCCCAATGCAGCTGCCAATACAGACAAATATCTTTATACTTAATATAATTGCAAGACTGTTTCTCACTTAACACCACATGGGAAGCACATATAGTTCAAGGAACAATATGAATATGAGTAATGGGTCCTCATAAATTAGAAGCAGGGACCAGAGCAGCAATTTCCAGGTTTAGCCTGCCTTCTCCATTTGTATTGTTTGGTTTTTCATCAACATTACTAAATATAAAATAAGTGCTATTAATGGATATTAGGGGAAAATATTGACCAACATTGTTAAATATAAAAAATACTATTGATGGTGTGATGTCCTGAAGTATAGGTAGGCGAGGCCATCAATGATACAGGCTGGACATCCGTTTACTCTGGATTAAATACTTTATTCAAGTGAATAATTATGTACGTTTCAGTAGATTCTAATTCTTCTGAGATCTCATCCTGAGATAACGTTAACACAATTACAATGTGTGGGTACAGTGGAGCTAGTCCTTCTCGAAACTGGAACAGTTCGCTAATTAGTATGACACGGCTGACGATCAGTACAGTCGACTTCCACACTGAGGCTCAAACGCCCAGAGTGCATATCATTCTGGAGTTCGTTAAGGAAACTAAGGAGGCAGGACAATCCAAAATGAGAGTAAGGGTCACTCTCAGCAACCTACTTCTAAGCATAAAGTAGAAAAAAATTATTAAAGATGACAGGAATGAAATTCTAAAGTTGAAAGTCAACTTCTTAACAAAATGCAGAGACGCTGGCAGTTTCTAAAGCAAAGAAAGCTCTGGCAAATGGAGAGACAAGTTTACTCCTCTCAAGCTCCACTAAAACAAACTCCTCCAACACAACTCTCAAAGAAAAAGACCTCTTAGCTCAGTCCATCTTCTTTTATAGGGGTCCCGGTTCCCCTAGCGTGATTCTTCCAGAACCAGGGTTAAGCAGTCTTGCTGTTAACTCTCCGCCTGGATCAGCTGATCCGTTTCCAGATGTGGCTGAAAGGTCACCTTTAAATCAACTGACCAAAACAACTTAAATTCATTTGCAGCACCGGTAACTGGGCCCATATGTGCATTACACCATCAGTCGATTAATAATTACTACCCGAGTCTTTTGACAGCAGGAGACCTCATAAACGCATAGACACACTGGCTTCGGTGTACTGACAGTTCTTAATGTACCACTGCCTCAGCATTGTTCCGGAGACATTAGTACAAAAACGGCTTTGCCTAGACCAAGTGTGTCTACTTACCATTACCCATAATGGTCCACTGTGAAAGGTTAACCTTAAGTTCTTCTTTTGCTCAGGTCATGTAACAGATTGTTACAATGGACTTATTTTTATGTGTCCCAGCTGCCATCTTTCATTAAAATAGCCAGCTCAAACCTACAGTTATTAGATTGATGCCTTTGCCAACTGATCTACTATAGCTCTACCTTCTCACTATTATGTAAATTATCTGTTTTTTGTGAGGTAATAAAAACTTTTTGTTATGTTTGAGTAATAAAATGTGAAAGCATAGTTTCTCAGAAATTGCATATAAAGTTATTTTTCAGAGTGATTTTAAATCAACTATTTAATCATTATTGATATTAATTTCAAATGTGCAAATAAATTTACTGTAATGTTATAGTTAAAATATTAAATTTATGTGTAATTGCTCTTGAAATGTCCTAATAATTGACAAATTATTGCTCTATTTTATTTATTTATTTAGTTTTTAATTCCGAATTTGATATATTTCTGCTTTCTGGCTGATAATTAAAAAATGATGTAGTGAATGATTGAAAATTCCACATTGAGAATTAGATTTAAAATTAATAATATTCTATTAGTATTGGATTACATTGAAAAGTTTCCAGTCTAAAAGTTAATATTTTTGTTGGTGTTTGCAATCTTATATTTATAATTGTATTATTTACAGGTAGCATGTTGATTGTATTGGCCTTATTATATCTTGTGTTTACTTATAAAATGCATTTAACAGAGCAAGAGGCTTTATTATATGATAAAGAATGCTCATATGACAGGTAAGAATTTCTTTTCTGGTTTTATTAATTTTTTTCTTCTAATGCAGGCTTACAATTTCGTCACTTTTCTCATCTTTAGTCACTTTTTTTACAACTGATCACTTTTAGTCACTTTTTTGAGTAAACAGTCACTTTTAGTCACTTTTTTCATGGTGTATCACAGCAAAAGTTTGTTGTTTAAAAAAGAAAATCTGAATTAATAACAAAATATTTTAATAAAAGACAAAAATGTGATGCTCTAATCTTATTTTTCTTATTAAAATGTAATTAGTTATATGATTTCCAGAATTAAGTGATTTTAAAAAGTCGTAAAGTTCCTGAAATCTACATTTGTACTGAATTGTGCATTTAATACATTAAAGTAACTTACGTCAAAGCACACATTTCTCTTTTTCTTCACAATTTTTGTTTAGATACTCTAATCTAGCTATGTACATATTTCAAAACATCATTAATATATGCAGAAAATTGTGATTATTAAATTAATGTATTGTATGTATTCAAATCTAATTTATAGATATTCTTGAATAAAAAGCAATGTTGAGTCGTTTTAAACAAAATTTTTAACCTTTTTGTATGATGCTAAAATCATGTCTTGCATGAATAATTTGATTTAGAGTTAAAATAAATAGAAAAATCTTAATAATAGTATCTGTAATCAAGAGGAGAAAAAAATTGCTTTTTTTTTTTAAATGTTTAGTCACTTTTTAGTCACTTATTCTGTATTATTTGTCACTTTTCTCACTTTTTTGAAAGTACCTCAGCAGTTGCAAGTCTCTTTAATGTTATTTAAGTAAAACAGCTGCTTCAAAGCTGGTCCATGATTCTTACAGTGATATTCCAGATTCAGAGACAAATAATTGTAGAATAATCCCAAATATATATACCAATGACTGGTTTGATTTATCAAACTGGAGTAGTAGGCCATTAATCACTTGTGTACTGTTATCTCAAATTCATATTTGTGTAGTTTAAAATGTTAGTTTGTTTTAATAATGTTTTTTTTTTTTTTTTTTTGTAAAAGTTTAAAACTAAGTTGACATCCAAACTAAGTTTTGGATGTCAGATCAGGGGTTTATTAAATCAGCAATATTTTGACTGAATACCTAGAATTATTGAGTCTGGAATCACATGGCAGTTTAGCTACTGACTGTAATTTAGCTAAGAAACATTCTCAACTCAACAAATATTTTAATGAACAAACCAAATAATAATTTACAGAAAACATAAAACTTAAACACAATTATCTCAACGTCGAGATGAGCTCACAAAGTTGTGCGTACATGGTGAGAAAGGAGAAGAGCAGGTAGAACACAAGTCTGCCAGCTTTTATACAGTCAAGGTAGGTGTTCCCAGGAAAGCTGATCACATGACCGTAGGGAGAGACAGTATCAGTTGCAGTGGCTTCAGCCTAATCGGTGGCTCTACCAAAATGTCGGCTTCTGATGTCTGTGTGGTTAGCGGAAACCGCCACAGTGGTATTCAATATTTGATCCCTGGGGCCTACCCTGATGGATTTAAAGCCTTCATGATGCCACACTGAGAATCTTCTGAATTTTGATCATTCTCAAAATTGGAAATTTTTGCTACTGATTCTGATCCTTTCTTCACCAACTCTCCAGGAAAGGATATCCAGACACTTTGATTTATCCTGCTTGTTCTGTGGAAACGGGAAAAAGAAAACTTCTTTCTTTTTCCTAAAATGTTTTTGGAGTAGTCTGTGATATCTAAAATTAGTCAAAGTTGTGTTCTTTTAAAATTGTAAACATTTCACTCTTTTCCCTTTTGGGATTTTGAGGTCCATGAAACCCAAAATTTTGTTTCACTATTACAAATTTTTCTTTTATCCACAAGACCTGAAATTTCACCAAAGCTGAGTCCTGTTCTTACAGATTTGCATAAGAAACCCACTCTAGCGATACCTCGTGGATTGTATTTCATTTTTCTTTTAATTCCACCATTCAGCTTGTTTGAGTGGCAACAAGTTTTGGATTCTCTTTTGTTGTTGAGATTGATCCCATTTTCTTTAATTTTTTTGTTAGCTATATTAGGTCTTAGTAAATCAGGGAACTTTGCGAGAAAAACTTCATACTTGTTACTTGTAATATTCGAGATCGGTGGCTTGACGCTGTAACACGAAATTCCACTAGTTTTTAACGATGTTACACCATCAATTAATCTGTTATTTTTGCTATCTACTAATAGATTAACCCACTGAATGGACGCTTCAACGGGGGTTCGACAGCGAATTCCTGTTCGAAAACGGACCTGTTGACCCCTTCTCTTTTGCACTCGTATAACTCGTATCGCACACTTTTGAGGAAAAAAAAAATATTGCAAAGTGATAATAAATGAAAGAAACTAATTTTGAGTAACGGAACTCCTTTACCTTGCAGGGAAAATAATTTAAAAGTAGCCTGACAACTTTTAAACCAGTAACTCTAGTATGGTACAGTAAGTTCCATCTGGAATTTACGAAAAGGGTGACTGTTTTGAAAGGGAAAAGGGTGGGGAGGGTGGCCGGTGGATGGGTTAAAATATGATAGAAAGTCAATTCCAATTATTGGTTTGTTGACTTCAGCTATAGCGAAAACCCAGTTAAAGGATCTTCGAAAGCCTAAATTAAGTGTCAGCAGCCTTTGTCCAAAGGTTTTAATTTTAGTGTTATTAGCTGTATAAAATTCCAGTTTTGGGGTATTTATTTTTTGTCTGATGCTAAGGATGGAATAACTGATATCTCTGCCCCAGTGTCTATTCAAAATTGTGTGACGGACTCTTTGTCGGTGATGTAGAGACAGCTTAACTGAACCCCATTACTCTTGGCCACCAAATGGAAAAGAAAATGGGATCAATCTCAACAACAAAAGAGAATCCAAAACTTGTTGCCATCCGAACAAGCTGAACGGCAGAAGTAAAAGAAAAATTAAATACAATCTGTGAGGTATCGCTACACTGCTATTGTACATAGGCATGAACCCTGATGTGCACTTGTACCATTCTCCTGAACCTACCATTCCTGCCCATCCATGTTGATGCTACACACATGAACTCAGTTTTTTTATATATGAAAGTGTGCAAATAGCAAATTAGTCACATAAGGTTTTACTTTATTCTATTGTACAATTCTTTGGTTTCTTTGCATTAATTTGCTGAACGATGGCTGAATAGTTACATGGTTCAGCCGGGTGCTTAAAATCCATAAAAAGTGCTTATTTTGTAGATCCATTTTAAGGTCCCTAATAAGTCCTTAAAAATTGCTTAGTTTTCTTTTCGTAGGCTTAAAATTTATAAATTTTTCCGAGTGCTCAAAAAGTGCTTATTTTTCCCCAAATATCAGTTGCTGAATTTTTATTTCCTGTGGTAATTAATCGCCAATCCATTCAACAAAGCTAAAGATAAGAAAGAAGAGAACCAATTAAAAAATGTATAGAAGAAAAGAAAAATGAACTTCAAAATTAGATATATTCTCTTATTTTTCCCCCCTTCCTATATTTTTTGGTTCTCATCTTCTATTAGGAATGGAAATAGTTCTTCAGTCACATTTTTAAAATAGCATTGATAATTTCTTGAATCTTGTTTTGAGTATGTCATAATTAAACCTTTTTTTAGTGTAGATACTGCATCTTCTTTTCTCCCTGTGTGTGTGAATATTATATTTACCTGTTTATCATACAGAAGTACTTTTTATTATATTATTTTACATCTATGTTGCTGTAAAAATACTGTTGCTATGATGTGAAACTCGTTGATCTTCCGCCACAGATACTACTTTCTTAACTTTACAAATATTTCAGATTTTTTTAGGGAGGGAGGGGGGCATTTGATCAATAAGGACTATTGCTGTTCTAAAATTTATGTTTGCAAAGAAAGATGTCTTAACATAAAGTATGAGTTGTGTTTAATAAAATTATTAAATTGATCTATATAATTTAATGTCATTTTACAAGTCATAAAACTCATGAAAAGCTTCAGTTTTTAAGCTTTAGCTGTAGGTTGATCATAGTACAATGAAAATTAAGGTGCTTAAAAAGTGCTTAATTTTTTTTCTGTGGAAAGAGTCTGAACCTTGGGTAAGGGTGCTGTCCTACAGAACAGGAGTTCTTGGGTTCGAATCCCACAGTGGCATGGATGTTTGTAGCCATTCGGAATCGACTTTAAGCAGTAGGTCCCAGTCTCATTAGCCCTCGTGTTGCAAAAATTAGACCATAGTGCTCCAAACATCTTTGCATTAATTCGTATGTTTTCTAGAAAAATTTTAAGAGGCTATCTTATGACTTTATGGAGACCCCTGCTATGGCTCGACGATGATGAATATAGTATCTGCAGAGATCACGACATATATATAACCATCCTCAGAAGGGATTTGTATGGTGTAGTTAAAATAACACAACTAACTTCCGGCGTACACATTTATTTAGGATTATATAAACAATAAATAAACAAACATCAGCACCCTCTATGCAACAAAGCCTCCGTGCTACTGGCATGCTGACTCTTATGTAGTCAGGCAGCATACAGCTATTTTGCATATTTACAATGGTGTGCTGCCACAAATAAAACTACAATAATAAAATTTTACAAATATGAATAAAGATCAATTCATATTACAAAGTGTTAGGATACATTACATTACAAAATACTTTGTAAAGACTAAAAATATACAATACATTGAAATACGATATATCTTCTACCTGCCATCTCTCCAGCAAAGGATATCCAGACACTTTGATTTATCCTGCTTGTTCTGTAAAAAACAGGAAAAAGAAAACTTCTTTATCCTAAAATTTTTTTAGAGTAGTCTGTGGTATCCAAAATTAGTCAAAGGTGTGTTCTTTCAAAATTGTAAACATTTCACTCTTTTCCCTTTTGAGATTTTGAGGCCTATGAAACCGGAAATTTTGTTTCACTATTACAATTTTTTTTTTTCCCACAAGACCTGAAATTTCACCAAAGCTGAGTCCTATTCTTACAGATTTGCACAAGAAACCTGCTGTAGATATACCTCACGGATTGTATTTCGTTTTTCTTTTACTTCTGCCGTTCAGCTTGTTTGAATGGCAACAAGTTTTGGATTCTCTTTTGTTATTGAGATTGATCCCATTTTCTTTATTTTTTCTGTTAGCTATATTAGGACTTAGTAAATCAGGGAACTTTGAGAGAGGAACTTCATACTTGTTACTAGTGATATTCGAGATCAGTGGCTTGATGCTGGAACATGAAATTCCACTAGTTTTTAACATTATGTTACGCCATCAATTAATTTTGCTACTGGCACGCTGACTCTTATGTAGTCAGGCAGCATACAGCTATTTTGCATATTTACAATGGTGTGCTGCCACAAATAAAACTACAATAATAAAATTTTACAAATATGAATAAAGATCAATTCATATTACAAAATGTCAGGATACATTACATTACAAAATACTTTATAAAGACTAAAAATATACAAAACATTGAAATACGACATATGACGTCAATCATCGCCAAAATTGGGTAATCACCACAACTTATTTATTAATTACAGGTTTGAAGATCTTCAAGATGAAATCGATGACAGCCTTCCTGAACCCAATAATAGTAATGTTGGTGACCAAGATACAATACTAAGAGTGTGATTTTAACATCAACAGTCAACAAATGTTATAGCTGCAGTATTTCAGTACTTTTATGTACTGGGCTTCTATGCTTTAGTCGTCACATGCATCGCCAGTGACTAAAGAAATAAAAACTTTATTTGCCTGCCTACAGATGCCTTTTGGATGATTAAATGAATTTGAATGTGTTTAGAATTTTAATATTTGTTAGTTATGATGTTTAGAAAATTGAATCCATTACATTTTTATTTATGCATACTGTAAATGTGACCTATATGTATTTTGATATATTGAGCTTATTTGATAACAGTATTTGAATGCATTTTTTTTTCTATTAGGATTATAGCTATTTCTTACTATTCTTATGAAGAGTATTTTTACTCCATAGATATAATTTTAATTGGTGTGATATAGTTAATGAATGGTATAAATTTTCCTAGAAAAATTATTCAGTAATTATAAATGCTCTTTATGTATTGAATTTTTTAAATCTACTTTGTATTGTGTGTATAACATATGACATGACTCATAACTGCATGGTTTCCGTGCACCGGGAAAGTCATGGAAAATCATGGATTTAGACAATGGATTAATTTTGTCATGGAAAGTCTTGATTTTTCAAGCAAAATGAGTAAAAGTCATGGATCCGCTAAACTACCGATTAAAAAAAATGCATTGAATTGTTTAATTCTATTTTTACTTGTCATTTGACTGAAGTTACCAACTTTGGTATTTATGTATTATCCTATTGACCATATTGCCAAGTAAAATTAGTTCACCAAGGAAACTCCAAGCAAGAAATCTTAATGGGTGGGTAAATGTATATTATTCTGATTTTTTCTTAAATTGTAGATTAAAATTTTATTAATATAGTAATAATTATTTTTTAATAAAAATTAGTTAAGATTTTTGCACAAAATATAAGTTTACCTCTAGGGATATTGTACATAAACATTATAGGGTTATCATATTTGGCTATTATTCATGGTCACCTGGATAATACCAAAGTACCCTCAATTCAAATTGGAAACATTTTGATTGAAAAATTGCTATATGATTAAACTTAGGTATGTAGATACAACAATTTATTTTTATGTATGTGAGTTTATTAACACTTATAAAGTAAGTTTATAGGTTTTTTATGATAAAATTCCTGTAATTTCTCTAAAAGCATATATTTTGTTTGTATGTACATCAGAATTTTTATTCAAATATACTTTTAACGAAAGCTTTTTGAAGTCATGGAAAATGATCTGCTAAATCAGGGAAAGTCCTGAAAAGTCATGGATTTGAAAAATTTTATTTTGGCAGATACTGTAACTGCATGATAAATTTTATGTGCAGAAACTTATATTTAAATGGATTTTTGAAAGAATATTAATTGGAATATGCTTAGATTTAATTATTTTTAGTTCTTTGAAGACAATCAATCATTGCATGTTATTTTTTTCTTTCAACCAAAGATCAAAGTATTTGTACTTGAATTTTTAAATCATTCATTATAGAAATTTATAAAACCAACAAGATGAATTCATACAAAACGCACATTAGAATTTATTTTATCTTACTTCAGTCTAAGGCTATAAATCTTGCAGCTATTTAAAATTTGGGTGATAGAGCATGCAGTTATTTTGTTTTAAGTTGCTCAGTTTTATTTATTTATTTTAGTTGTTTTATTTAGAATCTCATTTGTGTATTTCATATGTTTTTTTGTGTTTCATTATTTATACTTTTGTTAAATATATATATACAGTAATTAAATTTGATAACATTTAAGAGAAAATTTAAATGCATTTAAATTTCTTTAGCTGTTTTATTTTATTAATTATATAAAGCAATAATTATAGTGTTTACTTTGTATTTAAGATTATGCAACAAAGATTGAATTAATTGAAAATATTCTCAGTGAGGTTTCAGAAATTTAAGTGCATTAAATTATTTTTTAGGTGTTGTTTTGAAGGTTTATTAAAAATTACTTATTCTAAAGCTTTATTGAAATTAATCAATTTTATGACTTGTTTAGAATGGAACTGCTGCTTATAATGCCAAAATATTGACCTTTAAATATATTTCTAACATATTAAGTTATTTCTCTAAACACTTTATAACTAACAGTCTACTAACCAGTTTGGTTAGTAGCCTTTGATTTCTCACTTTAATAAAACATCAAAATAAGTATTAGTAATGTTGATTACTGTTATCATCTGAGTCATTCCAATGCTTCAAGAGGATAGCATTATTTATATTGGGAGTCTGTTTTTTTAATTAAACAATTAATACTATACTGCTGCATTAATTTCAGGAATAAACATAGGCAAGTTATGAGCATCTGCCTTATAACATATTCAATATTTTTATTAAGCTAGATTTTGTTTTGCTAAAACCTTGGGAATATAAAACATGGAATGATATTCTTTTATTTAAGGTATCCATCTATGTTCAGAGAACTTTTTTCTTTAAACGTTGAAACTAGTTCATCTTTTGACATTATAGGTTTATTTTTTATATTATCATAGAGAATTGCACTTAAAAAATTTATTCCTGGAAAAGTTTTTATAAAATTTCTAATAAATGAAGAAAATTTAGTAAAAAAATCAAGTTTTTTCAAAAGGTCTAATTTTTTAATAAATTAAATTATTTCAATATTTTTCAACACAACACATTTCTTATACCATGGACTAGTGAATCACCTAAACTCTTTGCTTAGTTTACATTTGGTAAAAAATTTTGGTCTTTCAAAATCATACACAATGAATTTGTAACGAATTTTCATTACCTTTATATCTAACTATGAGTGTAACATCATTAAAAATTATCCAAATTTAAAGCTTTTAAGTAATTCATTAGTAAACACTATCAAAAGCATTCATAATAATTTTCAACAAATATTTTAAGAATTTTTTGAGAAATCCCATTTCAAGTTTCAACATTTTATTAAAAGTACTGTTCTGAGAAAAACACATTTGAAGTTTATGAAAGCAATTTTACTATTAAAAAATTAAATGCATGTTTAAAATTTCCCACACTTTCTTGCTTCAAAACTTTCTAATTGCCAAGTTGCTAATTATTAAAAATATTAGAAAAATGTTTAAACTAATCTTCATGAAAATTTAAAAAGTTTTGTCTAAAAAATGCTCTTTAAAAGGCTTTAAATTCACAACTTCCGGTTCCAAAGTCGCTACTTCTGTTTTGTTTTGACAGCTGTCACTGATGTTTAAACAGCTGTAACTTTTCTTTAAAATGCCGTAGAGACAAAACAAAAAACAGATTTAGAATCCTAAAAGTTGAAATTTTACAATAGAGAAATAAAAAAAGAATTATGATTTTTAGCAAAAAAAATGACGTTTTCAACGTAGACGGATACTTTAATTACATAGTTAGACTAATTACTCTTATAACATTATTAAAATTTGATTTGAGACTTATTTAATTAAAAATATATTTCTTCTTTACAAGCACTACAGCCTTTAGGCCTAGGATGTCTCTCCAAGTTTCCTCCACCTGATTTTGTTTGACCCCCTACCAGATGAATCCAGCTAGCTTAAGGAAATAGTTCTATATAATTTTATTTACTTTAATTTTGCACGTATAGTCTGCGGGTGCAATTTTTTATTTAAAAAAATTCATAAATCATCTGACTGTCCACACCACTAGATAATCTGCAGACTATATGAGCAAAAATATGTATTTTTGTATGACAATATTAAATAATTTTAAGAATAAAAATCTAAGTACAATAGAGTGCCGAAAAGTGTGGATTAGACTCTTTCACCTTTAAAATTTGAAATTATTTTTTCTGCCATAGTCTTGGAGACGAATTTTAACGGAAGAAAGAGAGTGGCCTACATTTCTTTGTTCGAGAACCCAGCTATGTAAATAGGCTTCTAATGCAGGCCATTGTATTTTTCCACAATGAACGGATCGATTTCTTCTCATGTTTTTAATGTTTTCTTTTGCTAGTGCCAATTTCTTACTGCTTTATCGTGGACCTTCTGAATTACTTTAAGCTTGAAATCAACAATAAAACTGCAATGATTTTTAAAGACATAATGGGTTACTAATATTACTGCAAATCCAAACTTTGAAAACAAAACACTCTGATACGAGTGATCCTTGTGGTCAAATGACCTTTGATCCTTAACCTTCAATCTTGAACCCATCCACTTGGTCTTGTCAATCGGAGCTGTAAATAGCGACTATCAATATTTTCCCATACTCCAGAACACAATTTAAGATTGTGCTACTTGCTACTACTGATTTGTTCTGCTTTTACAAGATCTTAAATCTTAAGTTGTGAAATTTTATTCGAAAATAAGTTACAAGTATTTTTAAGCCTAATAGTACACTAGTTCCATTAAGCATGGTATTTATGTCCAAATGCCATTTTGAGTCTTGACCAGACATTTGAAAAAACTTACAGTATATACAGTTAAACCTGTTTAAGAAGTTCTCGCTTAAGAAGTTTTCCCACCTAAGAAGTTTATATTTTCAGTACCCATTTTCCCCCTATTTATACAATGTTAAAATAACCCGTTTATAAAATTTCTTTCCCACTTAAAAAGTTTTCTTTCATTTCTAAGTTTACTTACAGAACACGTTTATAGCTGCCTTTTGATTATTTTTTTTCTCCTCTCTCTCTGTTTGTAAAGGTCAATGTTTATGGCTGAAAATGATTGTTGTCATTTTTATTTAAAATGTGCCTGAAGAAGTTTTTAAAAGCTTAAGACAGCTGGACTGTTATCAATTACAAATTTCCGATAAAAAACAAAAACAAAAAACTATAACCAATTTTTTCTGTAAAATCGATGTCAGTGGTCTTTAAAGCAAAATTTCTTAGCTGAATTAAAGATATTCTAAGGTAATTATGTTGTTTTCCTTTATTAGCTGATTTTTTAAGTATGCAAAAAATGTAAATTTTTGAGAAAAACCAAACCTATTGTTTATATATTATTTTATAAAGAAAAAAATCTCTCCTCATTATCCATGTGATTATCTTGTTTAAAAAAAATAATTTTGTTGAAGTTTTCTCTTTCCATTACCTTAGAAAACTTAAGTGGGTTTTACTATATATATATATATATATATATATATATATATATATATACACACACACATACATACACATAAATAATGTTTATTGCCTGATTTCCCGCTTACAAAGTTTTAATCAGTTAGGCTCTTGGAAAACTTCTTAATGGATTTCACTGTATTGAATTATGTCTATCTATGTGCAGCATAATAAAAATACAATTTAAAAAGTTAGTTAAAATGTGTATAATTGAAAACATTGAAATTACCATAATATTATTTGGGACAAATAATCATTTTGAATACTTGCTATAATACAGTAAAACCTTGATTATCTGAGCTGATTGGGATTGCTAACACCTCGAATATCAAAAATCTCAGTTAATAGAAACTGTGTTTTTTTGTGTGAATTATTTTAAATTATGTGCATTAAGTTAAATAATTAAAGATACATTTTCAAAAATAATACAAAACTCAAAATACTTTATCATTTTAATTTAATGTTCATCAATTCAAGTAGGCACCTCCTGAATGTACATGGGGACTGAAAGCGTTATTGTTCATTGTTGACTTCTCAGGATGCAATCTTTCTTGGACGTTAGTGCTTTTGGTGACAAAAGTAACTGTAGATCAGATAATGAACTAAAAAACATGGTTTTTTACGAAGCTTCTCCAGAAAGAAACAAACTTCATTATTTTCAGGCTTCAATTCTGAAGTTAGAATACATATCTGACATATTAGCTTAAATTAATTTGATATGCTAATTCATTATATAAGAGATTGAATCATTTTAATTTACCTCATATTTTTCTTGGAGTTATACTTTAATAGATATAAAACTATTGGTCTTCATATTTAATAACACTATGTATGTAATATAATTATATATATGTAATGAGACGGATTTCTTGATGGGTGGTTGCAGTCATGGCCATAAAAATTATACCGTTTCAGCTAAAGACCTTTATTAAGATAATGTGGGAGGATGGGTTCCCACTTCATCATAGGGACAGGACAAAATGAATAGTTAGCTAGCATGAAGTTCTATGTACCGGACATGTAACACCTAGGTCAACATCTGTGGGAAAATATCTCTAGAAAAATCTGCCTCCGACAGCTTGTATCTCCTTTTTATTTGGAAATTTCCAAAATTTTCTGCTAGGGACATGTAGGATTATAATTGGTCAGGCCCCTTCTCTGAGGGCGTAAACTGTAGCCCCAGTGGTCAATTTAGATTAGATGCGGGGATTTTTAGCCCTTGATTTAAGTTTTGAAAACCCCTGAGAATTTTCCTTTCATATATATGTATATATCATATTTAGAAAAACAATGGCTGAATTATCTAAAACATTGATTAATTGGAGTTCAGATAATCAAAGTTCTACTGCAGTTGTATTTGCATCCTCTTTGATGTATATGTCTGTAAAATTTTAAGGATTTTTTATTCTTTTCTCTTACAAACACGTGTGGCAAGTAATCATTTTGAATTTTTTCAAATATGTTACTTTTTTATTTCAAATCTATTTTCTTTTAATGAGAAGGAATTAGTTTTTTTTTTTTTTTTTAACAGTTCATCTATGGTTGTATATCATAACTGGAATGTACATTGTATATGCTCAGATATTTTATTCTTCAAAGCTCCTCATCTATTAGCATTAACTCAATAATTTCCTTCAAATTAAGGTTAAATTTACAGAGTAATTCTCTAAAAATAAATATTCTTTTATTTTCGTATACTGCATTTTAAAGTTTTAAATATATATTTGCTCATGTATTGTAAGACCTGTTATTACATTTAACTTTGTTTTTCCTTTTTAAATATTATGAAAAATGTCTTGTTCTATTTGTTTATGCATTTCTGTGTTTATCGATATACGGTTGTTAGTAAGTTTCGTTGATTTTCTATAAAAACTTACAAATAGTATACAAACTTTTTTTTTTTTAAGAATTAGATATGTTTATTTTTGTTCTTAAAATACATAAATTTAGTAAGAATACATCTCAATATATTTTGTTGACTAAAAACAAAATATTTCTCATGTTTAATTCTGTGTTTAATCTCAATATTTTTAAGTCACTAAATATCAAAGAAATGATATTTTCATTTTAAAGTTGGTTCTTCATAGCTTAGGAGGTAATTCTCTAAAATAAAATTACTCTTTTGGGATATTTTGTACTGAAGTATTGTAAAGTTATAATTATATATTTGCTCATGTGTTATAAAGCCATCTTTATTTTTATCTTTCTCTATCTTTTTTAATTTTTTCAGAATCTTTTGTTGTTTTGGTTTCATGCATTTCTGTGTTTGTTAATATACATTTGTTAGTAAGTTTCTTTCATTTTGTAAAAAATATGCTAATGGTTATTGAACTGTTTTATTATATCTTTCATTCTATAAATAATGCATGTTTATTTTTTGTTGTTTAAATGCATAAATTTAATATGGGTTTAGCGATACATATTTAAAAATGTTTTCTAGACTAAATATATTTTTAGACTAAAAATTGAAAATATTTATCACATGTTTATTATATCTATATTCTTAATATTTACAAACTATTCAGTATTAAAGAAATAGAAGAAAAAATAGGTTTAACATCCTTATAAATTTACTACTTTAGCAAGTTTTCAAATAATAATCTGTTTAAAAAATGCATTTTGTATTAAATTTTTTTGTTATGGCAGTTACTTTTAAAATTACTTACCTTACCAGGACTTAAAACTCCTAGGTGTTCCTTAAACAGGGCCCTTAAAGCCCTTAGTTTTTCATGTTAAATCCTTACTTTTTAAACTTTTTTTTCAGTTAGTTACCAAATTTGAATTATGTGTCTAATCAGAAACAAGTTTCTGTCAATCATAATTTACTTTATCAGTGAAATCTTTAACAAAGTTGCAAAATTGGCATATTCCTTAAAAACTCTTTAAATTTTGCTTCTAAAATCCTGTATGAACCCTGTTTACCTTCATGCCATTTTTAAATTTGTTTTTAGAAAATTTTAATACTCTGACAGAAGGATAAGAATCGTATTCTAACATACAAATAAATTTTTTCCGAGATTTTTAATATAAAATGTGTTAAATCTTTAAATTGAATTTTTTTTAAGTAACTGTAAATCCTCTAACAGCATATAAGTAATTTTTACTACATTATTGAATGTTACAATAAAAGTAAATTTAAAGCATAAAAAATATTTCAGGTTTAAAATTAGTATTTTTTATTTATAAATTTGTTCTAGATTTTATTATGCTGAATTAAAATTCATTCCGATGGTTTCAAGTAAGAAGTTCTTGTGGAGTTATTTCTACAGTATGAAAGTAAACTTAAAAAGTAATTCACTGTTTGCTCAATCAAATAAACACCTTTATATTTGCTCTAACAATAATCTGTACAGTTAACAATATACTAACAAGCAATTTAAAACTTTGATCAAACATTAACACATTTTTTTATATTTCTGTTTGAATTTATAGAAGTATGGAAAATGAGAGGTAAAATAATTTAATATAGGGTATATCCAAAATATATGCTGTATTGAAGTTATTTATCAGCATTGTAATATATATGTATGTCAGGTTTGGAAATGTAAAATTAATAATTTAGGGGTTTAAAGGCAGAAAGCACAGTGCACTCTTTAATTCAGGTGCATCAATCACTAATAACTCCGTATAAAAGCACTTGACACAATAACTGAGAGAGGGTGTCTTTAGAAAGGTTTGCTGTATGAACCTTGGCCAAATATAGCTCCTTTGTTAGAGTGTGGACGCTAAGCCCCTTGCTGCCGTGTTGAATGTGAAACTGTGCAACATCATCTACTTTTTGACTTCTTATAGACTTATCATGTATGTATATATGAAATGTATTAAATTGAATAATAATCTAAGAGGCATAGTAAATGAAGCTTTATCACTCATGGCCAATGAATCGTTATTTATTTATTTTTTTAAATAAAACGCTGTTACTTATAATTTAAACATGGCTTCTTAGCTATTTTTCAAATATATCACAGAGTGGGGTGAAGTTGTGCCTTGATTAATATTATATTCAAGTAAAAGAGTTCTCATGGGACCAGGATTTATGAACTAAAATTGCTGATATTACAGTTTTTACCTCAATACGAAAACATGTGGAAACTGATGAAGGTCAAAGTATTCTGAAATCCTTGCGCATTATTATTTTTACTATGAATACATTTTTATACACAGATTCCGCGCACCTGGAAAGTCAGGGAAAATCATGGATTTAGACAATGGATTAATTTTGTCATGGAAAGTCGATTTTTCAAGTAAAATGAGTAAAAGTCATGGATCCGCTAAACTACCAATTAAAAAAATGTATTGAAATGTTTAATTCTATTTTCCCTTGTTATTTAGTTGGAGTTACTGAGTTTGGTACTTATGTATTATCCTATTGACCATATTGCCAAGTAAAATTTGTTCACCAAGGAAACTCAAAGCAAGAAAGCTTAATGGGTGGGTAAATGTATATTATTCTGGTTTTTTCTTAAATTGTAGATTAAAATTTTATTAATATAATAATAATTATTTTTTAATAAAAATTAGTTAAGATTTTTGCACAAAATATAAGTTTATCTCTAGGGATATTGTATATAAACATAGGGTTATATTTGGCTATTATTCATGGTCACCTAGATAATACTAAAGTACCCTGAATTCAAATTGGAAACATTTTGATTGAAAAATTGCTATATGATTAAACTTAGGTATGTAGATACAACAATTTATTTTTATGTATGTGAGTTTATTAACACTTATAAAGTAAGTTTATAGTTTATTCATGATAAAATTCCTGTAATTCCTCTAAAAGCATATATTTTATTTGTATGTACATCAGAAGTTTTATTCATATATGCTTTAACGAAAGCTTTTTAAAGTCATGGAAAATGATCTGCTAAAATCAGGGAAAGTCATGGATTTGAAAAATTTTATTTTGGCAGACACCCTGTTTATACTGAATAAAGTAAAAAATTAATGTTTAAATTTTAAAATTTATTGTGCTAATTTTTGTCAGTACACACACACATGCATACAGGGCTATTCATAATTCCCTCCATGGTTACAAAAGGCTATAGTAAAAGTTCTGAGATGAATACAGTGAAAAAAGAACATTGCCCTAAGTACAGAAACTATTTAAATTTTAATTGTGGGTGCTTTATATGTGAACCCTCGGTCATACATTATTGCAATAGTCCAGTTCTTGCTAGATTCTATTCAACATGATACTATTAATAGTATTCATAGCATGTGTGATCCTTTCATACTTTTCTGTTAAATCATGTGGCACAGGAAGTAGGAAAAAAGGTCTTGTCTTAATTGTAAAAACCACACAAGAAAAAATGTAACAACTGTTAAGTGTGAATGACCATGGCAACAGAAATATGTCATTTTTTAAAGCTTGCCCAATCCAAATCTGCTATTATAAATGACTTGAATCATTTCTTTATTTGAAGCAAAGCTTGGCTTTTTCCTTTATTCATCTTAGTTTCATCTGAGCATTTTGAAATACCCTAAGACAGGGATGAACAAGCTTTTTCAGTCGCGGACCAAAAATCGAAAGAAAATAAGTTTGGCGGACCAAGATAAATTTTTCTAAAATTTTAAAAACAATATACAAGTATTACGGTTTAAATATGTTAATGAGATAAATGAAATTGTGATTTTATTTTTAAAAGTTCCTTATACTGATGTTCAAAGTGAGATGTACTGATTTTAAGGAACAATGCTATATGCTCATCTGTCAGTCTACTTCTGAAATTTTTCTTTCTAAGGCTCAAGGTTGGAAACGCTTGTTCACATATAAGCAGCAAATATACTGCTGATCTTCTGAGTGTGAGATAATAAATTTGGGATATAGTATTTAAACAAAGTGGAAAAGGGGATGGATATATAATGTAAAAATATATATTTCTTTTAATTTACTTAAAATTCTATCCGTAGGCCAGATTAGGCTCATGGGCTGTAGTTTACCCATCCCTGCCCTAAGAAATAATGTCTTCTATCTATCCATCTATATATATATACCAATACATTTTACTATTTGATGAAATTTCTCACCAAGAACTCTTAAATTCTTGAAATTCATTTTGATTTTATAAAGTGTGAATTCAAAATAGTTCCTTATTTCAGCTTGTAACTGCCATATATTTATGTTAGTATAAATTACTAATCAATATTTAGTGTAATTAAAAATTTTTGATGTGTCAAATCATGTGATAAAGATCTATGTTAGCTTATATTTCTCTTAAAATTTCATGTTTTGTTTCAAATATATTGCTTGATTGTGATGTTCAAATTATTTATATAGTATATTTATTGTAAGATATTAGATATAGTGTATTTGATTCTATATTAATATTTTATACACCTTATATAATATATATTTATCTATGAAATTATATTTGTAATATCTATTTGATTATATTTTTGTCTTATAGGTTTGTTACAGGGAAATAACTATGTAAAGTTGATAGATGTTTTCTTTTTGCTTGTTATCAGTTTAAAAGTTTGAATTCCTGTGTAATAAATAAGTTAAACTCTGTTATAGCAAAAGTGAAACATAACTAACTCCTAGATATAATGAGTTAAATTTTAGTCTGCCATTTTCTTATAATTTTTCATGCTAATCTATCCTTTTATATTGAACCTCTAAAATCTTTGAAATTGGATATAATTGAACTATTTTAGTTATCCACAGAATTATAATTTTAAATTTTTGTTTTCAAACTGCTCTACAGTAAGTTTTTGTCCTTGGAAGTTTAATAAGTTTTGTTTTTTGGAAGAAAAAGGTGTTGGAATCTTTTGCTGTATTGGAAAAAGAATTTCATATTTTTTTTAATCATATCATGATTATAATTATTTCTTTAACAAAACAGTGAGTAGGAGTCAAAAGTAAAATTTGTTTTAGTCAATTTAATTCTTCTTTCAGACTATTATAATTTTGAGTAGTAAGTAATCTGGTGTGTCTGCCACACATCTAATAATTGCCCTAAAAATAAATGTTCATCAAATAAATCACCCTGGCATATATACCCCACACTAATGCCTTTAAGCACTAGGTCTTCATTTGATACTCTATGGTGCATTATGAAAAAGAAGAAAAAACTATCATGTCATTGAGGCACATGAAAAAGGTCAGTTTTAAAAAAGTATTTTTGTACTGGTAACAGACAAAAAAATTCATTCAGGTATGCTTCCTTCCTTCCTTAGTGGCATGACAGCCCAGGATGGGCCTTAGCCTTCTCTAGAATTCCATACCAGGCAGTTCTATCTTTGGCTCTGGATTTCCAATTTGAAATTTTCAAGGATCTTATGTCTTTCTCAATGCAGTCTAACCATCTAAGTTTTGGTCGTCCTCTCATTCAGGCTCCTATTGGTTTGTCCGTAAAAACTTTTTTTGTGGATCTATTGTCATTAAGTCGAACTAGGTGTCCAGCCCATTTTAATCTTTGTAAGCTAATAAAATTAATTATATCTGGGTTTTTATATGTTCTGTATAATTCAATATTTGTTCTTCTTCTCCATATACCATTTACATTAATTCCCCCAAAAATACTTCTCAATATTTTTCTCTCAAAAACTGCTAGGGTTTCCTTGTCTCTTTCTGTCAATGCCCAGGTTTCAGCTGAGTAAGTCAAAACAGGTCTTATTAGGCATTTATACAATATTATTTTAGTCAATCTTTTAATGTACTTAGACTTTAAATATTTCTTTAATCCAAAAAAACATCGATTAGCAGCAGTAATTCTGCTATGAATTTCAACAGATATATTATTTTGTGTATTAATTTCCGAACCTAGGTATATAAACTGCTTTACAGTCTCAAATCTATAACTGCCTATTTCTAAGAAGGAGTGATTATATTCTGATTTTAAACAAAGCATATATTTGGTTTTAGTTTCACTAATGCTCAAATTCATCTTTTTGGCCTCAGTTTCCAGAGAAATAAATGCTTGTTTTAGTGCATCTAATGTCCGGGCTATAACATCAATATCATCTGCATATGCAAGCAATTGTACAGATTTGTTGAAAATGGTTCCTCTAGAATTTTCAGGTATGCTGCAGACATTAACTTTTATCATTTAAATATGGATATACTACAGCATATCTGCCCAAAATTACAATGATCAAAATTATCTATTAAATTGACTAAAATTTAATTGATTATGAAAATCTAATTAATTTTTTATTATAAATTTTATGTAAAATTTAATTGATTTTAGTGAATTTAAATCATTAAATATCTTTAATGGATTTTATGAATTGTTCAGATACATCACTATATTAAATACATTTGTTGATTAATTAGTTTTACATTTTGTTAGATCTAACATTTTTCTTAATGGTTTGCATATAGGAAGCAAAATTATAGATCCTTTCAAGCTTGTTATTACAGAGTTTGACTGTATTATCAATTTTGGCTTTTTTAAACCAAAACTAATTTTAAACCAAATGTTATATTTTTATTATTGTGCTTCTGTGATTCTAGAATAGATTTTTGTATTCTAAGCTCACTACAGATTTTTTTTTTATTTTCTTATTATTTTTCAGTTGTGGTTTAATTTTTCAATAAGGTAATGCTTTGTAGTATGTATAGGCAAGTGGAATTGACATTACTGTTTACCAAGGATGTTACTTGTATGTACATGCCGTAGTATTCTGTCATTAGTGCTTTTTTATAAATGAGATATGAACTGTAATTTGCCAAGACGTGGATTTCAGCAACTTTTTTATGAGTAGCTACATAATGAAGGCAACGCAAATAGTCATTAAGGATATATGTTGATTCTGTAACTTTTCTGGCCAGAATTTTCTTGTTGCTTCGAAGTATTTCAAAAAGAGTTGTTTTTATTTTCTTATTTCTCCAGAGCATATGGTTTTGAATTTGTTCATTAGTTTAATTTTATATCTCTTTTTTTTCAACAAGATAATAATATAAAGTACATATATAACTGAAATTAACCTTACTTTTTGCCTAGGATGTTTTGAAAGTTTATACACCATAACAATCTGTCATTAATAATTTTCTGTTAGGATATGAATTATGATTTACTAAAGTACTGAATGTGATAATTTCTTTATGAGAACTATATACTGATGCCATTGCAAATGACCATGAGAATGTATGTTGATCCTGTAATTTTTTCACCCAGGTTTTTCCTGTTGATTCTAAGTTGTTCCAAAAGTAGCTATTTTTATTTTCTAATCTCACCAAAGACTGGCAGGTTTTTGAATTCATCAATTAGTTTTTAGTTTATTCAGGGCCTCAAACCAGAGCTTAACTGAAAAATGCAAAAAAAAAAAAAGTAATTTTGGTCAGAACAAAAATCTAATTTAATGTCAACCATATAATTATTATCATTACATGTACATTGCACCAAATGATGGCCTAATGATTAGGATGTTGCTCTTCGTTACCTGAGCTCATTTGTTCAAATCCCACTGTGGCATGGATGTTCATAACAGTTCAGAATCAGCTTTAAACAGTAGGTCCCCATCTCATTAACCCTCGTGTTGCAAAAAAGTTTTATTATTATTATTATTATGCCCCTCTGAACTCTTTTGAGAATATGATGCCTTTCAGTCCAATAGAGACAGTAAATTGCCCTATTAGATGGGAGAGTTGAAAAAGAACCCGAAGAAATAACATCCTGTAGGGCAGGACAAGAAGAAAGGTGATTTCCATGCATTGGGGCTGAAGCACAAAGAACACAGCTCGGTGAATCAGCAAGACCAACTTTGTACAGATGGGCCTGAAGAAAATCATGTCCAGTCTCAAGGCGGAAACAGACCATACCAATAGCTCTGGACTAGGTGCCACATATTTGCTTATCTGAAAAAGAAGACCATTTTTATCCGTAAGCAATATCCCTGTAATGGCATAGTCGAGCCTTACTAACGTATTCACGGATGGCCGACTTAACATTACTTAGAGGGGCACAAGTTATGGGCTGGTGCAGAAAACAGCCCTCTTTAGAAAACATGCTCATTCATCACAGTGGCTAGGGATCCATTTCAGAATTACTTCCTTCTCTGATTCAATCAAGGAACTAATTCGCTTTTTACATTCAAATTCAATGAGATTAAGTACCCGAGTATAATTAGTTATTGTATGAACGGCAGCCATAGAATCCACAAACAGAACAATTTTTTCTTTATCTGTATTTTCAATTGCTCTAATAGCCATACAAATTGCATGCAATTCTGCACCGAAGTTATCACGGTAATGTCCAATTGCCTCTCTCAGTTGAAAAATTTGCGAATAAATAAATTTGCAAAAAAGTAAACTGTAGTCCTCTAAACCAAACCAAACTACATGTACATTGCTTCTTGATTTCCTGTTTGATGTTCAGTAGAACTTTTCTGTTTCGCATGAAACTATTTGTAAAAGGCAGATTTAATTCAGTTGGATGTTCAGTTGCCAAATGGGATTTTGATAATGGATAGCAATGCCAACGCTGGCTGCTCTCTGCTCACTGCTCGTATCATAATTCTGGTTAATTATGTCAGTTCACACAGTATACAAATTAGATAAAGAATAAAATTTTCTAAATTTTGTTATAGTTAAATTTTTTGTTTTTGATAGAATCATATTTTTAGTACAAATAAGAATATACGTAAAATATAATTATTCATTTGAAACTGAACCGAAATCCGTTATTTTGGTTAGACTGAAAACCAGAACTGAACTGATATATATATATATATAATTTTTTTTTCTGTTGAACCAGATGGAAAAAAAAAATACGGTTTGAAGCCCTGGTTATATTTCTGTTTATCTCAGTAAAATAATAATTTATAGTACATACATAATTGAAATTAACATCTCTGTTTACTTGTTGATTATGTTATTAATATCACATGTCACAGTAACCTATAATCAATGTTTTCCTATTAATAGAATGTGATATATGAATGAAAAAAAAATACGGTTTGAAGCCCTGGTTATATTTCTGTTTATCTCAGCAAAATAATAATTTATAGTATATACATAATTGAAATTAACATCTCTGTTTACTTGCCGATTATGTTATTAATATTCACATGTCACAGTAACCTATAATCAATGTTTTCCTATTAATAGAATGTGATATATGAATGAAAAAAAAATACGGTTTAAAGCCCTGGTTATATTTTTGTTTATCTCAGCAAAATTATAATTTATAGTACATACATAATTGAAATTAACATCTCTGTTTACTTAAAATGTTATTAATATTCACATGTCACAGCAACCTGTAATCAAAGTTTTTCTATTAATAGAATGCGATATGTAATTTATTAAAACACCAACTTGTATTGTATTTTGAAGTTGTTGCAAATAATCATGAAAAATGTACTTTGTTCCTGTAATTTTTTCAACTAAAACTTTCATAGTGTTTTTTTAGTGTACAAAAGATAGTGATATGGGAGAAAGAGTCTACAATCTGAAATTGGTTTCATGGTTCCTGCATTTCTTTTTGAAATTTCCTTTTATTATATATTAATGTCAAGTTATGGCATAGATATAACTGTTTAGTGGAATTAAGAATTAATCACTAATTATCACTAGACTCACATCTCGTACTATTTTTTAGGTTTTATTGCAGCATTTATATAAATACAGATGTTATCAGAAAATTAATATCAATACAAGTGATTCCCCATTAGCTAAAAAGTATTTTATCACCTTCAAAATATTTTATGTTGTTATTAAGCAGAATTTTTTACTCATTCATATAATAAGCTATTTTTTCTCTTTTATGGAAATTTATATTGAAAATACGAGTACATGATTTTTTTAGGATTTTCTTTTCTTTTTTAGTCTGGCATGATAGATTCATTGATTATTTCATAACAAATTTGCCTCTGAAACAAATTCCTTTTTACATCAACATCCAAAGCCTTCTAGTTTTCACTTATTTTACTATTAACCATTATGGAGGCATGGTACTGGTTCATTTTATGAATACATTACTCACTACATCATTTTTGTTTAACCCTTTTGTGGGCTGTGGGAAGATTACTTCCCACTTACACGATCTTACAAAATATACCTGTGGGAAACACAAAACCCATTATAGTATATTGGTCTTGTTATTGGAACAACGGGAAGACTGATTCCTGCTTAGGTTTTGCGTTGTCATCAATTGTTCGATCGATTGAATAAAATTAGCCGCTCTGTTCTGAAAGTTTGGAAATGTGGAGTGAGAAATAAATGGCCCAAGAAAGGGTTAAGATGTAACTGGACGTAAGAATGTATTAACCTTTTTCTTACAGATGGGATGACAATTATTTCAAAGCAAGTTTGCTGTTTGACTATGGCTTAGGTATCTGTCATTCCAATCAAAGGTCTATCTCTGTGCACTTGGTAACTTGGAGACTAACAATAAAATGGTTTTGACTGTATGAGTGGGACAAGGTAAATACAATACCAATAAGCCGAATGATGGCCGAATGGTTAGGGTGCTGGCCTTCGGAACTGGATTTCGGGGGTTCGAATCCCACTATGGCATGGATGTTCGTAGCCATTTGGAATCAGCTTTAAATAGTAGGTCCCGGTCTCATTAGGTTGCAAAAAGTAGACCATAGTGCTCCAAAACCAAAAAACAATACCAATAAAATAAAAGGAGCTTGTTGCAGGGGAAGGCAAGATATAATCTTTGATACAGACAAACTCCCTCGCAGAAATATACCATAGCATCACTGTTTGACTATGGGATTGGGATACCTGTCATCCCAATCAAAATCTCTCTGTATTTGGTCACTGTGAAGGCAACAGTGGAGGTGTTTTGATAGAAGTGTGACAAGGTAAATGCAATACCAAAAGAAGAGTACTATAAATGAAACTGGAAAAAGATGACTGTAACATTGCAGGAGGGTAAAATATGGTCTTCAATTGTGCATTTTAAGACAATACCGTTGCAGAAATATACCCATTGTGTAAAGCAAAAAAATCAAACATATTTTAATTTTTTTAGTACTAAATCACCGTTTTGATAAATATTATAAAGTGAGAGTATCTTCAGAATGATATAAATCACATTTTGAAGGTATTTTTGTTAAGGGAAATCATCTAGTCACTGAATTTATAATACAGAATGATATAGACTGTAAACTTGTTCCCTTAATATACTATAAGTATTCAATGCTTTTCTAATCCCTTTATAAGCAATGCACTAATGCATTACTGTGCCACTAAAAGGGCTTTTCCTGCTTGATATTAAATGATTTACCCAAACTCTGCAAAGTTTAGGGGGATATGTATTGAGTGCCAATGTTTTTATAAAAGACTTAATGTCTTAAAATTAGTGCTTTTTCAGTGTAAAAATTTTCAGTTCAAAACTGAACTGCCAATCAAATTGTCTTGCCAAAACTGTATTATTTAGTGCAGGATGTCTACTAATTTGTGGAAGTTTTGTGAAATGAAATTTAGTAGAATGTATTGTTTGAAAATTTAGAGAAATATTTTATATTGTTTTTTATTTATTAATTGTAAGAGCAAGATTTATGTCTGGGAAATTTAGTTGAAAATCAATGCTTGTTTGTTTAATAAGATATTCTAATTTCTAATTTGTTCTCAGTGTTTTTGATACTTGGAGGATTAATTTATTTTTGATTAATTAATATTCATTTATAAGACATTAGGTTTTGATTTTTTTCCGGTCATAATCTTTTCGGTTTGGAAATAATTTAAATATATTTGAAATATATATTTATCAAATAAAATAGTATAATTTCTAATTTGTTCTCAGTGTTTTTGATAATTTGAGAATTAATTTATTTTTGATTAATTAATATTCATTTATAAGGCATTAGGCTCTGATTTTTTCCTGTCATAATCTTTTCGGTTTTGAAATAATTTAAATATATTTGAAATATGTATTTATCAGATAAAATAGTATAATTTCTAATTTGTTCTCAGTGTTTTTGATAATTTGAGAATTAATTTATTTTTGATTAATTAATATTCATTTATAAGGCATTAGGCTCTGATTTTTTCCTGTCATAATCTTTTCGGTTTTGAAATAATTTAAATATATTTGAAATATGTATTTATCAAATAAAATAGTATAATTTCTAATTTGTTCTCAGTGTTTTTGATAATTTGAGAATTAATTTATTTTTGATTAATTAATATTCATTTATAAGGCATTAGGCTCTGATTTTTTCCTGTCATAATCTTTTCGGTTTTGAAATAATTTAAATATATTTGAAATATGTATTTATCAGATAAAATAGTATAAAAATGGAAACTGAATTTTCAAAAAAGTTTTTTTATAACTATTGGTTTTTGTAAAAATTTTGAGAATTTTATAATTTTTTTAATATAAAATCTCTGAAATATATTTGATGCTCTACTTTCATTTAAAAATAATTTATATATATTTTTTATTTATAAATATATTTTTGTGTATATATCTGTTTTAAAATTTAGTATATATTTTTTTATTATATTTTTAAAATTTTATTTTTTTTTATATAAAAAATATATTATATTTTTTTCTTATACTATATTTAACTATAATTTAAATATACATTTTTTTACTCATATTTATATTTTTTTTGTTTTTGCTTTTGTATATCTTTTTTTTTTCTTTGTTTAATTTAAAGGCCTTAAGCTATGTTTGTAAAGCAATTCTGAAATGTAACACATTTATTTACCACAGCACCTAAACAACCCATAAAAAACACAAAAATATTGTACTTATTTAGTTTGTTATAGCCTTAACAAATAGCTGTATACTTGTATTGTACTCTTTTCCATCCATTTTATGTAAGCCGGTGATTTTAATATCTTATTTGTTATGTTATACATTTGTTCTCCCTTTCTGAAAATTATTGGTTTCAATAAATTTCTTTTGTGTAGTTTGAGATTTTCTTTTCATACAACATACAGCAGATTTAGAAAGTGCTTTGAAATAGATTGCTATTTGAATCTCCAAATACATTCTAAAGTTCAGAAAAAATTTTACAACTGATGGGATTGAAACAAACTTGGACATTAATCCATTAACGAAATTATTTTTTTTCGATAATAATTTTTATTTAATTCATAAATTGGGTGTCTTTTACTATCAACATGAATATTATTATCGAATTTTATCTATACGCACTATAGTTTTTAAAAAATATGCTGATCTAAAAATAGATTACTGGGCGTTCGGGGATATATTTTAGCAAATACACAACAATCAGTAGTACTTCAATAACGTGGTAAAAACGAACCAAATAGATAAAAACTAATGTGTTTTCTTTTAAAAAACGTTTATTTATCCAGAATTTCACAATATTACAGAATGTACTTAGTAGCGTTCAGTTATTTAAAAGACAAAATTTTAATGTTTCTACAGTTTAGTGTGTAATTTGATGAAACATTTCTTGCATAAAGTGTCATCGCACTTCACAAAATATGTTAGGGACCTTCCTTGTCACCCTACAAGTCGACAGCTTCCCTTTCTTTGTCCTATATTGTAATCCATTTTATCAAAGCGAACATCATCACTGACATTAGCTGTTAATGATGAAGGAAAACTGTAAGGTCGATCTTTCAAAACCTTTTTTTCGATTCCCAATTTTAGATATTTTACAGCTCTTTCCGAAATCTTTTATGGACATAAAATCACCTTTATGTGCATTTTTGATCAGAATACTTGCATTCACTACAGCCATATCAATTATTCGAGGGAATAGACACCAGTACCATTTTTTACCTCTTATTGCTATGACGTGTTTCTCTAGAGGCAAGTCATGATGGTCTCCCATATGTTTGTTATAATTATTTATTAAATTTGGTTGTGGGATTGATACTTTTTCTTTTTTTCAGAAGACCATCTTTGAACTTTTGATGTGCACTCAACACTATCAGATTGTGTAGCAACAGCCACGCGCTTATTGTCTTTCCATCTAAGTATCGTGATTTTATTTTTTAGTCGAACCGAAAATCATAAGTGTCACTTTGCATTTTATCAAACTCCTTTAAAGACTTTAGGGTGCATTTCTCAGTTCTAGTGTCTTTTACAGTACCAGTAGCTCGGAAGCCCTTTTCTTGTAAATTATGCAATAAAAGATGACTAGTGAAAACTTTTACATGGCTAGATGGATTTGTTTCAACAGATAACATATTCAGTACAACTCTTTCTCCCAGGGACCCTAATGAACGAGTCTCATATAGTTATTTTCCACAATACAATGAAAATTTATAGCAGTATCCAGCATCAACCCACATTGCCTACAATTTGTAACCAAACCGTATTGGTTTAGCCCTTATGAATTGTTTTAAAGAGTGATGTCCATAATACCTTATAATCATCTCATACATAGAAAGGTACATGCTAAATATCCCCCACTGTTTAAAATTTTCATTTACTATCTCCAATGGAGCGTGTAAATTATCATCATCTATTTCCTTTTCATCTGTCAATTCATCTACATCAGGTGATATAGCAATAATATCCTCTTCAATTTGTTCAGAAAACAGATAATCAACTGTATCCTGAACGTTATTAAATACTTTTCGACTCATATTTTCATCTAAGGTGAAAAAACACAATATTACCAGATAGGTAGGGAAAAACGCCCGAACGCCCAGTGATCTATTTCTAGATCAGCAATATTTCGACACTAATTTTTACTATTTATATTTATTTTAAGATATCATAGCTTTATATTCTAATAGCTACATCTATGAAGATATTAAAATACCAAAAAAAGTTTAAGTTACTGGTATTGTTTAGCTGTTTTCAGGGTTTATGTTAAGAAACGTCGAAAAACTACGGAACGAAATGGCGATTCAAACTTTCTGTTATCGCTTTAGATCAATAACCAAACAAAACAAAAAAAAACCACCTGTTGGTAAACAGGTGCATCCCTTGTCTTGCCCCATGTGCAATGTGGAATGTGTGGGGTGAGTTGAAGGTCATCTAAAAGCGAATTTCCCACGCTATGTTTAGCGATCTAAAAATAGATCACTGAGCTAATGGGTTAATATGTTACTTAAATTGGAAACTCTAAAATCTATTCTTACATCAAATTATTTTAAAAACAATTTGTTATGTCTCAAATTTTGTTTAAATATGGAAGAGCTACTGCATTTTCACACCAGTTTGTTGCTTTTCAAATGTATTTAATAATAGGTGTGAGCTTTGCTTCCAAAGAGAGGTCATTTTCCAGATTATAAGTCATCAAAACTAAAATTAATAATTATGATAGATTAAACAATTTGGTGATGATGCCAATTGAGAGTTACGGAGCAAGACAATTGAATTTCAGTACTATTCTTGAAGACAATCCAATAATATGTAGTTATATTCCCTAATAGGTTTGATGTCAGAAAAAAGTACCTCGCGAAATTGTAAAACTCACATGGGAACCTAATTTTATTCTGGTGATCTCGCCTTGCCAAAGAATGGCGGCGTGTGTACATTTTGATGTATATTATTTTGGTATTCGGCTCTCCTTATGAAACCGTTCTGTACATTTAAAATATTCCAAATTCTTATTCTTAATTTTGTGAAATTATTGATTGGCTTCGGTGAAAAATGGCGATTTTCCAAACCGATTAAACTTGTACCTTATCATTTCCGTTCGGATGCCCCTTATGCGGTTCCATACTCCAGAAGTTCACTATTGCTATTTTTTTTTTTAATAATTTGGAACTATTGGCTATGTAAGCTGTTTGAGGGATTTCTGTTATTTATGTACTTTGTTTGGAAGTCAAAAGCAAAAGTGAAATTAATTTATGTATTTGTGTTTTGTAAACCCAGTAATTTCACCAAATTAATCAAAGGGATACCCTATTCTGAAGTAACATCTTTGTCCACCTTCATGATGGTAACTATAGATAGTTATAGGGCGATTTAACGCAGCAAGGTACTCTCAACTTGGCTCGATTCTGGCTTTCGTTCCAAACGGAAAGGCAGCTTATAAGAGCAATTTGTCGCAACGTCACGAACTACTATAATGCCCTTCCCATTCATTTTCTTGTGTACAACAGCCGATAGACAAACAATAAACTACCCTTCCGTTTGAAACTAAAGCCAGAATTTTTATCAGTTGAGATGTACCTGCCCTACTGCGTGAAATTGCTTATTAAACACAACAATGGATGAGAAGGGCATTAAAGTAGTTTGTGACGTTGCGTGAAATTGCTTTATAGTTGGATTTCACTTTAAATAAATACTTTAAAGAATAATCGAGGTCCCTCGCTTATTGGATCCGGACCTAATTGTCAGTCATCTATGACAGGTTTTACTGAGATTGAGATTTAATACATTGGGAATAATTGGCAATCAATCACAATGACATTCCTTCCTTTGTAGTAAGTTGCAGCTAATCGTCGATTAATCCCAAATTATTAAATGTAATCAATTCTCAGAATGCTCACCTTTCGTAAATAATAATAAAAAATAGCTTACCAAACCTAAAATAATCATAAAATGAATCCACAATACAACAATTTTACTCAACGTTACGAACTACTATAATGCCCTTTCAATTCATTTTCATGTTAACAACAGCCATCATCAAACAATAAGCTGCCCTTCCGTTTAAAACGAAAGCCAGAACAGTTATAAGTTGAGATGTTCCCTTCTGAGTGGAATCACCAGACACGGTTTTAGTATTGACACGGTAGTATTGATACATTATTCATTTTTTTTTCTTGTGGTGATCCTGTAAAAATTTTCACGTTAAATGTATATTAGTTAGTAGGAAACTAATTTTTATTAACTGTTAACTGTCTATCAATGGATAAAGGTGTTATTTATCAATGTTTAGCTATTTTAAAATATATTTATTAAATTATATTTGGAAGTAGAACTTCATTAAGATGATGGCTGATTCAGATTCTAACGATGAAAATATGCTTGAATCGGAGATTTCAGATATCGATGTGATAGGAAGTGCAAAATTTATCGCAAAACAGTAAAAATGTCTATTTTTTCTTTCACATGCATCTGAGTACTTTTCTATTATCGGTATAGCTTTAGTATAGGACCCATTGGCGTCTTTTCGCATTTATCTCTAAATATTATAAGAAATGTAAATTGGACAGAATTTCCATGTAAATTTAACTATAATATCTACAGAATTACAGCTATTTTCCTTATTGTATTATTTTTAATTATATTTTGCTATTTAAATTCCTTTGTTATTCATACAATATAGACGATACAACGTTTGGCTTGGTGACAAAAATGTCAATGGGGGGACTACTTAAGAATTGTGTCCCCCTTGGCAGATTTGGCGAAAATATTGGCGATATTTACTAAAATACAAAGGTAATCCAAATATTGTATTTCTTTTCTCTTTCTGGAGACTTTAATTAATGCACAGTTCGACATCGTAATAGAATTATATCCTCTTATTCTACACATTACATGCGGGAATGGGATATTACCCACTTGGCATGCCAATCGTTATCTGCGGGAGCGAGTCTAGAATTTTTTTATACTAATTGTAACAACATTTACGAGGACGGGGGTCAAGGGTTCTGGAACCCTCCTTGTCTAAAAACAATTTTTCAATAATATAACTCGCAAATTAATCTAAAAAAAAGTAAAAAGTACTAATATTTTAACGTACTTTGAACATTAGCAAACGGAATTTAAACTTTTGTTGGCATTAATTGCACTATTGTTTTATTTTTCACTTTCCATAGTTTACAATAAGTATAGCTATGTGATTCCAGCCAAAAATCCACTTCCGCTCACAACGTAAAAAACGGAAACTTCATGGGGTTGGCGCCATTTAAAAATCGCTAAAAGTGAGGGGCACCCGGTTCTTAAGTAGCACCAAACAGTTATTTTTTGAGTATGGTTATAACGAAATATTTCCTCTATAGCGATGGCCAGTCTCCAGCAATGAGCTGTACAATTTTGCCTGATAAAAGCTTGGCGGCAGTAGGATGGTCAAATGGTATCATAGAGGTATTTATCAGATTGTACTTTCAAATATCATATTCTTGCGTAATACGGGTTCCGATTTAGTGTAATCATTCGTAGTTAGAAGCAAACTAATTTTACAATGCGTTGTCATACGTTAAAATAACCACGAAGTAAACCCTCCGAATATGTTACAACTGGACTCTAATCCAGAAAATACTAGAATATTTGTACTTCTTTTTGTGAAATTACCAATCAAATATCCACTAAAAGTTTCGGTTCTCACGTCAGCTAAATACGCTACGTTAAATAAGTAATAACTTCTATGGGATCTACTCTGCCTTGCAAATCTGTAGCGACTCCACCTGAAAGATTAAAGCCCTTTTATTGATTCTGAAATAGGCATTGTACATTATAGAAAAAACTGATCCTACAGCCTTCTCAAAATTCCTTTGGCATATAAAACTACAAATCTCGATCCGTTCCAAAGAATGATACAGATTCGGTCTCTCTGTCGGACTAATGTTCAACGCCATTTGCATTTCTCTGATTAACAGAAAAGTTAATTTAGGACATAATAAAAAATTAACTTTAACATTGTTTATGTATTAGCATATACCTCAGGTATATACACTCAAGAGCCAAAACCTTATGACCACCCCTACATTTTGCAATGAACTCTCCTGGATGACGTGGAAGGCACATGATCAGGGGGAAGTGCCATTTAACTGCTGCTGGAGAGTCTGAAGAACCATTCTTTCATTTACTTCTGTGTGTGATGGGAAAGGCTGCAGATCTAACGATTTTGATAGGGAGCAGATTGTAATGGCTCGAATGCTCGGAACAAGTATTTCCGAAATTGCACGAGTCGCGGGTTGTTCGCTATCTACAGTTGTTAGTACTTATGCAAAGTGGATGAATGATGATAAAACCAGCAGTAGACGACATGGTATTGGACGTTCACACGCTATCAAAGAAAAAGATTGTCGGAAACTGTCTCGCATGGTGAAGCAAAGCCGGAGTCAGACAGTGGCTCAGCTGACAATCCAATACAATGCATGACACTGTTGGATATGGGGCTACGCAGCAAACGTCCCACTCGTGTGCCTTTGCTGACCAATCGTCGTAGCCAACTGTTCCTACTCTGGGATCGGGAACATCGCGATTGGTCCATGGATCAGTGGGAGAGAGTTGCCTGGTCAGATGAATCACGGTTTGTCATTCGTCACCCTATGGCCGTGTCAGTATACGCCGTCTTCCAGGCGAACAGTTGCTCCCTCAATGTACAGTAGGTCATACACAGGCCAGTGGTGGAGGTATTATGATTTGAGGGACGTTCTCTTGGGCATTTCTGGGACCCGAGGTTGGGATAGAGCAGACCATGAATGATACAGAGTATCTGAACATCATTCCGGACCAGTTGCACCCTTACATGGCCTTTGTTTTCCCAACTGGAATGTTCCAACAGAACAACGCCCCGTGTCAGAAGGCTAATATTCTATTGGAGTGGTTCCAGGAACATGATGCTGAATTCCAGTTAATATCCTGGCCGCCTAACTCACCGGATCTCAATCCGATAGAACACATTTGGGATGTCATGGGACGGCAGCTCAGAGTTCAAAGACCACCAATTCGCAACATCTCGGATTTGCGTAACCGTTGCTTGAACATCTGGTACAATATGTGTCCGACCTTCTACCGCTGACTTGTGACATCCATGCCAAGGCGGGTTGAAGCTGTGTTTTGCGCTAAAAGTGAGGCAACTCGTTATTGACAGGTGGTCATAATGTTTTGGTTCTTGGGTGTAATTGTAAAAATAATGTTACGTTCGCCTAGTGTTTAAGAAAGAAGAAATAAAAACTCATTAAAAAACATGGACAAATATGTCTTGATTAAATGATTTTAGACATTAAATGCCTAAGGAATACAGCTTATCATTCTTAGATATCGAAGACTCCTGGATTCGTCGCGGTCTAGCAAATATGGCGACGCTTTTTCCTTTTCTCATGTCGCTTCAAAAAATGTCTATCCCTCAAGCAGTGGATACCAACAACGTTCACCTTCTTTTCTCCTCTGGTAGCAACCTTGTCCTCTAAAAAAAATCAGACTGTCCCGCGGAGAAAAAACAGGGGATCCAGAACGGATGGGTCAGAATCCCGAAAAACCAACTGGCCCTTCTATTGGTTGGGAGAAGTCTGAAGTTCCTTCTAATTCAAACCGGTCCTGTTCTATATGTCATTGACGAAGGCTCACGGGAAGAGGTGACAAAGCTGAACAGAATGTAACTTATTGTTACAATAATCTATAAGAAATTTTTTAAAATCCTTACCTGAAATCGAAAAAATTGATGATATAAAAAACAAAACAAAATCCCATCTTAAAAGAGGAATGAAGTAACTTAATCTGAGCAGAAGCCTGTAAAGTAGTTTCTCTGTCAAGGCTTTTGGACATCATTTCTTTCGCTTGCTTGTTTACGTTATCTCTACGTCGCCTTCCCATCTTCCCGTGTCTATATTATTATGAATTTGTTAGTGAATCTTAACTTCAACATGGAACTCTGATACCGGCTCATTGGCGACAGTTTTGGCAACTTATTTTTGTCGTCAAGTTCTTCTCCAAATATCTCCAATTGTCGCCAAATTTTGCAAAATATGGCGATAAGTGACAACTTCTGGTTCCGGTTTCTGGAATATTCGAGCAGTTTCTTCGGGCCTATATAAGGCAGGCTGAGTCCCAAACGAAGAGAATCGTTAAGTAGATTTCTCAGTGTAAAGAGTACGCACGGTGTGTTGTGTTTTACCGGTGCTTCCGTTTTGTTATATGTGGAAAGAGGTAAGGTTTTTTACATTTCTAGTTGGGAGTGATTATAATTACAGTATAGTTAATGTTTATTGTCGTTGTAGTTGCGATATATTTATAACACAACTTTTATGTACAGTCGCAGCTGGCATTGTTAAATTGTATATTTTGAATATTGCATAAAAATATTTTGAATAATTTGTTGTTTTATTTTTATATGTGCGGCCCACCTCAAATCAGTAATTTTTTTTTTTTTTTTTTTTTTTTTTTTTTTTTTCCCACCAACCGATTTGGATTGGCCACCCCTGTCTTAGATGCTTAGATGCTATAGAAAACATACAGAAACGATGCCATGAAAAAAAAAAACTGCTAGTATTTATCAAACTATGGAAGGGCATATAAGCCGTTTGAAAGAATTAGTACATCTACAACGCTGATTAAGAGCTACAGAAACTTTGTGGAAATGCATCGCCTTTAATTTCTAGAGTAAACTTAAGCAGGGAAGCATAAATTAACATCAATGTTCATTTTATCAAAGATGAGTTATATAAACACTCAATTTCTGTTTTTCAGGTGCTGAATGCAGAAACTTTTGAAGAAACCCACATTTTAAGAAGGTCCAAGGATTTGCCAACAACTTGCCTAACAGGGTATGCAGTAGATGATGAGAAGCAGCTTTTGTTGGCTTCCTGTATGTATTTCATTGAAATAAAAATATCAATAAATAACGAATAAAAACTCATAAATCTGAGAGAATTCTGAATAATTTTGCCATAGATAGTTTTTGATTTTTTATAGATTTTTTTTTCAAAATGTGAGCTTAAAATACAAGCTTTTTTACGTCGATATCCTAATATTCAGATGGCACAAAAATATCGGGCAGTATTAAAATTATAAATTTCGTCCTACATCAAATGGGCTTTTCTAAATATCACTGAATATCATTGGTATTTAGCAATGTTGGTCAATATTCCCCGGTATCCCCGATTAATATTTTTTTATACTTAGCAATATTGATCAGTATTTCCAGACATTCCTGAATATTCCCCGACATCCCTGAATGTTATCTTATTATATTTAGCAATGTTGGTCAATATATCCCGATATCCCCAAAATGGGTCAATAAACCCTGACATCCCTGAATGTTATTTTTTAATATTTAACAATGTTGGTCAATATTCCCCGATATCCCTGAATATAATTTTTTTTTATACTTAGCAATATTAGTCAGTATTTCCCGACATTCCTAAATATTCCCGAGATCCCTGAATATCCTTTTTTTGATATTTAGCAATGTTGGTCAATATATCCCGATATCCCCGATTCATATCTTTTTTATATATTTAGCAGTGTTGGTCAAAATACCCCGACATCCCTGAATGTTATCTTTTTATATTTAGCAATGTTGGTCAATATGCCCCAACATCCCTGAATGTTATTTTTTATATTAACAATGTTGGTCAATATACCTCGATATCCCCGATTAATACTTTTTTTTTTATATATTTAGCAATGTTGGTCAATATGCCCCAACATCCCTGAATGTTATTTTTTATATTAACAATGTTGGTCAATATACCTCGATATCTCTGATTAATATATTTTTATATATTTAACAATGTTGGTCAATATTCCCCGATATCCCTGAATATTATTTTCTGATATTTAGCATTGATGGCTTCCCTACATTCTTGGATATTTTTTTCGATATTTATCAATTTTAATCACCATTTTTCCTGGTCAATTTATCACGTGGTAATTTTGCTCTGCCAACTAATTCTAAAGTGTAAATTCATCATACAGAAGCAATAATAAATACGATTTAGGAGAACAAGGAGTAACACTTGACTTAATCGTGTTATTTAACAGAATAAGTGACAAAAAAAATTAAAAATAAGCTTTAAAAAATATTTACCCATTATGTCATAAATGACTACAGCCAATTAAACTCTGATATCGCATCGAGTTTGCAAAATTTCAAAACATTGTTTTCATTTGTACTAGTTTCATTCCGTTAGATTTGGCAAGTGAAAACTTAAATGCGTGTTTCAATAACGTATTCTGTTCTGCAGTCAAGCAACATTTGACCAAATTGCAATATTTTACTTAACATGTGTTTAATACAAGAAATGGCAATTTCAGATACTGTATTTATTCCTAGATGCATCAGGAGAAACGGTTCTATGGGATGTCAAAGATGGCGAGGAGATTTGGTCTGTACTCGAAGACAGGCAATCATTGGTAAATGATTTCAACTGTGACTTTAGTCGCTTCGCTGTTGGTGGATCAGACGCGAAAATAAATGTGTACGATACAGCAGAAAGCAAACTCGTTCAGGTATTACAAGGAAGGTAAGTTTACTCCTTATTAAGGGGAACAACTCCTCTCGCGTCCGTGGCCACGAGCTCAAGCCGTAGGTGTCCTCTGGGTAGTGCTAAATGAGAGACAACCTCAGGGGTATACCTTCTTTAGGAATATAGGGGAGTCACGAGTCCTAGGTGCCCTAGTGATCTGGGTCTTCAGTTATTCCTGGTAGTCTCGAGTTTATCTTTGTTGAGTTTGCTCCTTACCGGGTTTGACAAAATTAAAATCGGACCATGATGGAACTCTCGTAGGTCAGCAGCAGCTTTATAGCTATTGTGGTTGCTGTCGTGGAGTACTGGTCTTCAGTTTGTTACTGCTGTATATCTTCGGATGGGTCAGCGAAAGAATTGACTTACTCTTTATTAGGGCCTTATTTCTTTCTAACATCTCCTTGAACTTGATAATAACGTTGAACAACGTTTGCGAAACTTTGAGTTATTAACTTTCCATTCATATTCATGTTTACTACAGCCAATATACAAACAATAAACTGCATTTCAGTTTGAAACTGAAGCCGGAATTGTCCTAAGTTGAGATGTTCCCTGTTGCTTGAAATCGCCTTATGGACTTCGTCGCAATATGCGATTGGTCCATGGTTGATGGTTATATGTATCTTCACACGAGTAACGAACTACAAAGTTTGAAAACCGATTAAAACCCAAGAAGAGGTGCCTCTTCCATTTTTAAGTGCATTGCTGGAGGGAAAGGATGACTTTGCTGGAGTGAATCTTCGTAATCTAGAAGCAGGGAACAAGCAGACGATCCCCAGGATTGGCCTGCCACCCTCAGAGGTATCACTTGAGAACTTGGAGGACAATGTGACTACGAACATATTTTACGTGCCCCAGTCCCCCTTAAAGAACACGACAGATCTTAGGCCGGCTGGACCCCCAAACCTGCAACATTTCAGTTTCTAGATCACTCACAACTAGTTGATAATTTGTCTCAGTGTTCTGTAGAATCATTCTTCTTGGAAGGACGTTACGCAAAGTATCATAAATTATCTCAACAATTTTACCTACACCACTTTTTCTTGTACCTTTATGGGTGTTTGGTAAATGTATAAAAAGTTTAACTAGATAATGAACTCCAAGCTGTTTATCAGTGACAAGGCTTAAGGAATTGACAAGGATACTAGTGAGGCCTCATTTTGTTGTCAACAGTTCACTTTCGAAACCCATTTAGAGTAACTTTAATGAGACTTAAACTCACTTTAATATTATCAACCGATTTCTGCACATTTAGTTCCTCTATTTGAAATATATACCTGTAGAATTATGATGTTGTTGAATATAACAATCTTGTTACTCATGGAGGATGAAAGACAATAATGGCATTTCTCCGTTAAGCCGCAATAACCTATCACCGGTTCTTTCGTGGAACTATATGGCGGCAGACACAATTCAGTGTATTCAAACGGTAGCTTTTACGTCGATTTTAGAACAGAGAATTGAAGAATAGAAAAGAGTCCCATTCCGTATCTTAAAGAAACTTATATTATTATCTGTTACTCACTGACTTTGTCAAAAAAATACACATCCCTCGACATTACTCCAAAAACAAAAAAAGCAAAATGGCTAAAAAAGATACTTTTTTTCTCGAAATGACATCTTGGGTTCCCACTGGCGGGATACCCAAGACGATCGCTAAAACATAGCGTGAGTAGAAAGAAAAGCCTAGGAATGTTATGGAGCCAAGCAACAAATGGTGAAAGACTGGGACAGCAAAACGACAATGGTCAGCACGGGAAAATTCAAGGTGAACTGGACATGGGCAAGCCCCATTCCATAAAATAAGGGGTCAGGAAGCTAGCAATTCCTGGCATTCCCTTTTAGATGGAATGTGGCTATACCACAATACTAACAAATCCTCCAACTAGTTGGTAATTTGTCTCTGCCGGACTGACCTTCGATCCAGCAACTGTCTGGTTACGAGCTGATTTTGCTGACTGAGTTACCGTGGCTGTACCCCACCTTAATCACTTTCATTTTCAGCATGGATCCGGATGTCATGGACGGCCACACGATGAGAGTATTTTCTGTCAAATTCCACCCTACTCGTAAATCTGAAATCGTAAGCGGAGGATGGGATGATACTGTACAGGTAACGACTTTCTATTACATTGACTGAATAATAATTAGGTTTGGGATTTTTATAGGCAAAATTTAGGTCAAATATGGGTAAAAAAATTAACAAAATATGGACAAAGGAACATTTATTACACAGTAGAAATGTAATATACGGGAACTCAAGGAGCTGATTTCAGACTTTTAATTATCAACCATACATCCTCTATATAATAATAGCCTTAATTATCTGTCCGTCTATTCTCGAATTTATGAAGCGCTTGAACCTGGAATGGATAGAGGCATACATATTGGATTCTTGATGAGTTACGGTTACCAAAATTCAAAGCGAGTAAAGTTTATCTTCTCCTAAACTAGCGACCAGATTCTAAAATAAATTGGTGAATATGCTTCATATCACAGCAAAAAATACTGTCGTATTTAAAATGTTCGAAATCCACTCCTTCCCTCCTTTTCGAATGTTTAATGCCATTATTTCGAGCCCTATTTTTCCCGGTTAAGAGAAGACGATTAAAGTTATCAATTTATCACATGATAAATAGGTAAAAATAACATTTTTTTCTAGCATTATGACGTCATTCCTTTAACCATCTCCTTTAATCATTTCTTATTTTAAATTATTTAAATATCGTCTGCATTATTTTCATACGTTTTATCACTGAACTTAGATATTACGTAAATAATTTTCTTTTATATTTGGCTTAAATAATAGATTAGGTACATATGTGATAATTTTAAATTTAATCATCGATTATTTTTGGTTGCAATGAAAATTTTATCGCCGGTATTAACAACAAATTATTTTCATAAAAGTCTACCTGTCTATTTCCTGGACTAATAAATATCTAGCGTTTAAGTTATATATTTTTGAGAATTAAGAGGTTTGTTTGTATGTGTGTTTGTTTTTAATACATAACCATATGGTTTGACTAAATGAATTCAACGTGATTCTAAACTGCATTTACAGTATCGGGAGGCTTTCAAGGAGTATGAAGATAAACAAAGTACTGATCCTGTTCCAGATAATTCTCAGCCATAAAGCAAACCATATTTTAACCTGCCTCATTGGGTACTTTACAATTCTGGAAAATTAAAAACTTTACTGATCCCATCATAGAACGTTCGAAATCTATCCCTTCTCCCCTTTTCTAGCATTTAATGCAATTATTTCAAGCCCTATTTTCCCCGGTTAGGAGCAGCAGATTAAATTTATCAATTTATCACATAAATAGGCAAAAATAACAACATTTGTTTTAGCTTTATTGCGTCATTATTTTAACCATCTCATTTAATCCTTTCTTATTTTAAATTATTTAAATATCGTCTGCATTATTTTCATACGTTTTATCACTGAACTTAGATATAACTTAAATAATTTTCTTTTATATTTGGATTAAATGATAGATTAGTTATATTTGTGATAATTTTAAATATAAACATTGATTATTTTTTGTTGCAACGAAACTTTTATCACCGATATTAACAACAAATTCTTTTCACAAAAGTCTAGGAGTCTATTTTACGGACTAATAAAAATCTAGCATTTAAGTTATATATCTTTGAAAATTAAGAAGTTTGTTCGTTTGTTGTTTATACATAACCACACTGTTTGCAATCGATTCTCTCAATTTTGGACATCATTCATATATACCGCCAAATAATCACTGTCAATATTAAAACACGTGCTCTCCATCCTATGACGTAATATGAAAAGATAAATTAAAGTTGGCAACTAACATGCGGCCAGTAAAGTTTTTTTTATGTTAATTTTATATTTTACCATGTCCAAAACTTTTCGAGATACTTTACAATTCTAGAAAATTAAAAATTTTAATGATCCCGTCATATGATGGGCTATATACTAGTTTTATTACTAATATCCAACATTTCAGTATTCTGAAATAACAGACTTTGTCTAAGGTGTTAAAATTATTTTGTAAATTGAAAATGGTCTTTCTACTTGTATAAAGGCTAAAGATGTATGTATTGCTGCAAGTCTAAAGTCAACATCAGAGCAAGTAGCAAATTTTTTAACTTAATCGTTTTAACTTTGGCGATCATGGATAATATACATCGATGAATGTCTCTCGGTCGGATGGTAGTTAGCTCTTTCGCCTGCCACATTAGAGGGTTCTGGTTCAAATCTTATGTAAGGCTTGGTTTCTTCTTAAGAAAAAGTCGGTGTTTCACCTGTGTGGTGATTACGCAATAACAACTAAAGTCGTTGCCTCGTTTTGATTCGCTGAAGATTGACGCCATACGCATCATTTCTGATTAAGGCCGTTGAAGTAATATTCAGTCTTTGTAAATAGTGTATTGTATATATTATAAATATTGTAA
>CM063499.1:47064120-47069120 GCA_032207245.1 Pardosa pseudoannulata
TTAGTAATGCACGATAAATTTTCGTGACTGAAACATGCTCAAGCGGATGTTCAAACGAATATTGTTGATTAAATATATTTTTCTGAATATTGGCCCGATTTCACACATGAGAATATGGAGCGGAGGGGGTAAATATTATTAGTTTTGGTACCGTTGCGTAAGTTCATCTTATTACTGGTAAAAATTGTGTAAATTACATAATAAATTTATTTGGGTTTGGAGCGCTACGGTCTACTGTTTGCACACGAGGGCTAATGAGACTGGGATCTACTGCTTAAAGCCGATTCCGAACGGCTACGAACATCCATGCCAAAGTGGGATTCGAACCCACGAACTCCGGTACCGACGATCAGCGCCCTAACCAATCAGCCAACGTTCGGCTGAAATTTATTTGGTATTATCAAAATTAAATTTGAAAGCCAAAACATGCTCACATTGCTTCCCCCACCGCCTGAAACAAGTTATCCACCCATCAGAATCGCAGAAACGACCGCCGGAGGGCGGTGTCACCCCCGTTGAGAATCAATGGTCTAAATCAATACTTCATGCATATTAATTCGTACCAATATGTCATCTCAAACAACGTTTTTCGACCTCTCGGAACTACTATTTTATAAGGACTTAGTTTTTCAACCCTGGACTAGAAAGCACTACACCGGAGTCGGAAAGCAGTTATATATTTTAGTTTTGCACAATAGAAAAGATATTTTACTCCAGTTAGATAGAAAATGACAGTTTCTATTATACATATTTTAAAATTTATAGTGTGGATAAATCAAGGATTTGGTTTATATTTTCAGCCTTATTTGAAAAATATTCTACTTGAAATGACATAATTGAATAAGTATTTCAAAGCTACGTTGTTTAAAAAACTTGCAAAAAAAATTTTTTTCTGTACCTTTAGTAAATAGGTAATAGGAATACATGGGCTTAGCCCATCATTTCTGAGTTTCTTTCAGTGAGCATGATTAGCACAGAGCGAGAAATAAAACAACTAAATAGGAAAAAGGAAAGGTAATGGTGGATTCGTGAATTCGCGACACAAAAAGTAGAGAGGAGAGAGTTTAGGGGTAGAAAAAACACTATATTTTTGCGGCCAGGGAAATCCGTTCAAGTCGGAGTATTATGAAGGAATGAGTGGTTTTGATAAGCTAGAAGAATGAGGCGGTCGCAGGACAGCCATTCAAAATTGAGAATCTCGACCAATGAAAAGTTGTCATTTCTAACATGAGAAGAGGGTGTAGATGCTTGATATGATGGCCATTTTATACAAATTTTAAACATTTTCTTACATTTTCAAAGATTTTATATATATATTTTTGGTATTTTTAAGATTTCTTTTATAAAGACAAAAACAAAATTCCCTTCTAAAAGGAGCGGAACTTCTTGTTTTGTGATGAATAAAAGTAAAATAAAATAAGGTAAAACTAAATAAAATTGGTATAAGGAATATTTTAAGTTTCAAAAAGTACTGTATCCACTTAGCTTTAGAAGGTTAATTATATAAGCGGGTCTCTTATACAATTATTTATATATGTTTTATTGTATAATTTTGCCTCCAAAAACTCCGAAATGACTGTAATACATTGTGAGTGTTTATAATCATCGATTATTAGAAAGTAATTTGTGATTATTTTATTGAGGGATTTTATTGAAGTACAAAAAGTGATACCAGGCTGTAAATTATATCAGTAGTTTTAATAGATGTATCTCAGACCAATTAAATATCTTGGATATCTTTCGTAAAAAAATATGAATATTCTCTTTTCATTTGTCCTTTTAAAAATTATCTTATGGGATTCTCGAGTTGACAGTTTTCGTATAAAAAATTACATTTAATATCTATTTATATCTATTATTAAGTAGTGGGAAATAACAGTGGGTTCCGTTTTTTATCTTTCGACAAAGGGTGAAGTAGAAATCATGCGATTGCCTTGACCAAAAAACCTCCGAAATGGAGTTTTTATATTTCGGCGTGCCACTCAGGTTAATTATATAAGGCTATGGTGGTCTCTTATTTAATTATGGATTTATATTGTAGTTATACTCTGCCATTTACCCAGATCTTCATCTATTGCATGGAAGTCATTAAAATATCTCCGAATCATCGATGAAAGACATTTAAAGTATGTAATTATATTGATATAAATACGATTTCGAAAAGATTATTTATGTGATATGTTTAATATTTTAAAAAGTAAGAAGAAAAACAGACTAGCCAGTGCCATATTATTACTCGACGATATTTAATCAACATCAATAATGTTATAATAAATTATAACTCGAAGTAAAGTGACAATCGGGTGGGTTTCAATCGTATCCCGTTATCGACAAAGGGTGAAGTAAAAAATCTAGAACACTTTGGTCACTGACACAAATTATCTTTTTGGTGATTTTCGGTTTTTTTCCTCGGTGTGTTCCACTCGGAGGGTTAACTGGCAAAGGAATATTCACAATGTATTCAGAAGGAATCCATTATTCTCTTTCCCTCCGTTCTTCTTTTAATTTCCAAGAATTATCCCTCTTCAACCTAGGGAAAAGGAGAAAAAACAAAGAAGTAGAAAATTACACGTTCCTGGAATTTTTCAGAAATACATACACCCTGCTGGTGGTCAATAATTGTCAGATAAGCAGAAGGCAACACATTCTATTCTGAACTGAGAAGGAGCGTATTCCCATTTTATGCCTTGCTCGCTTACATGCAGTTTGTCGATATGGAAGCCAGAAAGCGAAATGATTTAACATTAAAACTAAATATCGAAATTTTAAATCGTTATGACAGGTTACCAAATATGAGTCATCTCAGTTAAACATTTTTTAGCTTCTGAACTGCATTGAAAGTGTTGAAACGTGGAGTACAACACCGCTCCGATGACTTTAAAAAACATTATGTTACTAACGATTTATCAATGAGTTTCTTAGAAAGAATTGTAGACAGTCAATAACTGATCAATTATGCCAGATCTGCATCTATTTTGTTGGCAGGTAGAAGTCATAAAAATATACTCCGAATCATCGACGCATTGACGTATGTTACAGTTATCGTTTTATGGGATCGTTATAGCTCTTAACCCCTTCCCTGTATTGCCCGTACGCACAGCTTTCGGGCCTTTACCGATTTGCCCGTACGGCGTACGGGCAATTTGATTTCTATTTCACTTGCACTGTTTCGGCCCTATTTTTCAACTCCTCTTCTTAGCCCACTCTCCTGTTTCTAATCATGGATCTTGTTGGTGTTTCAACCACATTTGGCGAAATTGGCGTGCTTGCAGCTTGCGTGCGTGGCGTGCTTGCAGCGTGGCGTTTGAAATCTGGCGAGGGGATCGTAACTCAACAACGTTTTTGAAGTCGAGCAGCCTTTTGAGCTTTCTGTTTAACCATTTTAAATTTGAATGGTATATTTTTATATAAATTTTTCTTTATTTTCTAAGTAAATAGAGCGATCTTAATAGAACTCGTTAGATACTTGGTAAATTCTTTTTCCAATTTTTAAGTAAATCGACCGATCTTTGCAGAACACGTTAGATACTTATTTTTTATTTCAATTTTTCAAGTAAATCGACCGATCTTTGCAGAACACGTATTTTGAGTGGAGGTTGAAGAGGAGTTGTAAAATTGAAAATTTTTTTTTCAAATCTCTTATTTCCAATTCTAGTAACAAATTATTCGTATATATGTCCAGTGAATGATAGTTTGCAGTTTATTGTATTTTCTACTCTGATTGGTTCAAAAGCGCGGGTTTTTTCGCATGTTTAATATTAGAAGACGAATTGTTATCTTTTAGTGTATAGCTTTCTGGTTATATTTTACTAACCGCCTGATAATTTTATTGATGTAAGAGTTGAATAATATAGTTTTCCTTTTAAATAATGGATAATTCAAAGCGTAGGGAGCTAATTTCTCGTGATTCGAACTGTGACTCGGAAACAGAAACTGAATTATCTGTAAATGATAGTAGCGAAAGTTTACTAGTGACTCTGATAGTAGTACATGGAGATTTTAACTCCACAAAAAACGAATAAGAATACATAGTAATTATTGAATGAGATATGAGAATGAGTATGATTGATATGAGAAAGGTAATTACTTACCTCCTCCCATATTCCGGATGGCAAACTTTCAGCTCAACACACACAAAATCCATTAAAAAATATGACTACGGTATTAGATTTAGAATAAGGTATCTTAACATAGATTTAATTAAGAATAACATAACAAATAACAACAGAAATTATCGAATACAAATATTTCAGTATTAAGCTTCCGGTTCGTATCGAAGCGACGAATAGTTCTAATACGAATAAAAGTTTTTTCTGGACGCCACGCTTCCCACAGCTTGGCGTTTTTATTCTGTTGCCACTGGAGATTCAACAGTACATATGGAATCAGTCAAGCAAGGCAATTTTTTTAAATTAATTATGATAAACCTTCGGATCCGCCTCCTAGATTTGCTTTCACTGGAATTCAAAAAAATTAACTTGGATATCGATGAGACTAAAGGTGAACTTCAGTTCTATGATGCTTTCATAGAAAGAAAAAAAGTTGTAATAAATGCTTAAAAATATTAGAAATGTTATTAATTTTAACAACACATCTTTACTTAAAAACGTAAAATGAACAAAAAAATAGAATAAAAAATATGACATTTTTTTGACCGAATTCTGGAAAAAAAATTAAACTGTCAAAGGGTTAATGTTATCAGTTTCCAAACTAACTGGCAAAGGAATATTCACAATGTATTCAGAAAGAACCCGTTCTTTCCTTTCGCTTCGCTGTTGTTTGAATTTCCTAGAATTCTCCCTCTCCCAGCTAGACAAATGAACAAAACTGTGGGGTTTAAACGTCCCCGGAATTTTGCTCGCTTACATGCAGCTTGTCGATATGGAAGCCAGAAAGCGAAATGATTTAACATTAAAACAAAAGATCAAAATCTTAATGTCGTTATGACAGGTTACCAAAAATGAGTCAGTGCAACATTTCTCAGCCGCTATTGAGCAAAA
>CM063499.1:47074120-47084120 GCA_032207245.1 Pardosa pseudoannulata
ATTTGCTAAAAAAATCTAAAGATTTTTAAGAAAATGTGTTTATATTTTCTTGACTCTGTGCAGTCTGGCCTGAAGTGGCCAGCACTCACATTCGGGTTTACCTGTACAGGTAAACGATACCGGCATACCGGAAAATGTCCTGAGTATTAGAAAGAGTCAAGAAAATATAAAGATATTTGCTAAAAAAATCTAAAGATTTTTAAGAAAATATGTTTATATTTTCTGACTCTTTGTGCAGTTTGGCCTGAAGTGGCCAGCACTCACATTCGAGTTTACCTGTACAGGTAAACGATACCGGCATACCAGAAAATGTCCTGAGTATTAGAAAAAGTCAAGAAAATATAAAGATATTTGCTAAAAAAATCTAAAGATTTTTAAGAAAATATGTTTATATTTTCTTGACTCTTTGTGCAGTTTGGTCTGAAGTGGCCAGCACACACACTCCGGTTTACTTGTACAGGTAAACGATACCGGTATATCGGAACATGTGCTGGGTCTTAGAAAGAGTCAAGAAAATATAAAGATATTTGCTAAAAAAATCTAAAGATTTTTAAGAAAATATGTTTATATTTTCTTGACTCTTTGTGCAGTTTGGTCTGAAGTGGACAACACACACAGACTCCGGTTTACTTGTACAGGTAAACGATATCGGTATACCGGAAAATGTCCTGGGTCTTGGGAAGATTCAAGAAAGTATAAAGATATTTGCTAAAAAAATCTAAAGATTTTTAAGAAAATATGTTTATATTTTCTTGACTCTTTGTGCAGTTTGGTCTGAAGTGGCTATCACACACATTCGGGTTTACCGATACCGGTATATCGGAACATGTGCTGGGTCTTAGAAAGAGTCAAGAAAATATAAAGATATTTGCTAAAAAAATCTAAAGATTTTTAAGAAAATATGTTTATATTTTCTTGACTCTTTGTGCAGTTTGGTCTGAAGTGGCCAGCACTCACATTCGGGTTTACCTGTACAGGTAAACGATATCGGCATACCGGAAAATGTCCTGAGTATTAGAAAGAGTCAAGAAAATATAAAGATATTTGCTAAAAAAATCTAAAGATTTTTAAGAAAATATGTTTATATTTTCTTGACTCTTTGTGCAGTTTGATCTGAAGTGGCTAGCACACACATTCGGGTTTACCGGTACAGGTAAACGATATCGGCATATCGGAAAATGTCCTGGGTCTTGGGAAGATTCAAGAAAATATAAAGATATTTACTAAAAAAATCTAAAGATTTTTAAGAAAATATGCTTATATTTTCTTGACTCTTTGTGCAGTTTGATCTGAAGTGGCTAGCACACACATTCGGGTTTACCGGTACAGGTAAACGATATCGGCATATCGGAAAATGTCCTGGGTCTTGGGAAGATTCAAGAAAATATAAGATATTTACTAAAAAAATCTAAAGATTTTTAAGAAAATATGTTTATATTTTCTTGACTCTTTGTGCAGTTTGATCTGAAGTGGCTAGCACACACATTCGGGTTTACCGGTACAGGTAAACGATATCGGCATATCGGAAAATGTCCTGGGTCTTGGGAAGATTCAAGAAAATATAAAGATATTTACTAAAAAAATCTAAAGATTTTTAAGAAAATATGTTTATATTTTCTTGACTCTTTGTGCAGTTTGATCTGAAGTGGCTAGCACACACATTCGGGTTTACCGGTACAGGTAAACGATATCGGCATATCGGAAAATGTCCTGGGTCTTGGGAAGATTCAAGAAAATATAAAGATATTTACTAAAAAAATCTAAAGATTTTTAAGAAAATATGTTTATATTTTCTTGACTCTTTGTGCAGTTTGGTCTGAAGTGGCCAGCACACACATTCCGGTTTACTTGTACAGGTAAACGATATCGGTATATTAGAACATGTGCTGGGTCTTAGAAAGAGTCAAGAAAATATAAAGATATTTGCTAAAAAAATCTAAAGATTTTTAAGAAAATATGTTTATATTTTCTTGACTCTTTGTGCAGTTTGGTCTGAAGTGGCCAGCACACACACTCCGGTTTACCTGTACAGGTAAACGATATCGGTATACCGGAACATGTGCTGGGTCTTAGGAAGAGTCAAGAAAATATAAAGATATTTACTAAAAAAATCTAAAGATTTTTAAGAAAATATGCTTATATTTTCTTGACTCTTTGTGCAGTTTGGTCTGAAGTGGCCAGCACACACATTCGGGTTTACCTGTACAGGTAAACGATATCGGCATATCGGAAAATGTCCTGGGTCTTAGAAAGAGTCAAGAAAATATAAAGATATTTGCTAAAAAAATCTATTAAAGTTTTTTAAAAAATCATTAGTGTCAAAATGACCTATTCTGTAGTCTCAACGTTAAAAAGTCATTAATTATTGATCTCTTTGCAAGAGACCTGATGTGATAATATTATAACACAATCTATCTTTCTAGCAGAGCTTAATCATTTTTAGAAATTTACCTGGAGCTGTATACTTTGCAAGGGAACTTCCGAAACGTGACCTATATTCACTCTCTTCAAACATCTGTTTCTGCTCTGGGACATCTGTTTACATTGCAGAAGTTGAAGTTTAATGGCCAGTTAATGAATGACATCAAAATGTCCGTGATCGGAAAAGCCTGTTTGAGCTGAAAGCCTAAAACTTTAAAAAGATTGGAGAACTTTTCGGAAATTTTTAAGTTTTCATAAAATGTAAATGTATTTTAGAAAATAAAAATTTAATCCAACAATAGAAAATTGTTGGAGTCTTAATCCACTAATACTGCGTTTGAAATTTACTAGGATTTGAAATGGACAGATTAGTGTTGGAGGGTTAATTGGAAGGTTTCACACGTCGTCAAAAGATGGCGCTGCAAAAGGCAAGAAATACGATGGTACTAGAAGCCTATGGCTGTGCTCGCTAAAGATATTTGGCTTTTGTGTGTTTGTTTTCATAAAAAAATAGAAAAAATTAATACTTGTATACATGTTTCCACACACCTAGAAAGTCATGGAAAATCATGGATTTAGACAATGAATTAATTTTATCATGGAAAGTCTTGATTTTTCAAGTAAAATGAGTAAAAGTCATGGAAAGTCATGGATCCGCTAAACTACAGATTAAAAAAAATGCATTGAATTGTTTAATTCTATATTTACTTGTCATTTGGCTGAAGTTACTGAGTTTGGTATTTATGTTGACCATAATACCAAGTAAAATTTGTTCACCAAGGAAACTCAAAGCAAGAAAGCTTAATAGGAGGGTAAATGGATATTATTCTGGTTTTTCTTAAATTGTAGATTAAAATTTTATTAATATAATAATAATTATTTTTTAATAAAAATTAAGATTTTTGCACAAAATATAAGTTTATCTCTAGGGATACTGTATATAAACATTATAGAGTTATATTTGGCTATTATTCATGGTCACCTGTATAATACCAAAGTACCCTGAATTCAAATTGGAAACATTTTGATTGAAAAATTGCTATATGATTAAACTTAGGTATGTAGATACAACAATTTATTTTTATGTGAGTTTATTAACACTTATAAAGTAAGTTTATAGTTTTTTATGATAAAATTCCTGTTATTTCTCTAAAAGCATACATTTTATTTGCATGTCAGAAGTTTTATTCATATATACTTTAAAGAAAGCTTTTTAAAGTCATGGAAAATGATCCGCTAAATCAGAGAAAGTCATGAAAAGTCATGGATTTAAAAGATTTTATTTTGGCAGATACCCTGTGTATAAAATGGCCTTCATATCCATTGTTTACACCCTCTTCCCATGTTCGACATCACATTTTCCTTTTGTCAACATTCTCGTCTCTGATTGGATGTCCTGCAGCAGGACTTCAAACTTTATCAAAACTACTCATTCCTGCTCAAGTCTTCACCGTAAACAAGTGTCACAGGCCGCAAAAATATCGTATTTCTTCTATCACTATAATCTCTCCTCTCTAGTTTTGTGTCATTAAACACGAATCCACCATTATCTTTCCTTTTCCCATCAAGTTGTTCGATAGCTGCTATTATGCTCACTAAAGAAACTCAGGAATGAAGGGCTCTACCCCTGGATTCCTGTTACCCATTTACGGAAGGGTAGATTTATTACCTACCAATGACTTATACCAGGCCATGTTGATATAATACAAAGAGTTAAGACACCAGATACAAATTAGTGAAGACTTACCGTTTTGCAGACTTTTTTTATTTATAATTTCATTCTTTTTTCTACAATCTGGTGACGCAAATAAGATTCAATCTCAGTATGGAGCTGTTGGAGTATAGATGCCAATATATACAATCTCAATATGGAGCTTTTGGAGTATAAATGCCAATATATCCAATCTCAATATGGAGCTGTTGGAGTATAGATGCCAATATATCCAATCTCAATATGGAGCTGTTGGAGTATAGATGCCAATATATCCAATCTCAATATGGAGCAGTTGGACTACGGAAGAAACTCCCGCTGATGCCGCTTTCCGGAGATGAACAAAGAACTGGAATTTTTCTGCCTGCTGAAGAGAACGAAGGGGGCCTCCAAATCTGCTGAGTAAAAATCCAAAGACTCTTCTTGCCAAGGCCAAAGACGACTGACCCGCGTCAGCCACCCCTCCTGTCCAATGGGGTCGAAGGGGGGGAAGTGAGTCACTGACATCGCCCTCGTCCCTCGGTCATCAGTGTAACTCACGTTACAAGATTGTAGGTGTGGCTATCGTTCGCAGTGGTTGTAAATTCCGGATCGTCACAATAACATCATTGTAATGTACTAAGATGTCGGCTCTCATTTTTTTCCATCCGATTTCCAGCTTTTTAACTCATAGGAGTCCAACCCGTCTTACAACAGTTCCATGCAAGGATTTTTGGGCCGAGAACATAATCAATAACGTGGTATTGATATGGAAGGCGAAGGCAAATCATGGTACACTCTTGCGGTCATGATGAGCTTGGTCTAATATCGCACTAATGACTTGTGCTGGTATTACTTCCCCCTCTAACAGCTCGATAGCAACAAATTGTCGCTTCCTTATTTTCATGTCAGAAAGTTGCAATGTGTGCCCATGAGGTTTACCGGGTCAACCGGACTTTTAATTTGGGCAATACTCCTGCGGAGTAGCCACCGTGCTTTCGGAAAGTGTATAGGATGTATTGTTTAGTTTGTTTGTGCGTAATTATTTTTTTTTTGTTATTCTTCTTATGCATTTTATTATATGGTCGGAATACTGACTTTGCCCCCTGCGTAAAGCAATGCTGCCGGACGGTCAGACCTACACTCGACCTTCGGTGGTTGGTTGGTTACAGGTAGCACGCTATGTGTGCCACTGGACATGCGTACACATTTTTAGTATAATCTAGTATTGTGACTGTTTTATTGATGGAGGATAAGAAAAATATAAGAAAATGTTAATGTTGTGTTTCGAATATGCCATGTCACCGCCGCCATGTTTTTCTACTTGGCGATTTTTCAAAACACGCGTTTTTCTGTTGGTCGCCAAAAAACCATGGCGGACGGGACCGGCGTCTATAATGCATCTATTCCGCGTAAATTGCAGTCGGAAGTATTACTGTTTTGTACAGTAATACTTTATTGTTAATAGATGAATGAGGGACGAAAAGCAGTGAACGAAGTTCGACTTTCCTAGCAATCATTCTATTTTTAATGTTATTAATATTCATTCTTACCACCTACGTTCGGAGTTTTCCCGCATATCCACCACGAATGTGTTGATATAACGCTGCTAAATATAACTAACCCCGAAAAAACAGAAATCTGTTTAAACTAATGTGACAAATAAGAATATTTAAAAGACGTAGCGTATGCTTACATTAAGAGTTCCAGTTTGAAGTTACTCATGTTCTATTTAAAACTCGGTATGACACTTATCAAAGCAGAAAGGTCAATCACGTTTACACACCTTGTGTTTGAAAATCTAATTAGCTATTCAAACAGAAGCGTGTGGTGTCACATAGCTACAGTGAATCACATTACATGCCCGTTTAAATGCGCATCCAAATTATAGACATCTGCCCAAATACGCTGTAGGACTTACTCTGGACGTGGCGCGTCGGTTCGTTGTGACGTCACTTTGACGTCAGCTTGATCGTTTTCTCGCATATAATGTTCGCATGCTGACGTCAAAATAACGTCACAACGAAGGTCCAAACCGAACAAAAAAAATTTCCTTACTCTGGTAGTTGCTACCAGAGTAAGGAAATTTTTTTCTTGCATTTTATTTCTTCAATATTTCGAGTAGATTTTACAAACTACGATATGTGTATATACAGTCAAACCTGTCTATCTCGAATTTTTTCAATTTCCTTACATTTTCAATAAAAATTTAACGTATTTTCCAAACCTATTTCAAATTATTTTTCCCAAACCTGTCTATCTCGAATTTTCGTAAAAAACACAACATTCCAATTTAGAGCCTTATTGTGTTGACAACCGCACAAGTTCCCGTTTCCAGGAAATACACTTCTAGTTTTCTCTCTCGGAGGGTTATTTGGTCAGGGACTCAGTGGGAATTGTACTAAAATCGGGTTCTCTGCTCTGGAATAATAAGGAATTGGAGTTGAAGAGAGGGGAATAAGAGACGGATGAAATTTCTTTTTGGAAATAGAACTGGTTGTCAGTCTGTATAGCTTAATGACTAAAGTATCATCTCGCAACTTGCTGTCTCAATTTCAAACTCTCGGAGGGTTATTTGGTCAGGGACTCAATGGGAATTGTACTAAAATCGGGTTCTCTGCTCTGGAATAATAAGGGATCGGGGTTGAGGAGAGGGGAATAGGAGACGGGAGAAATTTCTTTTTGGAAATAGAACTGGTTGTCAGTCTATATAGCTTAATGACTAAAGTATCATCTCGCAACTTGCTGTCTCAATTTCAAACTCTCGGAGGGTTATTTGGTCAGGGACTCAATGGGAATTGTACTAAAATCGGGTTCTCTGCTCTGGAATAATAAGGGATCGGGGTTGAGGAGAGGGGAATAGGAGAAGGGAGAAATTTCTTTTTGGAAATAGAACTGGTTGTCAGTCTATATAGCCTAAGGACTAAAGTATCATCTCGCAACTTGCTGTCTCAATTTCAAACTCTCGGAGGGTTATTTGGTCAGGGACTCAATGGGAATTGTACTAAAATCGGGTTCTCTGCTCTGGAATAATAAGGAATCGGGGTTGTGGAGAGGGGAATAGGAGACGGGAGAAATTTCTTTTTGGAAATAGAACTGGTTGTCAATCTATATAGCCTAAGGACTAAAGTATCATCTCGCAACTTGCTGTCTCAATTTCAAACTCTCGGAGGGTTATTTGGTCAGGGACTCAATGGGAATTGTACTAAAATCGGGTTCTCTGCTCTGGAATAATAAAGGATCGGGGTTGAGGAGAGGGAAATAGGAGACGGGAGAAATTTCTTTTTGGAAATAAAACTGGTTGTCAGTCTATATAGCCTAAGGACTAAAGTATCATCTCGCAACTTGCTGTCTCAATTTCAAACTCTCGGAGGGTTATTTGGTCAGGGACTCAATGGGAATTGTACTAAAATCGGGTTCTCTGCTCTGGAATAAGATAAGGAAAAAAAAAAATTAAAATAAAAAACAAATAGTGAAAGAAAAAAAAGAAAAAAAGAAAAAAAAATGCACAGAGAGAATTATATTCGGGGTTGTGGAGAGGGGAATAGGAGACGGGAGAAATTTCTTTTTGGAAATAGAACTGGTTGTCAATCTATATAGCCTAAGGACTAAAGTATCATCTCGCAACTTGCTGTCTCAATTTCAAACTCTCGGAGGGTTATTTGGTCAGGGACTCAATGGGAATTGTACTAAAATCGGGTTCTCTGCTCTGGAATAATAAGGGATCGGGGTTGAGGAGAGGGGAATAGGAGACGGGAGAAATTTCTTTTTGGAAATAGAACTGGTTGTCAATCTATATAGCCTAAGGACTAAAGTATCATCTCGCAACTTGCTGTCTCAATTTCAAACTCTCGGAGGTTTATTTGGTCAGGGACTCAATGGGAATTGTACTAAAATCGGGTTCTCTGCTCTGGAATAATAAGGGATCGGGGTTGAGGAGAGGGGAATAGGAGACGGGAGAAATTTCTTTTTGGAAATAGAACTGGTTGTCAATCTATATAGCCTAAGGACTAAAGTATCATCTCGCAACTTGCTGTCTCAATTTCAAACTCTCGGAGGTTTATTTGGTCAGGGACTCAATGGGAATTGTACTAAAATCGGGTTCTCTGCTCTGGAATAATAAAGGATCGGGGTTGAGGAGAGGGAAATAGGAGACGGGAGAAATTTCTTTTTGGAAATAAAACTGGTTGTCAGTCTATATAGCCTAATGACTAAAGTATAATCTCGCAACTTGCTGTCTCAATTTTAGAGCTAAAAATGACAGGTGTTAAAAGAAAATTGAATGTCTTAATCATCGAAAAAAACATGGAAATTCTGTCATTTTTGAAGGAAAACCCTTCTATGAAGAAGAGCGTAGTCGCCGCTAAATTTGGAATTCCAACCCAGTACTATTTTACTATCATGAAAAACAAAGATATCGTAGAAAAGAACTTCAAAAACGGCTGCGAAAGAATGAAAAAGAGCCGTGCATGTAAATAAAACTAAAAGTACTTCAAATTTTCAATCTTTTGTATTGCGTAGAGACATTTTCTTAGTCTATTTTCATAAAACCTGTGTATCTTGAATTTTTTTTTACTCCCAAGAGATTCGAGATAGACAGGTTTGACTGTAAATGAATTATTTGTAACATACACATAAATAAATATTCATTCAAAGTAAAGCTCGTACATTTCCTTCAAAAGAGTAAATCTGCATAAGTGTCAGACTTTTATTGAAATCTAGAAATTGTTTTAATAACATGGTATTCCTAACTACATAAAAACTACCCATTTCTACACAAAAATGCATCATCAATATATCAAATGAAAGCAGTGGCGTGCGGTTCATATGTGCAGGGTGTGCACTGCACATCCTGGCAAAATTATGAGGAACAATAATTTTCTGCACATATGTCTACCTATTTTATATGGTATATAATAAATATTATTTATAATATATCCAAATATGTTGATTTGCTTGCTTGTATTCCCGCAGTGCGTGCGGTACTAGGTGCTGCACCACGTAGCGCGTTCAAAAGCAAACGAACATAGGAAGTTCTGATGTGTACGCACTGCGCACTAAATTGAAAATCACGCTTTATATGTATGGGCTACTGGAGAAGAACAGCATACTATGGCACTGAGGCAAGTGCAGCTATTTTTCCTGCATTTGGCATTCAGAATCATCCGAAGGTACGGTTTATTAAGCGTTGTATTAGAGCGGGGAGTTTTTTAACTGATTAACTGGCCATACGATTTTGCAGACGGTTAATTTTAAATTTATATATTGTAAGATTTTGTTTTCATGGAAATATAAAAGAAGTATTTCATCAATATAAAGTGAAATGTTTTAGTGTGGTAAAGTAATTTCGTTAATGTATTATATTTATTGAAATAATTAGCTGAAAAACAATGTAGATAAAACAATGTAAAAATAAATGTTGTTTTGTTTTAAAGAAACGAATTTTTACAGAACAGTCCAAATTTTACCATTCATTGTGTCTTACAGACAGTATATAAAAGTTATATTATGTAACACCTTATCCCTGGTTTTGTTTTTAAAAATTGTCAAGATGTTTTTCGCAAAATATATGATTTCCAAATGTTAAAAACAATTAATAAATATAATTTAATCCACTGACCGAACAAGAAACAGTTCGCTCTATTGTGCAGTGAAATCCTCTGCACGTGGACTAGACTTTCGGTTTGTCGGCACCAATGAGCATCCTGATGAGGCACCGTAGCGGCGGGCGCCATGTGGTGCTACGTTTGCTGAAAATATAAGTTTTTCGTGGAAGCCCGAAGCGTTGCTTTTTCGACGCCGATATGACACCATACAACAAAAGACAAGATTTTTGCTTCAGTGCTAGTAGAATTCTCATAAGTTTAGCTATTTTTATAGTTATAACTC
>CM063499.1:47089120-47121620 GCA_032207245.1 Pardosa pseudoannulata
AGTTGCTTGGTCAGATGAATCACGGTTTGTCATTCATCACGCCGATGGCCGTGTCAGGATACGCCGTCTTCCAGGCGAACAGTTGCTCCTTCAATGTACAGTAGGTCATACACAGGCCGGTGGTGGTGGTATTGCTCTTTGGGGAACGTTCTCTTGGGCGTCCCTGGGACCCGTGGTTGTGGTAGAGCAGATCATGAATGCTACAAGATATCTGAACATCATTGCGGACCAGTTGCACCCTTACATGGCCTCTGTTTTTCAAGCTGGAAATGGAATGTTCCAACAGGACAACGCCCCATGTCACAAGGCTAAAATTGTGTTGGAGTGGTTCCAGGAACATGATGCTGAATTCCAGTTAATGTCCTGGCCACCTAACTCACCGGATCTCAATCCGATAGAACACATTTGGAATGTCATGGGACGGCAGCTCAGAGTTCAAAGACCACTAATTCGCAATATATCGGACTTACGTAACCGTTGGTTAAACATCTGGTACAATCTGTCTCCGGCCATCTACCAAGGACTTGTGGCAGCCATACCAAGGCAGGTTGAAACTGTGTTGCGCACCGTACGTGGTCCAATTCATTAGTGATCATAATGTTTTGGCTCTTAAGTGTATGTTCTTTGATACTGTCAAAAGGTTATTATCGATATTATAACCTCTTCGGTATGCCAAATCTCAATATACACAATTTTAATATTCCCAATCACCAACAGATGGCGCTAATTGAGCTACTGAAAAAAATAATAGACCTTCACACATTAAAATCATAAACTTTAAAATTTTATATGCACTCCAAAACTTCCAGAGACTTTCAAATCGATATAGTTTACTAAAATCAAGTAAATAATTTAAAATTATATTTAAAAACATTTTTGAAGAGAATGTTGATGAAATTCATATTCGGTAACATAATTTTTAAAATTTTTTCATGACATAATCTTCATTTTAATATTTTTGTGCCTATTGTCCTTTAACAGTTCTACAGTTTAACATAGGGTTTAAAAACTTTAATCAAATTGTCGAAAACTATTAGTTTTATTTTTTTAATTTTTATGTAGGGAGATTATTTTATGTCTGAACCTACAACTACTGTAGTTTAACAGATCTCTCTACAACTCTTAAAAGTTGTAGCATTGCTAATATCTTCAAAATTCTACAATTTTTCAAGCTGTTTAATACCTTTGATTTCTCTATAAACTGATTTTAGTTTGAAGAAAATTCAACAAGGGGATAAAAATTTATAAATTTCTGAAAAATATTTTACTGATCTCATAAATAAGTTCATATTTATTTTCCCTTGTACATAATTGACTGTCACTGAAATATTTTACTTTTTCTCAAATTTGCTTCATTTTTATCTCATTGTCTTTTTATCTGTATTTTCTCTGCTAAGTTATCAAATTTTTAAAATAGTAGAACCTCTTTTTAACTATCTCTTTATCTGAACAACGATCTTAAAAAGTCCCAATAATTTAACCATAGGAATAATGTTAATTTTGAATCATTACAACGACCCCAAGCGTATTATTTTTCGTTAAAATGATCGCCAATTTTAGTCCGCAGAACTCATGAGCAAATGAGCTATTTTAAAATTACTGTACTGCGGTGCAACTTCAATAAACCTCTACTCCTCTCTTTGTGCTAGCTTAAAGGAGGGGAGGGGGCGTGACGAAAAGGGGAGAACTAAATCTTCAATTATCTTTTGATGAGTTTATTGCGGTAGACGAAACTTTACAGTGGTGCGGAGAAAATTTGAATGAGGACGATCTTATTGCCCGTTTTACCAGAAATGAAGAATTCTGCGATTCCGACGACGGAGAAGAAATCGTCCAAGCTTTTGAAAAAGTGAATGAAAAAGAAGCCTTCAATGCAATCAATGCCTTGCGTCATTATTTTGAAGGACAATTTAATTCTGAGGATTTCCTTCAAAATCTAACGGATATGGAATCAGTGATAATGAAAAATTCCCAAAATGAACTTAAAACAGGCGTCAATCAAAGACTTTTTTTCAAAAATTCAGTAATGGAAATACAATAAATAGAAGTGTTCTCTAGGTATGTACTGTTGCATCATTTCTTTTTTTTTCATTTTTTCAATTTGTTACGACCTTTAGTTACAACGACCTTATGATGTTGGTCCCGCAGGTGATCGTTATACCGAGGTTCTACTGTATTATTCAATTTTCTGTATTTTAATTTCTTATTGTATTCTAAATTGTCACTAATCCTGCAATCATGATAGATATCTGTGGATTCATAAGATTCTGAGGTATTTATTTCCCAAATCTCCTCTTTGTATGACCATAATTTACTGATATATTAATTAAAAACAACCTAAAATGTTAATATTTTTAATTTAAATGACCATTTTTTGGTGCAAACTATTTCTGTTCTGGAAAAATATGGATGACAGGAAGTCAGAAGTTATGGATGCTATTATGTAACAACTAAATTACTTCAAAATAGCTGGCAAGACTCAAGGTAATTTTTTTGGTAGATTTAAGGGGGAATTAATCCATATATTTATATGTTTTGGTATTAGCAGGTACTTCAGAATTTTGATTCCTGCTCACAAAGTCACCTAATAGGTATAGAACACTTGTAACATATTACACACCTTGGACGTCACTGTGAATTTTAATAGTAAAGTTTGTGGTTTGTAATTTTAAATTTGGCAACAAGTGAGTTGTTCTATACATATAGTTTTTGTTTGGAGAGTAGAATTTTTCCATGTTCGTATCATAAGTAATAAAACGTTATTAATGTATAAATGTAAATATTAAATGTTAAGTAGTAATAACAGGGTATCTGCCAAAATAAAATTTTTTAAATCCATGACTTTTCATGACTTTCCCTGATTTAGCAGAGCATTTTCCATGACTTTAAAAAGCTTTCATTAAAGTATATATGAATAAAACTTCTGATGTACATACAAATAAAATATATGCTTTTAGAGAAATTACAGGAATTTCATCATATAAAAACTATAAACTTACTTTATAAGTGTTAATAAACTCACATACATAAAAATAAATTGTTGTATCTACATACCTAAGTTTAATCATATAGCAATTTTTCAATCAAAATGTTTCCAATTGGAATTCAGGGTACTTTGGTATTATCCAGGTGACCATGAATAATAGCCAAATATAACCCTATAATGTTTATATACAATATCCCTAGAGATAAACTTATATTTTGTACAAAAATCTTAACTAATTTTTATTAAAAAATAATTATTATTATATTAATAAAATTTTAATCTACAATTTAAGAAAAAACCAGAATAATATACATTTACCCACCCATTAAGCTTTCTTGCTTTGAGTTTCCTTGGTGAACAAATTTCACTTGGCAATATGGTCAATAGGATAATACATAAATACCAAACTCAGTAACTTCAGCCAAATGACAAGTAAAAATAGAATTAAACAATTCAATGTATTTTTTTAATCGGTAGTTTAGCGGATCCATGACTTTTACTCATTTTACTTGAAAAATCAAGACTTTCCATGACAAAATTAATCCATTGTCTAAATCCATGATTTTCCAGACTTTCCAGGTGCGCGGAAATCATGTGGTTGTGATAACAGTCTGCACATCATTAGAGTCTTGAGGATTAGGAATAAAAATCTATAATTCAGTTGAGTTTTCGAAACTGGTATTTCACAACACTAGTTAATAAGAGTGAATATTTTCTATCACCAATTTAGAGATAACCATCTAATTAAAAAAAAAAGTTTTGACTATCATAAACATGCAGTAAAAAAACTACAAATATTGTTTTAAAATCAAAATCAATAAGTGCAATATTAGTTACTTACTATCAATACACCTTGGATCATAATTGTAAACTTTATACCTAAAATCTGTAATAGAAAGATAGTTTATAAATAAACAACTGTATTATAAACCCTAAAACAGAAAAACAACAGACAAATTTTTCAAACAGTAAAAATAACATAATTTAAGTTACATGTTAGAGATAGTTTTTGAACAGATGGCACTGCTGCTAAATTTGATATTCCTAACATGTTCAATGCTATAATATGTAAGATTATCTTTTATGAGCAATAAGAATATTTTAATTTTATTCAAGTATTTTATTACTTGAGTAAAGTATTTTATTTATTAAGGAATGTATCAAAAAATATATTAAAGACATATGGTCAGAGTTGCAGATAGGGTAAATAGAAAAGTTACAAGATGATAGTTAAAGCAGAATTGGCACAAACCCAGGTTCTTTTTAGAAAAAACCCAACTCAGTGGGTTTTTAGGCTTTTTTCAGGTTTTATCAGGGATTTTACTATACTTTAACGGGTTTTAGATGATTTTTTAGGGATTTGAAAACTGTTCAGGTTTTTTGTTATGTAAGAGGACAGGATATATAATTAATTGTATGATTAAAATAAATTTAAAATGTTAATCACTTTTTAAAATTAAAAAATATAAAAATCTATTTCAAATTATGCAGAAATTTTTTTTGTCTAAATTAAAGGAAATTTTGAAATCTTAAAATAAATTTTTTTCATACTATAAAATTTTTCTAACATCAAAAAACTAGTTTTGAATGGCGATTATTTTATACGAAAAGTTGGTTTTGAAATAGTTGCATTTGAAGTTTTTTCTTTTCAATAAAATGTATTAAATTATTGCTCTATATTTATTGGCAGTATTGTGTTATTAAAGCATCCAGCAGATAATTTTTTAGTTAATTTGTAAGTTACATATGATAAGTAGCAGAATTAATTATATATATTATCCCCATGTTTATTTATTTGCAGTTGTTATACATATTTTTTTCCCCAATTTTTCTTGTCCATTTTTCGATTAATTTTATCACATGTAATACTTCAATATTCTTATTTTTTTTTCATCATACATTCTTATTAACTTTGTTTAATTTAGATTTTATTGTATTTGTTATACAGATAACTATTTTTCCCTGAAAAGTTTTTAAGTTTTTGTTTTTTCTAGCAGTTTAGACACCCTCAAATTAAAAAAAAATTGTAGGATCATTGTCAAAGATGAAATATGTAATATATATTATAGATTTAATTCAATATATTTATTATTAGTTAAATATGTGGAATTTTAAATAAAGATTTTGAGAACCCAATTTTGAAAAAACCCTCTTAGGTTTTTTCAAGTCGGTTTTTTTTTTAAAAAATCCGCCCAGGTTTTTTCAGGTTGGGCAAATAAAGCCAACCCTGAGTTAAAGGCCAATACATTTTTGTTGTAATTTATGAGTATAAGCTGATGCATAAGAAGCCAAAGGCCACTAATGTATCAGCTTATATTTATAATATTACATATGATATAAGCTAAATTCATTAAATTTAGCTTATATCATATGTAATTAAATAACCTATATGGGCACAAAAATGTAAAAACTCAGTATGAAATAATAGTCATTAGATTATGTATCTCAGAAAAGAAAATTATTGATAAATTTACAGGGTTTGTGTAAAAAGTATTGAGACCTATATTTTTCTATGCAACTGTAACATTGCAGCAAGCTGACTCCAAGGTAGCTACAATGGAGGGAGGATTCAGCACCAATGCATACCGAGTACCAGTTGAATGTAAACTTAAAAAAAGTTCATATTGTCAATTGTTAAAACACATGTTTATTGGCTAGGTCAAAGCTTAACCCCTTGCCTTATGAATCAAGCGACGATTGTGTGGGCCACTTTCGATGAAAGCTTTTCTCATGCGTCGTGACCAGAAGCAGTTTCATTACAGGCTAAATTGGGAGCAAACCAATGGACATTAATAGTACTCCATTTACTAATAAAACCACAGAATTTAATAATTTATATTTAATTTCATTTTATTAAAAAAATTTATTGTTTTTTTATTTCACATATTATTTCTATGTTTTTGGTATATAACAAAAGTAAAATTTTTCTATGTAGAATTTATTGCGTGAATAACCTATAAATGAATAATGTATAATACTAGCATATAGCCCGTCATATGACAGTATCAGTCAAATTTTAAATTTTCCAGAATTGTAAAGAACCCTTTGAGGCAGGTAAAAAAATGGTTTGTTTTTTGGCTGAGAATTATTTTGCAACAAAATATTACATTAAGAAAATTATTTACGTAATATCTAAGTTTAGTGATAAAACGTAGGGAAATAATGCAGATATTTAAATAATCTAAAATAAATTATTAAATGAGATGGTTGAAGGAATTACGTCTTAATGATAGAAAAAAATATTTTTACCTATTTATTATGTGATAAATTGATACATTTAATCACCTGCTCTTAAAATGGGGCTTGATATAATAATGGTAATACGTGAATTTAATAAAATAAAAATAATAAAAATTTGAAAAATGGTAAAAATTTATTTTAAAAATAATAAAACAACTTTAGGAATAAGAATTTAAAAAAAAAGCAGAAATTATTAAATTAATTAGACATTCAGAAAAATTTGGCTACGTCGGGGGTAGAACCATCAACCCAAGAAGTACTATGACCAAATGGGCAGACACTGTACCCCATGTGCCAGCTTACACGTGTGGAATAAGATGGTTATATAAGGGCCATGTAAAAAAGTCCAGAAATTTAAATATTACGCTCCGCCCTCGCCAGCCTATCAATAATGAATTTAGTATAGAATAAGAGGGAGAATAAGGCTTGAAATAATAGCATTAAACGCTCGAAAAGGAGGGGATGAGGGTGGATTTCGAATGCACTTTGAATTTTGCCAACCCTAACTCATAAAAGTTCCAAAATGGATGCCTGTATCCATTCCAGGTCCAACCGCTTCATAAACTCGCGGACAGACAACTTAGGCTATTATTATATAGGGGATTAGTCAAAATTTTGTAAGGGGTATTGTTTTATTACTGATACGAGCTTTTCACTTTTGGCTAGACAGAATCATCACATGCGTGATACGCGGTTCTCATTTTAGGCAGAGACGTACGATCACGTCTCCCATACGTTGTTTTAAGCCAAAGGGTTAAAACTATTGCCAAATACTATTGAATAATAGTATACCATAAAATACTGAATGGGTTTCAGAAAACCAACTATGGAAATGTTGGCCATTATTTGACAAGTATACAGGAATAACAGCCTATGAAGAATCAAGCCTACTTTTTCGAGATGGCAAAAGTGCTTCTAATTTGGGTGAGAGTATGGAAAACTAATTCTGTGCACAACACTCATCTATAAGCAAAAAAAAGACAATGTGCAGTGTATGTGATGTGTTAACTCAAAATAGCACTTAAGTGTTAGAATGATTACAGGCCAGGCAGAATTTGTTAAAATGATTGTGCATGCCATCATTACCAAGGGTTGCAGTACATAAAAAAAATGATACACCAATGGAAAGCTTCATCATGATAATGTACCTTACTGCACTTGCTCTGAGGTCAAGAATTACTTAGCCTCATAGGGCTTTGCATTATTTTCCCAACCCCTCTACAGGGTTGGCATGATTTAAATCAGTTGATTTTTTTGAAAAAATCATTGATTTAAATCATTTTTTTTCCACTTCATTTAAAACCTATATTCCAAAGACAGGAGAATTGGGAATCAGTCAGCACAGTAATACCAATAAGTAAATAAGTGTAAATAGATAGCATGTGCTTTCCAAGAATTTAGGGGTTGTTATCAGAAAGTATGTAGTAAGGGTAGTACAATGATTGATTATGACTGGTGGAATTCATTTTATGTAATGGGAGGTAAAGAGAGTATTACAGAACTTGAAATCCAGTTTGTCTACCAAGTAACGAAAGCCGTGGCTTCATCTGCTGGAATGGAAAAACAGTTTTCTTCTTTTGGTATTGTTCATTCTAGACTTCGTAACCAATTAGGAGTGGAAACGGCATTAAAAACTAGTGTTTTCATTGAAACAGTTAAATCTATAATTCGTTGCTTAAAAAATATTGAATAATTGTGATTTGTTTTTTTTTTTTTTAATAAATAGTTTTCATTAAAAGAATATTTAATTCTTTAAATTTACATCTTATTTAGTTTGCACTATCCAATTACAAAATAATGGAATGTATTTAGATTAAAATTTATATATTTAATTTTAGGTAATCAGTGTGTAAAATATACTAGATAGATAAGATGTTACTTCTTATAACAAACTATTCTATGTATATTGCAAAAAACATAAAAACAACAATTAAAATTAGTTTTCAGAAAAAAAAATCAAATCAGATTTAAATAAAAAAAATCTGATTTTAATCAAATAAATCTGATTTTAATCAAATAAATCTGATTTTAATCAAATAAATCTGATTTTAATCAAATAAATCTGATTTTTTTTATTTAAAAAAAAATCATGTTTTTTTTTTTCCAACTCTCACCTCTACAGTTCTGATATGGTCTCAGCAAACTTTTTCTGCTCTTATTAGAACACATGTTATAGGAATTACATACAATGATGAGTCTGCAGTCTTCATAACATATAATAAAGACCACATAAAAAAAAAAAAAAGCAGCATGGAACCACAGTGGAGGTTCAAGTTGTTATATGTTATTTGAAGGATTTTCTGGAAAAGCCTTTACAGGGCCATTTCAAAGCATGGAAAACTCATTTCCTGAAGTATGTTGTGCACAAGGGTCTTATTTTGAAGAATTTCAATTATTTGTATTGATATCTTATATATATATATATATATATATATATATATATATATATATATAAATATAATCCATTTTTTATAAACTGCTGGACAAGGAAAAATCTCAACAACTAGCAGTTATAAAAATGCAGCCGGACCGACATTGAAGAGAACGGCACAAGTCTAATTGAAACTTTATTCCAGAACAACTACGACGGACATCTATTCTACTGAATGACAGAGAAAGGAAAGCCACAGAGATCACTCTGATCGAACAGAGGTGCACCCAAGAGCAAAGACAGAAAGAATTTTCCCACAGTAAAAAAAACCTATAAGTGAATTAAATGCAATATCAGCAAAAATGCAAAACCATTTGACGAAAACAGCTGGGAAACGTGCTGAATAGACAGAAAGTTTACATTTTTAGGATAGAAAGCTTTGGAAAGAATGTTAAGTGGAAAACACTCCTTTGATTAAACTATTTAGAGGCTGGGAAAAAGATTTAAAGGAATTAGAATGGGAGAGAGGAGGTTTTTAAGGAAATATTAAAGTTAAATAATTTTGATATATTACATATATATATATATATATTAATGAATTTAATCTCATTACTTTCTATACAAACCCTACATGCTTTTTAATTTCAATATCTCTATTGAAATGAGTGGAAAGAAAAATCAGGCTGTATAAAGAACATAAACATTTGAAATATTAACCCCTTCCGGTAAAATGACGAGTCAGCTCGTCATTAGTTTTTCATTCCATACCGCACAATGACGAGCTACACTCGTCATGCAATTAAAGTTACTGTTAAATATGATAATTAATTTAGTTTAAAATTTCTAGTGTACTGAATTTGTCAACACTTTTATCACTTGTGAAAATCACAAGTCACTATTGCATATTGTTTACTTAGAATTTCTTGGTACAAGTCATTGCCAAATTAATGAGTCAGAATAAAAGAAAACCTACTAAGAAATGCCGTGTGTGTTACAAGAATCAAATTAAAAGAGAGACTACTTGGCGGTGTAAACAATTAAGAATTCCTTTGCACTTTGTTTTGAAAAGTACCACTAGCTTGAAGACTATTATCTGTATACCTTATTAATGCTTTGCTTTGATATTTTCTTAATTTTACTGTTTCTGATATTATTTAACACTATGTAAAAAGTGGATTTTAATTAAGAATATGTAAGAATTGTAAAATGAAACAAGTTTTTTAAATAAAAATTAAATGGTTATTTCATGTACAATTTTTCATAATTAAATCATACCGGAAGGGGTTAACACATTTCAATAATCAAAAACTGTTGGTATTCTACTATTTACTATGTCACTCCATCTTAATTCCTTTTGAATTAAAAAAATCCACCAAATCTCTCTTTAAATTCCCTTAAAAAAATAGATAAATAAATACTCTATATTCTAGGTATTTGCTGACAACTGGTGTAGATTTGTCTTTAACCCTATTCTGGTAAGAAATAATCATTAAAACTTGTACATAAAAGACATTTAATAAAATTTTCATTCTGGACAAAACTGAATACAAACCTTGAGAATTTCTAAGCTGATGATAGCAATAATATCCCCCAGCAAGAAAAGCAGCATCAGCTGCAAGTCCACCAATAACAGCCCATTTCATAGTCTTTAATAATTTGTTCTGTTTCTTATATCTCATGCTAGAAAGTGTAAAATATGAATTACTATGGCAAATTATGAAAAAATATAAATTTGTTTGAAATAATTCAATTCAATACTGTATAGATTATTAATATATATATATATATATATATATATATATATATATATATATCAGTGGTGTGTTGTCCATATGTGCAGGGTCTGCACTGCACACCCTGGCAAAATTATGAGGGACAATAATTTTCTGCATCTATGTCTACCTATCTTTATATGATTTACAATAAATATTATTTATAATATATTCAAATATTATGTTGATTTGCTTGCTTGTATTCCCGCAGTGTGTGCGGTACTAGGTGCTGCACCACGTAGCGCGCAAACGAACATAGGAAGTTCTGATGTGTACGCACTGCGCACTAAATTGAAAATCATGCTTTATATGTATGGGCTACTGGAGAAGAACAGCATACTATGGCACTGAGGCAAGTGCAGCTATTTTTCCTGCACTTGGCATTCAGAATCATCTGAAGGTACGGTTTATTAAGCGTTGTATTAGAGCAGGGGCTGTTTTTTGGGTTTTTTTTTTAACTGATTAACTGGCCATACGATTTTGCAGACGGTTAATGTTTAAATTTATATATTGTAAGATTTTGTTTTCATGGAAATATAAAAGAAGTATTTCATCAATATAAAGTGAAATGTTTTAGTGTGGTAAATGAATTTCGGTGATGTATTATATTTATTGAAATAATTAGCTGAAAAACAATCTTGTTTTGTGAGAAACGAATTTTAACAGAAAAGTCCAAATTTTCTCCATTCATTGTGTCTTATAGACAGTATATAAGTTATATTTTGTAACACCATATCCCTGGTTTTGCTTTTAAAAATTTTCAATATATGTTTTGCAGAATATATGATTATCAAATGCTAAAAACAATTAATAAATATAATTTAATCCACTGAACAAACAAAAACAGTTCGCTCTGTTGTGCCAGCTTGCAGTGAAATTCTCTACACGTGGAACAGACGTTCGGTTTGTCGGCGCCAATGAGCATCCGGCTGAGTCACCGCAGCGGTGGGCGCCATGTGGTCCTACATTTGCTGAACATAAAGGTTTTTCATAGAAGCCCAAAGCATTGCTTTTTCGATGCCGATATGATACCATACAGCAAAAGACATGATTTTTGCTTCAGTGCTAGTGTAATTCTCATAAGTTTAGCTGATTTTATAGTTATAACTAGACTACTCGTAGGTAAATATTTTATTTATTGTAATCTTTAAATTTATATACATAATAATTAACCCGTTTCAGAATGGAAAACTTAGATGTCTCAATAATTATAGATTTATTGGAAAATCCATGTTCTCTGCACACCTTCATGAAAATCTACCGCACGCCACTGATATATCATAAAAAAAAAAACATTTATTGTGGATTAAAACTTACTAAAGATATACAGCCTTTTTGGACAATTGGTAAGTTTTCTAAGTAATCTGATGAAAAGATTTTAGATTATACTGTTAAAAGGGTTGTGCATAATTAATTCATCTGGTATGAACCACACTATATTTCTTTAAAGGAAATGTAGAATTTATTGTATATATATATATATATATATATGAAATGTCAAGTGTTAAGGCGAATGGAAAACAGTCTTTCTTGATAATAATAGGCTTATTAAATCGTTTCATTTAAGCAAAACTTAAGCCATTTTCATTTATTTGTCGAAGACACACATAGAGTGTGTTCACAGTTCCATGTCCATGCGCTAACTGACTCTTATCTGTTTGCAAACTCATCAAAATCTTCCAAAATGCTTCCGCCTGACCAGATTATCCTAAAAGCTTACGCGAGAATGGGTATTTGTTATTTTATTATTATAAAAGAGTTCCCTTTTTAAAATCGTTTATAACTCACGTAATTTCCAACTACCACTTTTTTAGACCTGACATATATATATATATATATAATCCTCATATATGTATGTCTTTTCACTATGAAAAGATAGGTTGTAGACGAAGGGAGACAAGTGACAAAGGCAGTAAAATTTAGGATCTGCTAAACTGCCTTAACTAGGGTTTAAAAAAAAAACAAAAAAAAAACAAAAAAAAAAACAACGAAGTATAAATATTGTTTTAATTAAGGTTTAGATTTTGTATAAGACTGTATTACTTTTACTTGATGTTTTAAAAGTATATTTAAGTTATTTCTTAAAATATTAGATATCAGTAGGTATAACACAGTTTTCCATAAATCTGTAATTAGTCTTAATTCATTTATATGTTATATGTCAATTTTCTGATTAATATATTTAATTTATAATTCAGTATTTTTTTTTAAATAAAAAGCTTGGAAGACAACATTTTTTGACTTTGCCTACAGCATAAAAATGCTATGGCAGGAATTGTCTAAGCATTACAAAATAGTTGAATCAATTTTCAGAAAATTTTTCATTGTCATTCCATGTAATTTTATTTTAGTAGAGGTGGTGCGAATGCAAAGAGGAACTACAATTTGCTATAAAGAAATGAAAGAATTTCTACATGTATTTTGAAAAATAGGACACAACTTATTTTGCATTTTAAGATTTTCATTCATATTTTGCAAAAAATGCAATTATAGTTTAAACCCTCATCAGGGAAATATTCCTTCTATATATTTTTCATTAGCTTCTTAATAAAATAGTATTTTAATTCCTTCTTTTTTTCAACTACAGTCGAACTTCGATAACTCGACTTCCTATAAGTTGAATAATCCGCTAACTCGAACTTTTAATCAAGTCCCAAATCATTTCTATACTATTCTTTAAATAACGGTCTTGATAACTCGAAGTGAACATGTTCTAAGTCGAAGATTTTGTGGTAGATTTCCCCAGTAAAAAACACAATCCAGTTCAAATCTTCGAATGCCAATCCACTCGTGACCTTCAAGAACCTTCGAAGATCACGAGCAATCACAGGATGTTCTTCACATCTTACAACAATACCTGGAGACCGCTGAAAGTACAGACAACACCCTATTCAACTGTGTTTAAAAATTAGGTGACTTTGTGAATGCCAACAACCTTAAAAATAACTGCTTTTTTCAAATGAGATTTACATGGTATGTATACTAATTAATATGTAATGAGGCCAAATTTCTTGAGATTTAATAAACCTTTTGGACCCATTTTTCTCTTGATATTTACATAGGCTATTTAAAAATTGAAATGCGTACAATTATAGTATTATGGTACATATCAAACCATTTAAACCATGTCGACCAATCTTAAGTGCCAGTTCAGAGGAATGGTAGGTAACTTCGACAACTCGAACTTCAGATAAGTCGAATATTTTTTGGGGGTCCCCTGGGACTTCGAGTTATCGAAGTTCGACTGTATTTACAATTTTGTACAGGTTCTAACCTGATATGTTTTAAAATCAAAAGGGTTACATAAATAACATTAGTTACAGTAAAACCTATTTAAGAAGTTCCTGCTAAAGAAGCTTATATTTTCGGTATCCATTTTTCCCCCTAATCATACAATGTTAAAATAACTCGCTTATAAAATTTCGTTCCAAACTCTTTCCCGCTTAAAAAGTTCTCTTTCTTTTCTAAGTTTACTTACAGAACACGTTTATAGCTGCCTTTTGGTTACTGTTTTTTTTCTCCTCTCTCTTTCTTTGTAAAGGTTTAATGTTAATGGTTGAAAACGGTTGTTGTCATTTTTATTTAAAATGTGCCAGAAGAAGTTTTTAAAAAGCTGAAGACAGCTGGACTGTTATCAATTACAAATTTCCGATAAAAAACAAAGACAAAAAACTATAACCGATTTTTTCTGTAAAATCGATTCCAGTGGTGTTTAAAGCAAAATTTCTGAGCTGAATTAAAGATATTCTAAAGTAATTATGTTGTTTTCCTTTATTAGGTGATTTTTAAGTGTGCAAAAAATGTACATTTTTGAGAAAAACCAAACCTATTGTTTATATATTATTTTATAAAGAAAAAAAATCTCTCCTCATTATCTATGTAATTATTTTGTTTTTTAAAAAATTAATTTCATTTAAGAAATTTTATTTTTCCATTCCCTTAGAAAACTTCTTAAGTGAGTTTTACTGTATATATATTTATGTACATAAATATATATATATACACACATAGATACGCATAAATAATGCTTATTGCCTGATTTTCCGTTTAAGAAGTTTTCCTGCTTAAGAAGTTTTAATGAGTTAGGTCCTTTGAAAACTTCTTAAACAGGTTTCTCTCTATTTGGTTCACAATGTCCAACATTTTGTTTCCATCACAAAGTTAACATTAGATATCCTTATTTAAAATTTCATTAATTTAACACATCTGATATCTGCAATACATATTTTTAATTATCAGGCATTTCTCTTCCTTTAAAACTTACGTTTTATTCAAAAAACTAAGAATTTTCATTAGCTCTTAAATAGCAAATCTACTGTAATTCATACAAATAAATTAATTTTGTTGGTAGCAAATAATTAATATATCATTAGATACGTATTATATATTAATTTATATATACTTCAGTACAATTACAATTCAATGGTCCAATTTACGTTTTTTTTTATATTTTATTATTTTTTTAAATCATAAACAGCATTTTATTCAAATATCACTGCAGAAATAGAAATCAATTTGCCTATTATTTAGAAAAAAATTAAAATTGCTATTTGAAAAAAAAAAGTCCTTTGATACAGCCGAAGATTTTCCGTAAAACACATGATGCAATAGTAAAAAGTTTGTTGCATCACGAATTTTTACGTGAAAAAAAGATTCGAACACATTTAAAATCTTTTTTATTCTTATAAAAATAGCCCAATAAATATTAATTACAAGATACTTACGTTATTTTAGATTGCATAAAGTATGTTTTTAACTAAAAAAAGGTAAAATCGAATTTCAATACAAAAACAGACTGTAGTTCCAAACTAAACACCGAGAGAATATAAACATTTCTATACTTTAGCTACGTAACCGGATTTCAATGATAAAAATTGCAAACTGCGCATCCAAGTAGCGCAATAGAGGAAAGGAAGAGCCCACTTTTATCAACGTAACTATTACCAAGTATAAAAATTAGTTTCATGCAAAAATTGTAAAATTGATCTGTTTATAACAAATTTCAGCTTCTTTTCTTAACTACATGATTGTGAACCATAAAAATCTGTCACAACATTATCCATATTCTTTGAAATTCGACGAATGTCAAAATAATCGCTTTGGAATTTGTACTATAAGGCGATTTCAAGCATTAAGGGCCGAACGATGGCCGATTGGTTAGGGTGCTGACCTTCGGTACTGGAGTTCGTAGGTTAGAATCCCACTGTAGCATGTATGTTCGTAGCCGTTCGGATTCGGCTTTAAGCTGTAGGTCCCGGTCTCATTAGCCCTCGTGTGCAAAACAGTAGACCGAAGCACTCGAAACCAAACCAATTAAGCATTAAGGCAAATTCTCAAATTGTGACAATTCTGGCTTTAGATTCAAACGGAAGGTAGTTTATTTTTTGTCTATTGGCTGTTATACACGTGAAAATGAATAGGAAGGGCATTATAGTAGTTCGTGACGTTGCGACAAATTACCTTATTCCATCGTAATAATGAAACTACAATCATTGCATTGAATCTGATGAAAGGAGGACTTGAGCCACCATACTCCCCTACAGTTAACAATAAAGCAATTTCAAGCAGTAGGGCAAATTTTCAAATTATGACAATTCTGGCTTTAGTTTCAAACAGAAGGGCAGTTTATTGGTTGTCTCTTGTCTGTTATAAACATGAAAATGAATTTGAAGGTCATTATAGTAATACGTGACGTTGCGACAAATTGCTCTATAGTTGAATTCACATCTATTACTTTTATATTTTAAGTTATCTTCTAAAATTTTTTTACGATCCTACGAATAAACCATTTTATTTCTTTATTACTTTTGAGTCATCCATCTTAAATTTTTTAATAATTTCAGTTATTAACCTTTTTCTAGTCTCATCTTCAAATCTGCATTTATTTTAAGACTGTATTTTCAGCTACTGTTTTTCCCTCATGAGTACTTCTTTGACGCGATATTATTTTTTCCCTTCCTTGCGTAGGATTCGATCTTTGAGCTAGGTGCTTTCTCATTTCCTTTAAATTTTTCTTATTTAAATAAATTGCTTAAGAAAACAGAAGTGATGCAGTCTTCTCAGTTGGACGACTCTATGAAAAACCGTAATCATCAAATAATTTCTAGGTGGGATTGATTTATTCTAGCTGAGAATATGAAATGTTTTCTGATATGTCTTATAGATGGTTACTCAGCTCATCTTCAATCTAAATCTCTACTTCCTTGGTTCGGACAAATGTGATTTTAGGTCTGGAAATTTTACTTTAGCTGATCTATATGCCTTTTTTGACTATACCCGACGTCCAATTCAGTTATGTAATGGAGCTCCACGATTTTCTTTTTAGCTGTATCTTAGTTCCCTGACTTTTTGTTACTGAAGGCCGGTCCCACCAATCTCGTTTAACGGCTAATCTCGGTTTAAACAGAGAATTGCGTCCCACCAACCGAAACTGAGTTTGGTAAGAGCATTGTAAAAGATATGCATCCGGTTTCTTTTTTTATTATTAAGATTTTTTTTCTAATATACCACATACATTTTATTACTTCTTTACAGTGAGAAAAATTAACTATCTCTTTGTCGCTAGTGCTAAGATATGTAATAAAAATTGAAAATAAACAGAAGTTTGAAAAAGTAACCAAAATATCTATACATTTTGCCTTTATCGAAAAACTAAAATAATATTTGCAGATAAATTTAAATTATCAATAAATAAAACGCCTAAAATAATATTAATATCAATAATATAACATCATTTAGCACTTTGATAAATATATGCTTATAAATAAAACTTTATAGATATATTAAAATATTTATCAATTAAAATTACTATTACAACTATTTTGTTATTGAAATTTACTACCGAACAGTACGATATTAAGTACGCTCTCAAATGTAAACACATAAGAAAATATGCGTAAACCTATATACGCACCAAATACCCTTAAAAATTCTAACATGATCAACCTATCAGACCAGAAAATCTCCGTTCAGCTAAATGGGGCCGCAATTTCATTGGTGGGACAGAACGTTTTCTAAACTCGGTTTAAATCTCCGTTCAGGATTAACTAAACGGAGCTTTAAACGACTTTGGTTGGATGGGCCCTAAGAGTGGATAGGGATAGCGCTTATACTGCAAAAGTTTCAGGGAGAAGTTTTTAGAACGTTGGAACCATCTATTAACTATACATAAACTAAAACTATTAAATTAAACATGTATGAACGTGAGCAGCTTTTGCATCGTTTCTAATATCATTTTACTAATGTTTAGGATAATTTTTTAAAATTAAACTTTTTCTTGTTATGTTTTGTTACTTGTCAATTTTTTACTATCATCTTTGTTAGTTTTCATTACTTTAAGTTTTTAAAATTAAGTTTTGCCTCCATCAACTTTCTTCATTTTTATGCTATCCATAATGGGCAGTAAATATCCTAATAAAAAATTGTCACGGAAGAATGTCATGGAATATAATAATTTAGGAGCTTACATTTACTACCAAAGAATATTCATAATCTTAAATGTTACTATTCTTTCCAAATGTATAGATCAATATCAAATAATTATTTCACTTAGTAAATTTATATTAATGTTGAAGTTCTCCCAGAGTAAAAGAGATACTAAAACTTGAAATAGAACATTTATCCTTAGAGGCAGCATATTTTTAATACTTAATTTACTAATAATAATTTAATAATTACTTAATATGAAACATAATTGCTTAAATTTTGTATTTTGATTGCATTTTTTTGCCAGTAATTAATTATGATTGATTAAAAAAATAAAAGACCATAGAAATGAAAAACAAATTTATCTTATTTATTAGAACTGCAATAGGTGCCATCAAAATCTGTATTGATTGATACAAATTCAGAGTAAATTTCAATTTCTATTCAAAAGTAAATTTTCTTTAATATTTTGCATTTCTTCAATTCAAATCTGTTCAATCTCATACGTAATACAGCATTCAACTCAAGTTCATACACCATCAACTTTTTAATCATTACCCCAAAATATTTTTGTTAAGTTGATATTACCCCATGGCGAAGAGAAAAAAAATTTTTTTTTGAAAATGATAATTTTGAAAAGAAAACAAACTAAAAATTTTATTTAAACTTCATTTATTTAATTTATCAATGTAATACTAGTAATCCATAACGGTATTGTAACAAATTATAATAATAATAATAAAAAACAAAAACAAACAATAATTAGAATTGAAAAAAAAAAAAAAAAAAAAAGAATAATTGAAAATTTTTTTTAAATGTTTTGCAGAAATGGTGTTGTTTTAATTTCTATACAATTGCTTAAAATTAGAACTTTTTGATGAAGAGCATTTGTGTTCGTTACGATCGTTTTTATATTCATTAGAGTGGAAAAGCCTTGTTTGCACAAATAATTGTTGGTAGCACAAATATGTTGTTGGTATGGGTAGTGAGATGAGAACACTTTATTTAGGTAGTGAGATGGCGTGGCCTGCATATGTCGCTAAAATCTGTATTAAGTTGAAAAAAAAATACTAACAAGTTTATAAATAACAAATCAAAAATATATACTTTCTTACTCAAAAAAGTTTCATTTGCATTTCTTCAAAAATTTCATTTTTCATTCATACGTAATACAGCATTCAACTCAAGTTCATACACAATTAACTCAATAGTTTTAGTTTATATATCAATTAATAGATGGCGCCACTACGCATTAGTATTAAGTAATTTTTTCCTGTAGCCTTTAGCTGACATCCGCAGTCTTTATATAAGCTCTCCAAAGTCTGAAATGTTCTCGAAGGTACTAGTGACAAACGGTCGCCAAACATGTTGCCAAATTGGAGTTAAAAATTTGTGCTCTAAAAATATCGCCAAGGAGCCAATATCTGGCCATTTTGGCTAAAATACATGTAGGAAATTTCTAAAAATTTATTTCGTTTGTTTATTAAAAGTTAAAAATATCTTTTTGCTGAAATACTCATACTCTAATTTGCAAAGATATTTCTTTGACTGCACGTGCGATAGAGAAAAGTACCATGTGCTCTGTGGTATAATAACGCCAGTACGTTAGCTAATGCAGTACGTATTTAAAAAGAAAAGGAAGAAACTACTACTGGAACTAGATAAAGATTTGTACTGTGTATTTAATACTATTTACTTTCATTTTATCATTATCCTCATGACCAGGCAAACCGGGGAAGGCGTACTCAATAGTTAAAACCCAAATAATCTGTTTGGCAAGGAAACCTTCTTGCAGGAGTCACTGTCTGTGTGATCAACATCTGCTAGTTGAGCACCTGCTGTTGTTTCAATTGTTATTGGATAAATCTTGGTGTAGTGACGTCACAACGAGGGAATTACAAATCACCATCTGCTAGAAAGAATGATACAGATTCGGGTCTTACCAAAGTCGTTTAGTGGCTAACCACGATTAACCCTTGGCGCCACCCAATGGGGAGACACATTTCTCCGTTTAGACAGAGATTGATCGCGGTTAGCCTTAAACGACTTTGGTTAGACCAGTCCTTAGTCTCTCGGTCGAACTAATATTCAACGCATTTGCAGGTATCTGTTTAGCAGTAAATTTAATCTAGAACATAATACGAAATTAACTTAAACATTTTGTACTTATTAGCCTATATCTCAAGTATATAATCTAAAAGGAATTTTTAAAAATCCTTACTTGAAATCTATAAAATCGATAATTAAAAAAAATCGACACACAACTTAAAAGAGGAATGAAGAAACTGAATCTGAGCAGAAACCTGTAAAGGAGTTTTTCTGTCAAGGCTCCAAGGCCTTTCCTTGCTTGAGCATTCCAGTGTCTTTCGCTTGCTTGTTTATATTATCTATTACGTCACCTTACCTTTTTCTTGTATCTGTATTCTTTTGGATCAGGGTGGATCAAGACTTATCCATGACAACTTACTTTTCTACCTTGTCTGCCAGTACTTTACTTTTAGGGCCGATCTCACCAAAATCATTTAACTCCTAAACGAGATTAACACTTGGTGCTAACCAATGGTTAAACGCAATTCTCCTTTTAAACAGAGATTAATCGTGGTTAGCTGTTAAACGACTTTGGTGAGATCGGCTCTAATTGCTTTAAAATCTGATTCAGTTGAATCAACCAACGAAGTTTAGGCTTCCCTCTCTTACGAGGCGTAAAAATGTTGAAAATGGAAACTTTCTTCACCAGATTTCTTTAGTCGATCCTTATAGCATGAATAGCTCAGTTCATTCTTTCAATTTCAATATTTAAAATATTATTTTATTTCATTTATTAATGCATTTATTTTTTCAGTGTTCGTTGGTGGTTCACTTTCTCATATTTTCCAGTAGAGGAACCGCCCTGTCTTGAAGATCTCCACGTTGATAAAAAAAGTTTCATATCATAGACTAACTTCTCTACAGCCCGGACTTTGTTCCAAGCAATTTTACCGTATTTCTTTACTTGAAGGGGTACCTACGCATTCAGACAAGATTTTAAAACAGTTTACGACAACATAGTTAAGCATGCAAGGTCAGAGTTTTTTTTAAAGAAAGAAGATTCAAACTTATTCCATAAAGCGACAAGTGCTTAAAATGACTTTGGTTTGGACTTACAGTGAAATCGCCATTTTTCACCTAAGCCAATCAATTTAATTTCACAAAATGAATAATAAATTTAAATTAGGTACGTAGCAAAAAAATAAAATGTAACAAAACATTTTCACTAGGAGGGTTGGATATCAAAGTAATATAAATCAAAATGTAGACATGGATTCTTTTGATATGGAGAGATTAGTATAATGAAGTTACGATGCTTAGAGCTTTATCGCTAAGGTGGCAAGGATGCCATTTTCTGATGTCAAACAGTGTTCTGTAAACATTACCAGCAATTTCATCAAATAGCCCAAAGAGGTATCCTTTTCTCAAACAACACAAAAACCTAGCTTTTAGATACCTCCTCGTATGTACACAATGATCATTCTATATCTAATTAGAATGGATTAGAAAATTTCTCATATTTCTCCTAATCAATTCCAAATTCGAAAAAACATATCCCTTTTGTAAATCTGTAATGAGAATTCAAAAAAGGAAAAGATTTGGCTTATACAAGTTCTTCAAAAGATTCATGTATTAATTCAACCCTCAAATTCAGAAAGCATAACTTTAATCACAAATACACAGATTACACAGATACACACAAAAAAACAAGAATTCAAAAACATAAACACAAATCAAATTCAACAGCGTCACCTGTCTCTGAAAACTTTAACATAGCCTTCTTTTGCTTACCAACTATTGATTTAATATAGATATAACAAAATATTTTTGATAGGAAAATAAGCAACCTTTCAAAAAATCCGATAAAAATTCAAAGCACCTGTATAATCAATCAAAAATTAATTTGGGAGAATGTATCACAAATATCAGTTCAATGCGTTTAATTGTTGCCCGAATTATATGTTATTATAAAGTCGCTTTAAAGAAGTTGCTATGGGAACGTTTAAGAAATGTTTTCTTAATCGAATGTTCCTGAAGGATTTCAACTAATGTTATGATTCAGTAAATTAATCGATAAATATTGTAAGAACATTATAGAGTCACACATATTATCTGCCAATTTAAATAAGTGTTATGGGTAAAGAACATCTTTAAATTCATACTGAAGATTTGTTTAAAAGGAATGCTTGCAGCGATGATTCGAAGATTAAATTTGATTAAATCATTGTTCATTCCAGGAATATAATTTTTTTATATGCGGATTTCATCTGAATATGAAGTATATGTTAAATACGTTAATACATTATTAAAGTATGCTTATTTCATCCCTTTTTTGTGCCATTTTTTAATGAACTATCTCAGAATTTTTTGCTAAATGGAATTACTAACTGGCGAAGCTCTTGACTAAATAAAAACAAATTTATAGATGTTTATTCAAAGTGAAAATTGTAAAGGAATGATACTCATCATATTTATATTAATAATTTGCAAACTATAATTAGATTATATTCACATAATTTGAACTTTTTTCCAACTCCGAGTTTTTAGTAGAAATATCTATTAAAAGTACTAATTGCTGTTTACAATGAAGAAATTGAAGACATTGAAGAATTGAAGACAATGAAGAATTGAAGTGAACTGTCATTTTCTGTCAGTTAAATATATTTATTTTGAACGCTACAAGTTGGTGTTATTTGAAACAATTTTATTTCTTTTCATTTTTGATATTTTAAAAGACCACTATTTTACGTTAGATAGCAGTATATTTTAACTTTAAATACTTTTTGTGTTTATAAAGTTTTTTTTTATATATATTAAATTTCATCTTTTTGGCAAGAGTATATTTTAGCCAAGAAAAAATATAAAAAGTAATGTTGGTCTAACATTACAAAAAATTAATATCTTTTATTATAACAAAAATATATGCATAACATTTTTTAAGAAGTGAGAATGAATTGTGATAGCTGATTAATTTGTTGTAATAAAGTAAAATGTTATAGTCTCTAAGAAATTCACTGAAGCGTGATAGAAACTTTCTTGTATTAGATTTTGTTATACTTTGGAAAATGTGTTATTGCATCCATATAGTATTTGCAATTGAATTTGTGGCTTGTAGAATCAAAGGAAAAATTTAATTTCTGAATTACCTTTCCTCAGTGCAATTACACTGCAAAAGACGTGTAATCTTACCGGAACTCGACAGGAACATTACTGAATTTGCTCGTCTGTTTGTGAGAATTGTTACATAATAATTCTTTTTTATAGTCTTTTGTTCATGACTCGGACTGTATTAGAAATTACCATACTTCATAAATGTGTTCCTGCATCCACATGCCATTACAAATGTATTTCTGGCTTGCTGAATTATTGGAAATATTTCCTTTCTGAATTACTTGTCCTCAGTGAAATTATTTTGCTAAAGACGTTTAATCTTACCCGAGCTCCACAGAAACATTACTGAATTTGCTTGTCTATTGGGGAAAATTGTTAAATAAAAATTAATTTTTATAGCCTTTTATTCCCGACTATGATTGTATTAGAAATTACCATACTTCATAAATGTGATCCTAAATCCGTATAACCATTACAAATGTATTTCTGGCTTGTTGAATTATTGGGTACATTTCATTTCTGAATTACTTGTCCTCAGTTAAATTACTCTGCAAAAGACGTTTAATCTTACCGGAGTTCGACTGAAACATTACTGAATTTGCTCGTCTTTTCATGGGAATTATTAAATAAAAATTCGTTTTTATAGTTTTTTTTCCAGACTACGACTGTATTAAAAATTACCATACTTCATAAATGTGTTCCTGCATCCGTATAACCATTACAAATGTATTTATGGCTTGTTGAATTATTGGAAATATTTCATTTCTGAATTACTTGTCCTCAGTGAAATTACTCTGTAAAAGACATTTAATCTTACCAGAGCTCGACAGATACATTACTGAATTTGCTCCTTTATTTGTGGGAGTTATTAAAAAAATTTGTTTTTATAGTTTTTTTTACTATTATGACTATTAGAAATTACCATACTTCATAAATGTGTTCCTTCATACGTATAACCACTACAAATATATTTCAGGCTTGTTGAGTTATTGGGAACATTTAATCTCTTAATTACATGTCCTCAGTGAAAAGTTATTCTACAAAAGATATTTAATCTTACCGGTGCTCGACAGAACCATTACTGAATTTGCTCGTCTATTTGAGGGAATTATTAAATAATTCTTTAATCCAAGACTATCCCTGTATTTGAAATTACCATACTTCATAAATGTGATCCTGCATCCGTATAATCATTACAAATATATTTCTGGCTTGTTGAATTATTGGGCACATTTCATTTCTGAATTAATTGTCCTCAGTGAAATTACTCTGCAAAAGACGTTTAAATCTTACCAGAGCTCGAAAGAAACATTACTGAATTTGCTTGTCTTTTCATGGGAATTATTAAATAAATATTCGTTTTTATAGTTTTTTTTTCAGACCGTTTTTATAGTTTTTTCAAGACTACGACTGTATTAGAAATTACCATACTTCATAAATGTGTTCCTGCATCCGTATAACCATTACAAATGTAATTCTGGCTTGGTGAATTATTGGGCACACTTCATTTCTGAATTACTTGTCCTCAGTGAAATAACTCTGCAAAAGACGTTTAATCTTACCGGAGCTCGACAGAAACATTACTGAATTTGCTCGTCTATTTGTAGGAATTGTTTAATAATTCGTTTTCATAGTCTTTTATTCACGAATACGACTGTATTAGAAATTACCATACTTCATAAATGTGTTCCTGCATCCGTATAACCATTACAAATGTATTTCTGGATTGTCGAATTATTGGGCACATTTCATTTCTGAATTACTTGTCCTCAGTGAAATTATTCTGCAAAAGACGTTTAATCTTACCAGAGCTCGACAGAAACATTACTGAATTTGCTCGTCTATTTGTGGGAATTATTAAATACAAATTTGTTCTTATAGTTTTTTATTCACGATTATGACTGCATTAGAAATTACCATACTTCATAAATGTGTTCCTGCATCCGTATAACCATTACAAATGTATTTATGGCTTGTTGAATTATTGGAAATATTTCATTTCTGAATTACTTGTCCTCAGTGAAATTACTCTGTAAAAGACATTTAATCTTACCAGAGCTCGACAGATACATTACTGAATTTGCTCCTTTATTTGTGGGAGTTATTAAAAAATTTGTTTTTATAGTTTTTTTTTACTATTATGACTATTAGAAATTACCATACTTCATAAATGTGTTCCTTCATACGTATAACCACTACAAATATATTTCAGGCTTGTTGAGTTATTGGGAACATTTAATCTCTTAATTACATGTCCTCAGTGAAAAGTTATTCTACAAAAGATATTTAATCTTACCGGTGCTCGACAGAACCATTACTGAATTTGCTCGTCTATTTGAGGGAATTATTAAATAATTCGATTTTGTAGTCTTTAATCCACGACTATCCCTGTATTTGAAATTACCATACTTCATAAATGTGATCCTGCATCCGTATAATCATTACAAATATATTTCTGGCTTGTTGAATTATTGGGCACATTTCATTTCTGAATTAATTGTCCTCAGTGAAATTACTCTGCAAAAGACGTTTAAATCTTACCAGAGCTCGAAAGAAACATTACTGAATTTGCTTGTCTTTTCATGGGAATTATTAAATAAATATTCGTTTTAATAGTTTTTTTTCAGACTACGACTGTATTAGAAATTACCATACTTAATAAATGTGTTCTTTCATCCGTATAAACATTACAAATGCATTTTTGGCTTGTTGAATTATTGGAAATATTTTATTTCTGAATTACCTGTTCTCAGCGAAATTACTATGTAAACGATGTTTAATCTTACCGGAGCTCGACTGAAACATTACTGAATTTGCTCCTTTATTTGTGGGAATTATTAAATAATTCGTTTTTATAGTCTTTTATTCACGACTATGACTTTATAAGTATTTACCATACTTCATAAATGTGTTCCTTCATCCGTATAATCATTACAAATGTATTTTTGTCTTGTTGAATTATTGCGAATATTTCATTTCTGAACTACTTGTCCTCGGTGAAAGTACTTTGCCAAAAGACGTTTAATCCTACAGGAGCTCGACAGAAACATCACTGAATTTGCTCGTCTATTCATGGGAATTATAAATAAAAATTCCTTTTTATAGTTCTTTTTTTCCAGACTACGACTGTATTAGAAATTATCATACTTCATAAATATGTTCTTTTATCCGTATAACCATTACAAATATATTTCTGGCTTGTTGAAATAGTGGGAACATTTTATTTCTGAATTACTTGTCCCCGGTGAAATTACTCTGCAAAAGAAGTGTAATTTTACCGGAGCTAGACAGAAACATTATTGAATATCCTCGTCTACTTGTACAAATTGTTAAATTAAAATTCATTTTTATGGTCTTTTATTCACGACTATGATTGTATTAGAAATTACCATACTTCATAAAATGTGTGCCTGCATCTGTATAGCATCTACCTGCACTCTCATTTGCCTGCATCTGTGGGTTAAGAATGCATTTTTGTCTTGTTGAATTATTGGAAACATTTAATTTCTGATTTACTTGTCCTCGGTGAAATTACGATAAAAAGATGATTTAATATCGTCGTCTTTAAGAAATTCGTATAAAATATTACTGAAATTCCTCCTTTATTCGTAGCTATTATTAAAGCAAAATTTGTTTTTATAGTTCTTTATTCATGATTATGACTATTCATAAAATATGTATCTGCATCTGTATAATTATTATGAATGTATTTATGGATTGATGAATTATTTGAAAAATTTAATTGCTGAATAACTTGTCGTCAGTGAAATTACGCTGCAAAAGAAGTTTAATTTTACCGTAGCTTGTCAGAAACGTTATTGAATTTACTTGTTTATTCGTGGTAATTATTAAAGCAAAATATATTTTTATAATCTGTAATTTATGACTATATACCAGAAATTACAATGCTTCATAAAATGTGTGATTGCTTGTGTATAATCATTAAGACTGTATTTCTGGCTTGTTGAATTATTTGAAAAATTTAATTTCTGAATTACTTATCCAGTGAAATTATGGTCTACTGAATTTATTTCTCTATTCAAGGTAATTGCATAAGCAAAATTTGTTTTTACAGTCTGTTATTTACTACTGCTACTGTATTAGAATTTACTATACATACTTCATGAAATGTGTACCTGCATATGTCTAGCCATTACGACTGTATTTTTGTCTTGTTGAATCATTTAAAAAGTTAAATTTCTGCATAATTTGTCCTGAATGAAACTACGATACATAACTGAGATATTACCTTTTCAGCATGAAACGAAATCCAAATTTATTGCATAACAAAATAATGGTATAAATTGATTATTTTTTACATTTTGGAAGGCATCAATAAAAACATCATGGAAATCACAAACGAAAAGGATTATTCAAGATTATTTTGGAGATTATTAGATATTCTTGGCATTACTTCAAACAACAACAGCTGTAGAAGGAAATCAACGTATCTTAGAAGACATCGTTTTTTAATTATAGTTTTAGCTATTCTTATCAATTTGTTTTTTAATTTAATATTAGCTATACAAGGTTATACAACTGACAGTGCTATGGTATATGTTTTATGTATAATAACTATAATCGTTTCCATAGCTTTGATGACAGTCAGCATTTTCAAACAAAGAAAAAAGCTGATAGAAGTAAGAAAAATAATTTTGCAATTTCCTGACAGATTTAAGATAAATGGAATGTATTTATTCATATACTTCATTCTTGCTTTCACATTCGCTACTCCTTTTATAAGCTCTTTTGTATATCTTATCATTAAACCACTGTCTCTTTCATATATAGAAGAATCATCACAAGATTATGGATTTGTAAAGCTTTTATTTTTTCTTTACAATACTTCAGGTATTTTCTCGCAAGTAACGGTCACAGCATGGATAAATTGCATATTATGGGGTATCTGCCATAGTTGGTACGAAATACTCTCTTCTCTTAACAGCCAGTTAGAATTATGTGGCAGAGAATATATTACAGGACGAACTAATACGAAAAGACTCACTGTCCTTTTACAACGATGTCGTGTAATTTGGAAGGCAACGAGGCTTGTTAAAAGCGCAGTGTCTACCACGCTGTTGTACTTGACCATGATGCAACTAGTTTCCCTTCTTGCGGTAGCGTCCTTCGCGGTAGTAAGTCTTAGTTATTTAGGAAGTTCCGAAAAAGTGCATAATATCTTGTTTCTTTTGGGTTATAGCGCATCCCTTGTCCTGACAATATTTCTGGCCAACAAGATTCCTGAAGAGATGAAAAAGATCGTGCTGTCCACTCGACAACTCTATGGAGATCTAGTATTTAGAGAAAGTCCTTTGAAAGATAAACATCTGTATGACGTCTTACAGTTTATGATTAATGAGAAACCCATTCGATTATCAATTGGTGGATTTGTGGATGCAAGAAAGAGCCTTATTTTAGCCGCTTGTGGAAGTGTGGTGACGTATGGTGTACTTATGGTACAAAGTGCCAAACAATTTTGATTGTGAATTTCAAAACTCAATGTATCCGTAAACATTAAACGAAGTAAAAAGGACGAGAACAGTAAAGAAACATTAGTACACTTAGATTAGAGGTGAGCAAAAGCCGGCTCGTTTTCCGGATCCGGCCCTTTTGATTACTTTATCCGGCCCGTTGAAAAATTCCTGCATGCAATTTTTTTAATCTCTCATATGCGATTTTATTGAAATCAACAGTATTTGTAGCGTAGTGTACATATAAATAATGAAAAATATGTAAATAATAGAGAGTATTATAATTTGAACAGCTGTAACCATATCCCTACTTTTTAATGTATGCAGCATACATACTCTTATAAAGCTTGTGGTCGGCTAACTACATAGAATTGAATGTGCACACTTCTCACTCTTCGAGGGACGACAGACCGACTAAAAGAAAATTTTCACTCAAACGAGTTGAGTGTTTTCTACGGTGCTTTAAATACAGAACATTTCAAACATTTTTTGAATTATGTTCAAAAATACCTAGTTTTATTTGGTGCAACATATATTTGTGAAAGAACTTTTTCGGTAATGATTTACACGAAAAATAAATATCGATCACAAATTACTGACGAAAATCTACATTCGGTATTAAGGATTGCTACAAGTGATTTGGATCCAAATTTTGAAGAAATAATATCAAATGAACATTCCAGATTTCACGTTTCGCATTAACTAAAGCTATTCTATTTTAACGTTTGCTGTTTGTCTTTTATTTTAATAATTTTATTTACTATTATATTTACAAAATATCATAAAAATATAAAAATGTAATAACTATGATCAAAATAAAATAATTTGTATCGTTAAAATATAAACAAATATCAAAATAAAATCTTTCATTAACTGATTTATTTAATGACCATTAATTTAATATAATGGATCATATTTCTTTAAAAATTACGTGACATATTTTACTGGGCACAAATTGTTCGCATATACACCTAAGTAAGACAATTTATTATTACTATTATCTTTTATTAACTGTCAAATTTCTCTGTCCAAATGCTTTAAAATGATACTTATAGTGTTTTTGTCAAAAAGACATTTTTGGGCAGGGAAAAAAACTCCACCCAAAACATTCGCGTGTGCACAGCGTACGCGGTAGAGTCCTCCGGCCCGGGAGACATTTTGAAAATTTCATATTGGCCAGAGCTTAAAAGTATCTGCCCACCCCTGACTTAGATGATTCTGATAATCTTTACTTCATTGGACTAATATCACAAAATGAGTTTAAAAAGGTACCGTTTGAAACTTAAACACATACAAATGTACATTTTTTATCAATTCATTTTCTTTTTAAATAAAAGCATGTACTTTTATCTACTTTTTAACGTAATTTACATCAGTATCAAGCCACCTAAAAAATCGTAAAACAAAAGTTTGAATTTCATCTTCATATAAATATACCACCTTTGACTTCTTAATTCACTGATTAAATGTTTCGATTTTTGTCCCTCAGCCAACATTTTCGTGGTACAATCGTACGAAAATTCCTTAGTTGAGCAACAGTTGCATAAAAGGCACACTATGAAACTTTAGAAAACTCATTTAAGGTATCCATCTACGGAGAACTTTTTTTTTTTAAAGTAGAAACTAATTCATGTTTTTACATTTTTAGATTTATATTTTATATTATCATAGAATTGCACTTAAAAAATTTATTTCTGGAGAAGTTTTTATAAAATTTCTAATAAATGAAGAAAATTTAGTAAAAAAAAAATCTGGTTTTTTTAAAAGGTCTAATTTTTTAATAAATTAAATTATTTCAATATTTTTTGATGCAACACATTTCTTATACACTGGACTAGTGAATCCCCTAAAATCTTTGCTTAATTTAAATTTGGTAAAAAATTTTGGTGCTTCAAAATGATACACATTGAATTTTTAACGTATTTTCATTACCTTTATATCTAACTATGAGGGTAACATCATTAAAAATTATTTATATTTAAATATTTTAGGTCATTCACAAGTAAATACTATCAAAAGCATTCATAATAATTTTCAGCACAATATTTTAAGAACTTTTTGAGAAATCACATTTCAAGTTTCAACATTTTATTAAAAATACCATTCTGAGAAAACGCACTTGAAGTTTATGAAAGCAACTTTAACTATTAGAAAATTAAAATACATGTTTAAAATTCCACACACTTTCTTGCTTCAAAACTTTCTAATTGCTAAGTTGCTAATTATTTAAAAATACTAAAAAAAGTTTAAATTAATCGTCATGAAAATTTAAGAAGTTTTGTCCAAAAAAATGCTCTTTAAAAGGCTTTAAATGTATACATTGTCTCTTAAAAGTCTCTTAAATTTACTCTTTAATTGTCTCTTAAATTTACTCTTTAAAAGACCTACATGTATACATTGTCCCTTCCGTTTCAAATATTTTTACTTTTTTAGCAATTTTATATCTTTTTTTTTTTTTTTTTGCTTTGCCAGGTACTAACATAAGCATCTTAGCCAGGATTTGAGCCGAACTAATCAGCTGTTGATGTAAATACTCTTGATCACTGTTGTATGTAAATACTCTTGCATAGTTACCAATTTGTTAAGACAGTTCCTGCATAACACTGGTTCAAACATCATGATCATCATTAAATACATAAAATGCATCTTTTATCACTATTTGAACGCTATTTGAATCACAGACAGAAGATTTCAGGCATACTTTCAAAATTAAAGAGCAGGATTCTGTGTATAATCTCCTAAACATTTTATGAGCAAAGCTGGCATGCTAAGATCTTTAAACTTGTTTTTAATTATTTATTGTAGAAGATAAAATTAACATTTTATAAACAAAAATACTGAGGTTAATTTTCCACTATTAATATTCTAAAGTATTTCATTATCTTTACACTAATATGATACAAAATTACAAAACTGACATACCAAATATTTACATATATAATCCTATAAAATTTTAATAAGTTCGTTTAATAAAACATTAAAGTGCTGTTTTGTTGTTGATACTATTTAATAATCTTATGTGGAAAAAATAAATGAATAACTGAATATTTTTTAGTGTGTACAAATATGAAAATCATTATATATACAGAAAAACACTATTAAAGTTTAAATTATAGAATTTTTTAGTTTACCTTTGTTAAGATTATATTAAAACAGTTTAAAACTCTCATTCTGCATACACTATAGAGTTAGCAAAACCCGTTCAGCTAGTTATTAATCTTAAAATAGTTTCAACTCTAAAAGTGATGACACAACGGTAGGGAGAACCATAAACAAACACCAGCTGGGTGATTTAAATATCCCATTCTGCCAGTGTTTCTTTTTTATGTTATAGTTTCACAGGTTCTAATTCAAATAGTTCAATGCGGTTTGTTTTAAATGATACAGAAAATTCCAAAGATTCTAAAAATGTAAAATACAAAAAATCGATTTTTTGAAGGCTTAAAGGTGATGTGTCCCTTAAAAAATATATCGGTTTTGTTAGTGATTTTCAATTGCAGAAATGCAGTCTATGCTATCATCGCTAGAATAAGAAGACTGGGAGATTGTAAATATGTGGTTTGTGTTGAGTTGTATGTCACCGGTACGTTTACGATAAAATACTAAGAACAGTTTTGAATATTGTAGTAGCATGTGTGCACATAAAAGCTATACAATATATTGAACGCCTAGAATAAATTAAAGACAAATCTCGCTGTAGTGACCTCCCATATAACGAACAAACATTTTAACCCTTGCGTTTTACAATTGACGTTTTCAATATTACTAGCTGACAAGTATGCCCGTACTTCGCTACGGTAAACTTAATATATATCTTTTAAACAAAGATTTTATTTCGTGCATAACTCTCTAAATTCATCACAGTTCAGTTCGAGTCATTGGCATATTTATATATTTCTATTATAAGCGTATTATAACAATATTCAGTTTTTATAATCGAATTTGTGTCGTATTAAATTTGCTCAAACTTTTTTTGTGGTAAAATATAAGTTTAACCCTAAATTACATTACTGTATTCTACTGTACGTTGATTAGCAACATAAATATACACTCATGTCCATAAATTAAGGATAATGAAGTTCAGGCAATGAAAGAG
>CM063499.1:47126620-47131620 GCA_032207245.1 Pardosa pseudoannulata
AGTTGTTACAAATAATTTTCTTTAAACAACGTATTGAGTTTTTATATATTAAATCTATGATTTGGTAAGTTTTATTGCAGACTAGAATGTAGTTATAGATAGTTGTTACAAATAATTTTCTTTAAACAACGTATTGAGTTTTTAAATTAAATCGATGATTTGGTAAGTTTTTTGTTTTGGTAGACTGTAATGTTGTTATAGATAGCTACAGGTAATTTTCTTTATGGATAGTTGTTAGAAATAAATTTATTTAGACAATATGTTGAGTTTTTAAACTAACTCAATGATTTGGTAAGTTTTTTTAGCGGACTGTAATGTAGTTATAGATAGTTGTTACAAATAATTTTCTTTAAACAACATATTAAGTTTTTAAATTAAATCGATGATTTGGCAGACTGTAATGTTGTTATAGATAGCTACAGTTAATTTTCTTTATAGATAGTTGTTAAAAATAAATTTCTTTAAAGTATATGTGCAGTTTTTAAATTAACGCGATGATTCGGTAAGTGTTTTGGCAGACTCTAATGCAGTTATAGATGGTTACAGATAATTTTCTTTACAAAATATGTTGATTTTTTAAACTAACTCAAGGATTGAGTAAGTTTTTTTTGACAGATTGTCATAGATAGTTGTTACAAATAATTTTCTTTAAACAATATGTTGAATTTTCAAATTAAATCAATGATTCGGTAAGTTCTTTTTGGAAAACTGTAATGTAGTTATAGATTGTTACAGATAATTTTACTTTTAGCAATATGTTGAGTTTTCAAATTAACTCAATGAATCGGTAAGTTTTTTTTAGCCGACTGTAATATAGTTATAGATAGTTGTTACAAATAAATTTCTTTAAACAGTATGTTGAGTTTTTAAATTAACTCTATGATTCGGTAAGTTTTTTGAAAAACTGTAATGTACTTATAAATAGTTACATATAATTTTCTTTTAGCAATATGTTGAATTTTTAAACTAACTCAATGATTCGGTAAGTCTTTTTGGCAGACTGTAATGTAGTTATAGATAGTTGTTACAAATAATTTTCTTTAAACAATATGTTGTGTTTTTAAATTAAATCTATGAATCGGTAAGGTTTTTTTGACAGACTGTAATGTAGTTATAGATAGTTAAAAATAATTTTCTTTAAACAGTATGTTGTGTTTTTAAACAAACTCAATGGTTGGGTAATATGTTTGCCAGACTCGAATGTAGTTATAGATAGTTGTTAAAAATAATTTTCTTTATACAATATGTTGAGTTTTTAAACTAACTCAATGATTCGGTTAGTTTTTATGGCAGACTGTAATGTAATTATCAAGTATGTACATTCATTATCGATCTATTTGTGAATTGTATTCCAGAAACTCAATGTGCAAATAATATTTGAATAATTTAAAGAAAGACTCAAATTACGTGGAGAAATACGAAAATGAAACATTTACTGCAACTTCACACGAAAAGCTACAAAGTTGGCATCAGTACGATATCAAAAGAAAATCATCAGCCAGTTGTTGATTGCGAGCCAGGTAAGGTTTCCATTATTCTCTATTAATGAATATAAATTAGTTATTTTCTTATCGTTAAAGTGACTTTCTGTATCAAAGAATGACAACGAAAATTTCTAGAAAAAAATCAATAAATGATGATTTCATTAAAATGAACAAATCACTAATTCAAAACTGATTTACTGGAAGTGGAATTTCACTCGCCTTGGAAATTACAACTTTTTTATTTTTCATTCAAGTAAAAAAGTGGTTTAAATAGTTCTGACATTTTATATTCTTCTAAAATTTTACTGTAAAATATCGCACCTTTTAAAAAACTAGAAAAAGTTTGTCGAACATGCATTAAATTATTAGAAAAGTAGTGGTAAGAAAATTAAATGTGTAACACATAAAGAAGCCTAATAAGCAAACTAAATAAAAATTGGTAATTGTTGTTTGCGTACATTAGGTTATTTATATGTTTAAATTTTACTATAAAACAATGTGACCTTTATTAATCTAGAAAAGGTTTGTCAAAAATGCATTAAATTATCAGAAAAGAAGTAGTAAAAAAATTAAATGCTTAAGGAAGCCTAATAAACAAACTAAATGAATATTGGTAATTGTTTTTTGAGTAGATTAGCTTATTAGCATGTTTCAAGTTTACTATAAAACAACGTAGCTTTTAACAAACTAAAAAAGTTTGTAAAACATGCATTAAATTATCATAAAAGTAATTGTTAAAAATAATAAATGCGTAACACATAAGCCTAATAAGCAAACTAAATAAATATTGGTAATTGTTGTTTGCGTACATTAGATTATTTACATGTTTAAATTTTACTATAAAACAATGTGACCTTTATTAAGCTAGAAAAGGTTTGTGAAAAATGCATTAAATTATCAGAACAGTAGTGATGAAAAATAATTAAATGTGTGAAACATAAAGAAACCTAATGAACAAACTAATAAATAAATATTGGTAATTGTTGTTTGCGTAGATTAGATTATTTACATGCTTAAAGTTTACTATAAAACAACGTAACTTTTAACAAGCTAAAAAAGTTTGTCAAACATGCGTTAAATTATCATAAAAGTCATTGTTAAAAATAATTAAATGCGTAACACATAAAGAGGTCTAATAAACAAACTAAATATATATTGGGAATTGTTGTTTGCGTAGATTAGTTTATTTACGTGTTTTAATTTTACTATAAAACAACGTGACCTTTATTAAGCTAGAAAAGGTTTGTCAAACATGCTTTAAATTATCATAAAAGTCATTGTTAAAAATAATTAAATGCGTAACACGTAAAGAGATCTAATAAACAAACTAAATATATATTGGGAATTGTTGTTTGCGTAGATTAGATTATTTACGTGTTTTAATTTTACTATAAAATAATGTGACCTTTATCACGCTAGAAAAAGTTTGTCAAACATGCATTAAATTATCAGAACAGTAGTGGTAAAAATAATTGAATGCTTAACACATAAAGAAGTCTAATAAAGAAACTAAATAAATATTTGTAAATGTTGTTTGCGTAGATTAGATTATTTACGTGTTTAAAGTTTACTATAAAACAACGTAACTTTTAACAAGCTAGAAAAGTTTTTCAAACATAGTTAAGTTATGATAAAAGTAGAGGGGGCAAAAAACTAAATATGCCAAACAAAAAGAAGTCTAGCAAACTAAATATATAAATAATTGTAATAATCTTTTGCGTAGATTAGGTTATTCACACGATTAAATTTTTCTATAAGTAAATCTTTAACAAGCTAGAAAAAGTTTGTTAAACATGCGTTAAATTATCATAAAAGCAGTGGTCAAAAATAAGTAAATGTGTAAAACATAAAGAAGCATAATAATCAAACTAAATAAATTTTGTTAATTGTTGTTTGCATATATTAGATTATTTAAGTGTTTATATTTCATTATATAACGACCTACCTTTAACAACGTACAAAAAGTTTGTCAAACATGCGTTAAATTATTATATAATTACTGGTCAAAAATAGTTAAATGTGTAAAACATAAAGAAGCCCAGAAAACTAACTAAATATTGGTAATTATTATTTGAGTTTATTAGATTATCTACGTATTTAAATTTTACAATAAAATAACGTCACCTTTAACAAGCTAGAAAAAGTTGGCCAAACATGCGTTAAATTATCATAAAATTTGCGGTCCAAAATAATTAAATGTGTAAAACTTAAAGAAGCACAAAAACAAACTAAATAATTATTAGTAATTATTATTTATGCAGATTAGAATAATTACGTGTTTAAATTTTACTATAAAACGACGTAACTTTTAACAAGCTAGAAAAGATTTGTCAAACATGTTTAAGTTATTATAAAACTAACTGTCAAGAATAGATAAATGTGTAAAATATTAAAGTATAGCAAACTAAATAAATAAATGCTGTTAATTATTATTTTCGTAAATTAGATTATTTATGAGTTCAAGAATATTTATATTGTTTCCAGAGAGGTTTTCTTCTTTTTTTTTGAACCTCGGTAGTTCATGAAAAATAATATTAGCATGGGTATTATGGCAAAGATCAACCAATCTGTTATGCTCCACCAAATTGAAACCACTTTTGCCTTGTTCTATTTATGAACTAGACGAATGGAATAGGTTTGATAAAAGTCATTTATTGATATTCATAAGTTTTCCTTAAAAAATGTATAATTTATTTTCAGCAATAAAGGAGCCACGTTTTAAATGCCGATATGTTGTAGCCTTGATAGGTTTTCTTCTCTTCTTTTATCTTAATGGTATTCGAATAAATATGAGCGTGGGTATGGTGGCAATGGTCAACCAATCTGCTATGCCTCAGCAAATTGAAATCACTTTTCCCCTATCCTATTGATGAACTAACTAAACGAATCTAATAGGCTTGATAAAAGTCATTTATTGGTTATTCTTACAAAAGTTACTTACTTAGTATTCTTACATAAGTTATTCTTACAAATGCATAATTTATTTTCAGCAATAAAGGAGCCACGTTTTAAATGCCGATATGTTGTAGCCATGATAGGTTTTCTTCTCTTCTTTTATCTTAATGGTATTCGAATAAATATGAGCGTGGGTATCGTGGCAATGGTCAACCAATCTGCTATGCCGCAACCAACTGAAGCCACCTCAATCTCTTGCTCTGTCCCTTTGATGAACTTAACCAATGGAAGCGAAATCTCCGAGAACATGCATTCGGTAAGGGCTATTACTTTATTTTTTATGCTAATATAGTGTCAAATGTTATAATCATGTATATAATAATAGCCTAAGTTATCTGCCCGTCTGTCCTCGAATTTATGAAGCGCCATCCAAAGAGCTTCCATCTTATGATGAATATTGGTCTGCCTGGCTAAAGGTTAAAGCTGTTCAAGAGAATGAAAATACTGTAAAAATAGGCTGAGATTTGTGTCGTCTTGGAATTTCATATAGTCTGTTTACAAGTGACTACGATAAAACTATGGAACTGTTAAAAAAGAAAGTAAAGTTCACACGATGTAGTT